>CM047880.1:23283645-23883485 GCA_026212405.1 Petrea volubilis
ACTAGTAACAAGAAAACTGAAAACAAACAAAAAGCATTCACTTCTTCTCTCATTTACCCAACGAATAATTTACATAAATAGCGGTAAAAGAAAATTTACAGTATGCAGATTCGTAGCTGTATATATATGCATGGGCTTGTTAATGATGGTTACACATATATGGATAAAAAATTGTTAAAGAGAAGATAAAGTCGTTATATCGCAACTAAAGAAAGGATTGCTCCACTTAGCTCACTTCTATGTTACAAGAAAATGACATATTATGTAGTGGAGGCTCATAAAACTCAACGTGTTAAGTTTTGAGGGACCCCTTTAAATTGTAGAGAGAGATATATACATACAGATACGTATTTGTATTTTTGTGTACGTGTTGTTATGTTGGGGGGGGGGGGGGGGGGGGGGGGGGGGGGAGGTATTTGTGTATGTTAGTGAAGGCTCAGAAAACTCAACAAAGGCTCAACTTTTGTGTATTTTTGGGGGATCCTTTTAAATTGTAGGGGGATATGTATATACATATAGATACGTATTTGTATTTTCTGTGTATGTGTTGTTATGGGGGATGGGAGGAGGGGTATGGGTCGAAAGTGGGAGTGCTTGTCACGCCCAAACACTGCACAAAGATTCAAAATTTTTATAATATTTCGAGGAATATAAGGATGTTTGCATTTCCTTCGGTTGGTAATTAAGAGAGGTTTTCTTGTTAAGCTCGGAAAAGTTAACAAAGATTCGATTTTTACGATATGTGTTTTGGCCTTCAGGAACCCTTTTGCATTTAATTACCCACAAAGCACACGGGTAGATTCATTGGTTAGAAATGACACGTAGAGAGATACTTATCTATATGCATACATGGAGAGAGAAACTGGTGGAACACAAATGAGAGAAAAACTGTCAAGTGTCAAGCGAGAGCTGTAATCTATTTTTAATTGTAGCAGGGCTAGCATCAGAACCTTAGCAGATGGTCTTTCTATCTTTTTTCTCTCTTCAAATTATTCTCCATTCTCTTCACATTGTTTCTTACATGCATTATTTACATATATGTATATATATAATTTTCTCTCTCTCTCTCTCTCTCTCTCTCTCTCTCTCACACACACACACACACACACACTCAGAAGTCAGAACACACACTGCAGAGCTCCCTGGCAAGGCAGAAGCTGTGATTGAGCATTACAAACAAGCCATAGCCTGCTCTTTCTTTCTTTTGTCACATTTTTCCACATCATTATTAATTATATTCCCCTTCTCCTACTCTCTATGTCTCTCTTATCCATGACTCCATGCTCGGAGCTTCTGATATTAGTATTCTAGCTTTCACCTTTTTAGTCACGTTCCATTTCGTTTTCAACTTATATTAGTCAAAATATTAGTTCCCATTATACATATTACAGATAGGGTGTTGTTTCTTGATTGTAAAGAACCTTTTTTTGTTCTTGTTCTTTCTCAATTCATGGTTGTGATTATTCTGAGTTGGTTAATCTGAAGTGGGCTATGGCTAATTCTTGGAAAAGAATTGTTCTTGTTGGATTTCTGGCTGTTTGCTTAAGCTTTGCTTCTGTGGATTCTGATGAAGGTGAGTGTTGTTTGGTGATGTTTTTGGCCTTTTTTTCCTTATTCTTGGCATATTAGAAGCATGGAGTGCGGAGTTTAGTATTTTAGTCATTTAATTATTGATTAACTTTTCAAAAGAACCTTCCTTTGTTTGTCTTTATTGTAATAATGGTGTCTATGACCCAATGACTCTATCAGAATCACACCATTCTCCCACTTAACCTCTGTAACCAACTTTTAAAAGAAAGGTTTCTCTTTTTTTATTTTTAGCTAACTTCTTATTTGTAGAATTGTATAATCTCACTGATTTATCCGTTCCTTCTGCTTTGGTTCCCTTTTCTTTCTTTTTTTTTCTTTTTTATTGATGTGGAAAAAAGGGTCTATTTTGCTGGAGATTAAGAAGTCATTTAGAGATGTGGACAATGTGCTGTATGACTGGACCGACTCACCATCTTCAGATTGCTGTGTGTGGAGAGGAGTCACCTGTGATAATGTCACCTTCAATGTGGTTGCACTGTAAATTTCTATTTCTTGGTTCCTTTCCAAGATTAATTTTTGGAGTATTTAATCTTTTAATGTTTTTTACTGCACAATTATTTTTCTTGAGTTTTGGTTTTTCTAAAGATTTGATCTTTCCTTTAATGTTTGTACCCAGTAATCTGTCTGGTTTGAATCTTGATGGAGAAATTTCACCTTCAATAGGCCAGCTTAAAAGCCTTGAATCCATGTAAATTCACTCTCTGATAAAAGTTCTTTTTTTCCCTTTATTAAATCATCTGTAATTGTTGCTTAATGCAAAGAGTAATGATTATGTGCATTTGAAATCAGTGATTTAAGGGGGAATAGGCTCTCTGGACAGATCCCAGATGAGATTGGGGATTGCTCTGCTTTGACAAGCTTGTAAGTTCATGTTTGGTTTGTCAACTTAAGAGAATGTAGCGAAGATTGAGTGGATTATATTAATGGATTTCGATATTCGACAGGGACTTATCGTTTAATGAGCTCTCGGGAGATATTCCCTTCTCGATTTCGAAGCTTAAGCAACTTGAGAATTTGTAAGTTTAAGCGATTTGCACGCATTTTTACTGTAACTATTTCATGTAACTGTAATTGAAGTATGTTGATTAATTCTATAATTTCTTGCCCTTCATAGGATTTTGAAAAACAATCAGTTGATCGGCCCAGTCCCGTCAACGCTTTCTCAGATTCCGAACTTGAAAATTTTGTGAGTTATATTTAACTATTTTCCGTTTCTGTTGGTTTCATTGTGATCGTGCATGCATGAGCCGAGATTTTACTTTTTTTGAATTCATTGCTCTAGGGACTTGGCTCAGAACAAGTTGAGTGGTGAAATACCAAGGCTAATATACTGGAATGAAGTTCTACAATACATGTGAGTTTGATTAATATCATTAAATAAAGTTCTCGTAGATAGAGATTGATTGACAATGTGTGTGTGTGTGTGCGCTCGCGCGCGTGTGTGTTGTGATCCTAAGAACTTTATCCCTTTCAAACAGGGGTTTGCGGGGGAACAACCTACAAGGCACACTCTCTCCTGATATGTGTCAACTAATGGGGTTGTGGTACTTGTAAGTCTACTATCACTTGAATCTCCGAAATTTATGCATTTTAGAGTATTGGTTGCCTAAATATGTTATGCCAATTTGCAGTGACGTTAGAAATAATAGCTTGAGTGGCTCAATACCTGAAAATATTGGCAATTGCACCGCATTCCAGGTTCTGTATGTATCTTATCTAACACCGTGATCGTAATTCAACAAGTACATAACATATGCTAGTAACTATGTTTTCTGTGCATATTAGGGATTTGTCGTATAACAATTTTACAGGAGAGATCCCATTCAACATTGGATTTCTCCAAGTTGCTACCTTGTATGTATCTCCCTAACTTCTACTTAATTGAGTACCTCGAATTCATTGTTGTTGCTAATCAAATTTCTTGTTCGTATTAGGTCCTTGCAAAGTAACCGGTTTTCTGGGCAAATCCCAACCGTTATCGGCTTGATGCAAGCACTTGCAGTGTTGTAAGTGTTTGCTTGTATCTTTTATTTTTTCAATAATATTATTAATTTTGCATTTCTAGATATTGATTTCCTGTTTCAATGTTTCGTTTTTCCAGAGATCTAAGTTGCAACATGTTGAGTGGACCCATACCGCCAATTCTTGGAAATTTAACTTACACGGAGAAACTGTAAGTAACTTTACTATATATATATATATATACATATTTGGATTCATCATTTTGCGATATTGCCATGTGGATATGAAACCCAACTTTTATTATGCTTTTGCATTATATTTTTCCCTTTGTGTTGAGATTTATTTACGGGTGATCGCCTTAGGTATCTACACGGGAACAAGCTAACTGGGTCCATTCCTGCTGAGCTTGGAGACATGACAAAGCTCCACTATCTGTATACTTCTTTTCCATTATTTCTTCGCAGTTCAATCATATTCTTTAATAATTATATGTTGAACTAAATGCATGCACGCGCAATATTTTTGAGGACAGATATTGATCTTTGCCAATCTTGAATGTTTGTGTATTATAATCTTGTTCTAAGTGGCCTTTTTTTTCCAGGGAATTGAATGATAATCTTCTTACCGGGCTTATTCCGCCCGAACTCGGGAAGCTCACAGAACTGTTTGACTTGTATGCTTCTATTCTATAAGCGTTTGCATATCAACACTTATGAATCTGCATAATTAAGATATTGTTATCGTATTACACAGAAATGTAGCTAACAACCACTTGGAGGGGCCTATACCAGACAATCTCGGCTCGTGTACAAATCTGAATAGCCTGTGAGCATCCTATGCACCGAGCATATTTGGTTTCGTTTAAATGATTTTTTATTTTTTTTTTGTGTAGATATATATAATTTACTTTACATTTTTATGACAGCAACGTACACGGAAATAAATTGAACGGGACTATTCCCCTGGCATTTCAAAAGCTGGAAAGCATGACGTATCTGTGAGTTACCTACTATTTTCCAGAGAAGTTATGCTCTAGACATTTGACATTTGATTTTTCTATATTCAGTTTTTTATGTACATTTTATTTTTGTATCTTTAGGAATCTATCGTCCAACAATCTGAAAGGCCCGATTCCCGTTGAGCTATCACGTATTGGTAATCTGGACACTTTGTAAGTGTTCGACTTATTTAGTAGATAACTAGTCCTCTTTTAGTGAGCTATTTTACAACAACTTGTAATACTAATTTTTCATTTGTGGCTTGAACAGAGATCTCTCTAATAATAGGATTAATGGTTCCATGCCATCCTCTCTTGGTGACTTGGAACATCTTCTTAAACTGTGAGTACTTCTTATTCCTGATTTTCATTACTACAACATCTCTCTCTCTCTCGGTTTATTTTATCTCACTTGCATTATTGAACAGGAATTTAAGTAATAACGATTTGACGGGGGGCATACCTGCTGAGTTCAGTAACTTGAGAAGCGTTATGGAGATGTAAGGAAATTAACTACACAAAACGAGTTTCGTGCTCTTTTTATAATGACTTATTTTATTTTTATCAATCTCAATATTTTGAATATGCTCTTTGCTTGCAGTGATCTTTCCACTAACCACTTGTCGGGTCCGATTCCTCAGGAACTTAGTCAGCTTCAAAATGTCTTCTTGCTGTAAGCTACAGGCTTTCGTAATGCTATATAACATCAATTTTTTTTGGTTATGTAATGTGGTTCTTTTGTTCTTGTCTTAATGACATGTTAACCGACATTCTCGCAAATAAATGACAGGAAGCTGGAGAACAACAATTTGTCTGGTGACGTGATGCCCCTGGCCAGTTGCCTCAGTGTTACAGTGCTGTCAGTATTCAGAAAAAACTTCGTTTAACTCGTGATTCGAGGTAGCTGCTAATTTTTTCGTGAGTTTGATGTTTTCGTGTTCTTGCAGGAATGTATCGTACAACAATCTTGCAGGCTATATTCCTACAGGAAACAACTTCTCAAGATTCTCACCCAACAGGTTATATTCTTGTTTCGCATATCGAGTCTCCTTCTGTTTCTCGATTTTATATTCATTCATTTTATTTTTGTATTTTATTTATTTGCTTTTTCATTTCAGCTTCTTAGGAAACCCGGGTCTTTGTGGGTACTGGCTCAGCTCGTCTTGCCATGCGGCTCATCCAGCCGAGCGAGGTGATTATATGACATAATTCCGATTCAAATGATTTTCTCGTGGCCTATTTTCCTTGTGTTTTTTTGATATATCTAAATTTCGAAATCATGTTCTGCGTTTATGTTTGCAGTTGCAATATCTAAAGCAGCTATACTCGGAATTGCTCTGGGAGTGCTCGTTATTTTTCTTATGATCCTCGTAGCTGCTTGCCGGCCCCACAACACGAACACGTTTATAGACGGGCCGCTTGACAAACCAGGTGCTTACTGCATTATTACTTTTCATATCGCCCATTTTTTTTTTTTTGGCAATTTAATTCTTTCTTATGGTTTCATGTTTTCGTTTTACAGTCAGTTACTCATCTCCCAAGCTTGTTATCCTCGACATGAATATGGCGCTGCACGTATATGAAGACATTATGAGGATGACAGAGAACCTGAGCGAGAAATATATAATTGGTTATGGAGCTTCGAGCATGGTCTATAAATGTGTTCTCAAAAACTGCAAGCCGGTTGCCGTTAAGAAACTCTATTCTCACTACCCAAATAGTTTGAAAGAATTCGAAACGGAACTAGAGACTCTCGGGAGCATCAAGCATCGGAATTTAGTCAGTCTCCAAGGATACTCACTGTCTCCGTCTGGTAATCTTTTGTTTTACAACTACATGGAAAACGGGAGCCTTTGGGACCTCCTTCATGGTGAGTGCTATGTTGCAAGTTGAGATACCGGGGGGTGATGGTCGGTATGGTCAATCGCTGGAAAATTCTTATATAAATCTGGTGTTTGTGTATTAATATATATATATAGATATATATATATATTTCAAATGAATTAAAGATGTGACTCAGTTTGTGCCATTGGTTGCATACATGGGGCCCAAACTAGGTTCGCATAAGAATTTGCCAGCAATGACCTCCTTTGAGTCTATTTATACAGCTATAGTTTATACATGCTTTACACGTCTTTATAAAGTTCACAATTTTACGTTTGTTTTGGTTGGTAGGCGCTTATTTTTGTGACATTTTTGCTCTCTCCAGGAACTGCTAAGAAGAAAAAGCTCGACTGGGACACACGTCTCAGCATAGCGCTGGGTGCTGCACAGGGGCTCGCGTATCTGCACCACGATTGTAGCCCTCGCATAATCCACCGGGACGTGAAGTCGTCCAACATTTTGCTCGACAAGGATTATGAGGCACATCTCACTGATTTTGGCATCGCCAAGAGCTTATGCGCATCTAAAACACACACTTCTACTTATATAATGGGAACCATTGGTTACATCGATCCTGAATATGCTCGCACGTCCCGTCTTACTGAGAAGTCCGATGTTTACAGCTACGGGATAGTTCTTCTGGAGTTGCTTACGGGTAGGAAAGCTGTGGATAACGAATCCAATCTCCATCACCTGGTCAGTTTCCTTGCATTTTCGTTTCATTGTTTCTGTTAAGGTCTTGTGTTATCCGTTGAGGGCAGGGGTGGTGGATGTAATTTTTCAAACATCGGGGCTGAATTTCGGGGGAGCACATTGTTGTTAGAAACAATTCTTGTCATAAATCCCATAAATTTGGGCAATTTTAGTTTTTCACCTGATGTTCTCCTTCTCTCTTGTAGATCTTAACCAAGGCGGCGAACAATGCCGTGATGGACACAGTTGATCCCGAGATATCCGAAATGTGCAAAGATCTCGGTGAAGTCAAGAAGGTTTTCCAACTTGCACTTCTATGTACCAAGAAACAGCCATTGGATAGGCCAACCATGCACGAAGTGGTGCGCGTGCTCATAACGCTCGTGCCACCCCCAGAGGCTAAACTAGTCGCCCCCACACCGCCCGTTCAGCTCCCGCCTCCAAAAGCTCAGTGTTACATGGATGAGTACGCAAACTTAAAGAGTCCTCACTTGGTCAATTGTTCAGCCGTGAGCACATCAGACGCGCAACTTTTCCTTAAATTCGGCGAAGTAATTTCTCAGAATAGTGTCTGAAGTTACCCATGTTGTAGGAACTAGGAAAACAAAAATCTAAAGAATATTGTACTATAGGAGATGGTAGGAGTATCAATTATTGTAGTTAGTAAGCTGCCAAAAAAAAAAGGAAAAAAGGAAAATATGGGCAGGGACAGGCTTTTTTCATTTTTGCTATGAGAATTAATAGCATTGCACCCCAATCCATGTGTATTTTTGTGTCCTAGTTTGAATTTATTAAGATTGAGAGAGACAAATTGGAGAGAGAAATAAGACAGCCATGAGTGGAATGAAAAGTATGTCTCTCTTGAACGTTGAACTTGTGTCTTGTGGTAACAAATATATACAAGAGGTCAAAAAGGGCGGCTACAGAACTCAGTACAAGAAAAAAAACTAATTTAGTAAAGAAACTAACTAATTTTAAATTACATCAATTCTCTAATACTCCCCCTCAAGGTGGCTGATAAATATCTTTAACAGCCATCTTGCTGAGTAACGGAAACAGAGAAGCAGAGGGCAGTGGCTTCGTGAAAATATCAGCTAGTTGATGTGTAGAGCGAATAGGAAGAAGACGAACTAACCCATTGGCGACTTTTTCCCGAACAAAATGGCAGTTGATCTCGATGTGTTTGGTACGTTCATGAAATGTAGGATTGGAAGCAATATGAAGTGCGGATTGATTATCACAATAGAGGACCGTCGGAGGTGTAGGAGTGACATGAAAATCCCGAAGCAGCTGCTGGAGCCACAAAAGTTCACTAGTTGTCGTGGCCAAAGCACGGTATTCAGCCTCTGTAGAGGACCTGGAAACAGTCGGTTGTTTTTTTTTATTTCCATGAGACAAGAGAATCACCTAAAAAGATGCAGAAACCAGTGGTAGATTTACGAGTATCTGGGCAAGACCCCCAATCAGCATCCGAGAAAGCTCTAAGCTGGAGTGTAGACGAGGAAGAGAAAAATAACCCTTGGCCAGGGTGTTGTTTAAGATAACGAAGTAAATGATGTGCTGCCTGCAGGTGAATGGAACGGGGTTTAGCTAGAAATTGGCTAAGTTTGTTGACTGCAAAGGTGATATCCGGGCGGGTTAGAGTCAGGTACAATAATCTGCCCACCAACCTTCGATATGCTGTAATATCAGGAAGAAGATCACCATCAACAGAATTGAGAACAAGTTTCGGGTCCATGGGAACGGAGGCCGGCTTGCAAGCAAGAAAACCATAATCCTCAAGAAGTTGCAGTGTGTAGTTGCGTTGAGAAAGAACAACTCCTGTAGATGATCGAGCAATTTCTAGACCAAGAAAATACTTCAAGTTGCCCAAATCCTTGAGTTTGAAACGAGCTTGAATCTGAGACTTGACATGAGAAATGGCAGCAAGAGATGGGCCAGTGATAATAATATCATCGACATATACCAATAATGCAACAAAAGAATGCCCTGAACCTAAAGTGAACAAACTGTAATCCGACTTGGATTGTGTGAAATCAGACTGCAAAAGAAAAGAAGAAAGCTTGGAAAACCATTGCCTAGAGGCTTGCTTGAGCCCGTAAAGTGATTTGTGTAACTTACAAACTAGGTGTGAGTTATGTGAGTGAGACTCCCCCTTAAAATGATACCCTAAGGGAATGTCCATGTAAACTTCTTCAAACAAATCACCATGTAAAAAAGCGTTGTTAACATCAAGTTGAATCAAATTCCACTGATTAATAGCAGCAAGACTCAATAAAACTTTGACAGTAACCAACTTTGCTACAGGGGAGAAAGTATCTAAGAAATCAACCCCTTCTTGTTGTGTATAACCTTTGGCAACTAACCTAGCTTTGTGCCTATCTAATGAACCATCAGATTTGTACTTGTTTTTAAAAATCCACCTACAACCAATAGTGTGTTTCCCTTCGGGGAGGGGAACAATAGACCAAGTGCAATTTGACTCTAGTGCGTGTATTTCAGCTCTCATGGCCTCTCGCCATTCAGGGAATTTGACGGCTTCATGATAGAATTTTGGCTCATAATTGGAAGAGATATGTAGGGTAAGGAATCTGTAAGAGGAGGAAAGATTGGCATAGGTGACAGAGTTAGAAATAGGGTACAAAGAGGAGGATTGTGAAGAAAGTGAGGTGTTGTGAGTGAGAAGATTGCAGTGATACTCGCGTAAATATGATGGTGGTTGGGACACTCGAGAAGATCGTCTCAAAGGTTGAGGGTGAGTAGATGGAAGAGGAGACGCAGGAGGAGAAATAAGAGGAGGAAAAGGATTGTGTGGAGTAAGATGGGACACGGGAGGATAGGAGAGGTGAATAGAAGAAGATAAAGGAAGCACCAAGCTGGAAAAAGGATCAGTGTGGGATGAGACAGGAGTAAGAGAATGGAAAGGAAAAACGTGTTCATGAAAAACAACGTCTCGGGATAGAAAAAATTCCTTAGTTTGAGGGTCATATAGCTTGAACCCTTTAACACCATTGGGATATCCCATGAAAACACAGAGGCGTGCACGAGGCTGGAATTTTGTCCGGTGTGCAGATAAGGTGGAAGCGAAAGCAAGACACCCAAAAACTCGCAGATTAGAGTAGTCCACTGCGTTATGATATAAGAGTGAATAAGGGGACTGATTGTGCAAAAGAGGAGAAGGTGTACGGTTAATCAAATAAGCTGCTGTAAGTATGCAGTCAGCCCAAAATTGCAGTGGCACTCTGGACTGAAAAAATAAGGCACGAGCAACATTAAGTAAGTGTTGGTGTTTTCGTTCGACCACAGAATTTTGTTGGGGTTTTTCAATGCATGAGAATTGATGAATAACACCTTTAGTTTTGAAAAATTCTGTGAAAGAGAGTTCCTTAGCATTGTCAGAACGGAAAGTTTTAATGCTAGCATGAAATTGTGTTTGAACAAGAGCAAAAAATTGAGGCACAATGTGAAGAACATCCGACTTGTGCCGGAGGAGATATATCCAAGTATATCTAGTACAATCATCCACCAAAGTTAAAAAGTATTTGAAACCAGAATGAGAGGGCGCATGGAAAGGCCCCCAAACATCTGCATGTATTAGATCAAAAGCACAAGCTGACAGCTTATTATGTGAAGTAAAAGATAATTGCCTCTGTTTGGCTAAAGGGCAAATACAACACGGTTTTTTTGATGAAAAAGAGACAGTATCAAAATTTAAAAAATCCTTAAGAACAGATAGGTTCTTATAGGAAGGGTGTCCTAATCGAGAGTGCCAAGTGTGGATGGACACTTTATTGACATGAGAAACAGAGTGAGGGCTTGGCAGGTCCAAGACATAGAGGTCTTCAAGCTTTTTACCCTTGCCAATCCTCCTCTGTTGCTGGAGGTCCTGAATCACAAAAGAAGTAGGAAAAAAAGTGATGGTAAGTTGAGAGTCAAGAGTGAGAGCAGGAACCGAAAGCAAATTGAACTTGAATTGGGGAACATAAAGAACATTGTGCAAGGTAATAGTAGGAGTCAGAGATACAATACCAAGATAATGGACAGAGATTTGGGAATTGTCAGGTAGAATAACCGTACAATTAGATATAGGACGCATAGAGGTAAACAAATGAGAAAGCGAGCAAATATGCCTAGAAGCACCAGAGTCAACAATCCAAGGATGAGATGAAGAGAAAGGAAAAGAAGTGGGGACAGAGAAACAAATACCTGTTGAATAGGACGTAGAAGGACATTCTTGAGAAGTAGAGGCAGGAGAGTTGGAAAGATGAGTCGTCAACATGGAGATGAGTTGTTGATACTGAGTTGGATTAAGTGACTGGAAGAAAGTATCAGATTGAGAAGCCGGAGCTTCAGAAACTTGATTCACAGCAGTAGATATGGAGGCATGAGATGGAGAAACTGAAGGCGGAGGTCTGTGCCTGTAACCTGGAGGATAACCATGCAGTTTGTAACACTTATCAATTGTGTGACCAAGGATACGGCAGTGAGTACAGTAAGGTCGTTCACGCTGGGTGGTACGAGAGCTCTGACTTCGAGAGGAGACACCAAATTGTGAAAAATTCTTTTGAGAACCAGACTTGGCCAAAAAAATCGAAGAAGTTGTAGAGTCAATAGCAGGCACAGAGGATGTATTGGAAATAGATTTTTGACGCTCATCCTGAGAGACGAGAGAAAAAACCTTGTTGATAGTAGGCATGGGATCCATTAACAGGAGCTGGCCACGAATCTGAGCAAATGAGTCGTTTAATCCCATCAAAAAACTCATGATGTATTCCATCTGATAAAATTCATTCAGAGACTTAACACCCCCACAGGTACAAGTTCCACAAGTACAAGCAGGCCGAAAATTTGAGAGTTCTTCCCAAATGGCCTTGAGTTTGGTGAAATAAACACCAACATAAGAGTTTTGTTGATTCAAGTGAAGCAGATCTCGACGGAGCTGATAAATGCGAGGAGCATCACTCTGCTGAAAACGATCTCGCAAGTCGGACCAGATATCAAAAGCAGAGGCAGAGAAAATGAGACTGGCAGAAATCTCCTTGGATACAGAATTAAGAATCCAGGAAATTACAATGTTGTTGTTGCGCGTCCAGGAATTGAGAAGAACGGAATCATCATCAGACGGTTTAGGGATTGATCCATCCACAAAACCTAATTTGTTCTTAACGGAGAGGGCAATGTGCATAGATCTGCTCCAGGAGGCATAATTGTCCCCAGTTAGGGCTTGAGAAACGAGAATGAGGCCAGGTTGATCTGTATGATGCAGGAAATAAGGACTCGAAGGATCGTCGATGGAGGATTGAGAAGAGGAAGGCATGGAATTGCTAGAAGCTGCCATGGAAGATGGCGAAGAAAGCACGAAAAACAAACGAGAGGAAGAGAAGCAGCAGGAAAATAGCGCTCTGATACCATATTAAGATTGAGAGAGACAAATTGGAGAGAGAAATAAGACAGCCATGAGTGGAATGAAAAGTATGTCTCTCTTGAACGTTGAACTTGTGTCTTGTGGTAACAAATATATACAAGAGGTCAAAAAGGGCGGCTACAGAACTCAGTACAAGAAAAAAAACTAATTTAGTAAAGAAACTAACTAATTTTAAATTACATCAATTCTCTAATAGAATTCTTTTTGGAGTGTGGGGGTGTTCTTGTTAGGGACCACTGTACCTTGGAAATGGACATTTCTATTGAATTTTGGCTCACGCTCTTTGGCATATGGAGGATTGGATCTCTCTCGCTCTCTCTCTCTCTACACACACACACACACACACACACACACACATATATATATATATATATATATATTGCACATTGCAATAATTTTCTTGTGGACCTTAGTTTTGACAGTACCATAACTCTTTTTTTTTGAATTTTAGGCACTTGTGGTATGGGTTACGGGTTCTTTCTTAAATTTTCATAGGGGGTATTGTCAAAATTTTGAATTGAGGTTGTGAATATGTCCTTGTGTGTTGGGGTGAAATTACATGTATGCCCCTAGGGTTGGATGAAAATATGTGGAGCTCCTATGGTTCCACTTGGATGCATATTATTGGAGCATAATAAAAGAGTTCTTCATATGATGTATAATTTTCATTTTTTTTGTACTTGCCAATGTATTTGTTGTGATATGACAAGAAACATGTGTGGATTTTTTACCCCCCTCCTCTCTAACCTCTTTTTCTTAATTTGCTATATCAAATGTGCTTTTTGACGGGTCTTGGTTTTTTCATATGAAAAGCGGTTTGTCGCATTATAATCAATTACATTGATACCTTAATAGCAAAATATCATATCAATTATTACTAATTATCCAATATAATGAATTATTATTTTAAGGAGGGGGGGGGGGGGGGGGATTTTGGCCAAACTATGACATTCTTTCAATTCTACCATCTTAACTTATTTTGGTCTTTAGTTACAATCTAAAGTCCACAAATTGTCATTGGTTATCATCTAAAGTTCAAGAAATTTGCAAATGCCACGTTCGAGCATTTTTTGGCATAGTATTCCATTTGATATGGAAAAATAAGCAAGTGCCATGTGTCCCGCAATGAAACCTAGTTAGGCCCATGTTTGCTCGTTGTGTTGGCGGATTGATGACCTAATCCAGCATTCGTTCTAGTCCGAGGTACCCTTGTTCGAGGACAAGTACTGTATACTAACAATCAACCTCATTGTCGTCGAAATTCCATCACATGACTAGCATCGCGACTTCTTTTAGAATAAAATTCTCTTCAATTATTAGTTTATACAATCAATTCCGGGTTCGAATTTTTCAAATCCGCTCCAAATCCGACCTTCTAACATCTCTACGTCATTTATCCATTACCACCGATAGGTTGGGCCTGGATTCGCCAGTGTATTTTGGGTTATGTGTGAAGACATGATTGGTAAACAAGTGGATCATATAAGGAAACTTTGGGCCGATAAGCTTGGCTTATATTTCACAATAAACAAAGTGCAATCTATATGGATTTAGGCCCAAACCAAATCTTATTATTATTTGATTATTTCCATAATCTCATCTTGCCAGAGTCTCCATTACAGTACGAATTAGGCAATTCAAAGTACTTTGTTCTTAACAAGGAAAGCTTATGAGATTATTTAATTAATATGGTAATTATTATTATTATTATATTAATCGTCTTAATCAAACAGCCACAATTAATATCCGACTTAACAAACAAGTAATTGCTGGCGGTTGACGTGTCAGGTACGGTATTTATTGAAGGGCACACATCAATTGTTTAATGCTAATAGTATTATTAACATTTTTTTTTGTTGCCATTATTTTAATTTTCATTTATTTTAATATTACGACTTTTTCCCATTTTGTATTTGTTCGAGGGGCGAAACTGAATTTATATAAAATATTAAATATATATATATATATTGAAATATTTAGAATTTTTTAAAAAATACATATAAAATTTAGTTCGATTTAAACTTGATGCGGTCATAATTCGTCCCACATCGAGTGGAGACGAGATGCTTGAGCCCCTTATAAGGGCCAAGTGATCTCTCCCAGGTACAAACGCGTTTTGAAAACCCCCCGCCCTGATCGGATGGTCTCAATGGCTGCAGGAGGGACAATATCTGTGCATGAGGCCACCGTGTGATCGGATATGGGTGCATCATATGGCACCGTCTGTGGGGACCGAATGGTTCTCAAGCCCCTCGTCTGGGGGGCTTATGATGCGGTCATAATTCATCCCACATCGAATGGAGACGAGGCGCTTGAGCTCCTTATAAGGGCTAAGTGATCTCTCCCATGTACAGACGCGTTTTGAAAACCCTCCGGCATGATTGGATGGTCTCAATGGCTGTAGGATAGACAATATCTGTGCATGAGGCCACCGTGTGATCAGATATGGGTGCATTCACCCGATTGGCCCTGCTTCGGATACTGTTCCTCGTGCGCCCATTAAGACGGCGAACCATCAGAGGCGGGGGGTTTTGCAAAAGGCCTCCTAACAGAGAGAGATGACTCTGCCCATTTAAGGACTCAAGCCTCTCGACTTTCAGTCGATGTGGGACAAATTCCAGCCTCATCATAAGCCCCCCAGTCGAGGGGCTTGAGAACCTTTTCGGTTCCCACAAATGGCGCCATATGATGAACCATGGATTTGATCACCCGACTGGCCACAGTACGATACTGTCCCTCCTACACCCATTAAGACGGCGAACCATCAGGGCGGGGGGTTTTCAAAAGGCCTCTGTACAAGAGAGAGGACTTGGCACTTATAAGGTGCTCAAGCGCCTCGTCTCCACTCGATGTGGGACGGACTACGACCGCATCAAAACTCTATTAGGGAGCCGGCTAGACCTCGAGCTCTAGCTCTGTCTTGGTATTATTTTTTAACTAAAAAGAAAAAAAAGATAATTATTAGGTGAGTGAATCTCAAACTTATGAAAATGAGTTCATTTTATTGATTTTAAATTCTTTTTTTTTTTTTGTCTTAGCCACTCGATTACGATTCATTGACCGACTAATCTGGATCAAGTACTATAGAGGTTCATTATGGGGGCGACTCTCCCAATTCAATTGCTCCATTTACAATGCCAAAATTTAAACCCTTGACGTTGTTTAAGGAATCTAGCGGCTCATCTCACTGGTAATTGGTGATTTAAATTCATTTGTCAACCATTAAGTATTGATAGAATTTGAAATGAAATAATAGGCCCACTTAGATTTTCAGTTTGGTTAGATTTAAGTTTTTTTTTATTTAATCCAAATGCAAAATTGACATATTCAGAATAGAATAATCTGTAAAACAAGTATATAAATAAGACCTAGTGTTAATTATTAAGATTATAATATACAAATAGATATTTTTATTTTACAGAACCAGTGAAAAAATTAAATTGTTAACATTTCAAAATTTCGAGATATTCAAATATAATTTTTTTTATTAAAAAAGACAGTGGTATAAATACAATATTTATTTTTTTTTCCGATTTTTTTTTCTTTACTGTACAATACACCCATTCTCTTAGGGCGGGAAGCTGAAAAAGTTCGCATTCTGTATCTCCCATGGAAATTAGGGCTTTTAAATTCATCTGAAGTTCATCAAATTCAAATTTTTGTTCTTCTTCATTATCTCTCCAAAAGAAGTGAAAAAAATTGTACAGAAGATTGTGAAAGATGACTCTTCGGAAGGGTTCGAAAGTGTGGGTTGAAGACAAGGATTCGGCATGGGTTGCAGCTGAGGTTGTAGATTTTGTTGGCAAACTGGTTCAAGTTATCACTTCATCCGGCAAGAAGGTTATTTTTTTTTTCCTTCCTATTTTCGCCACAGTCTACTGTAGTTGAATTTGTAATGGTACTTCATCACTTTAAGTTTTGGTTTTTGGATGCTGTTTTGAGATGGGTGTTGATTAATTTATTGTTTAGTTTTGAAAATTTTAACTTTTGTGTTTGTGGGACTTCTAATTTTTTTGTTTTGGAATAGGTGTTGGCGGTGCCGGAGAAATTGCAGCCGTGTGATGGGGAGGCGGACCTCGGAGGAGTTGATGACATGACGAAACTAACTTATTTGAATGAGCCTGGTGTTCTTGATAATCTTCAGAGAAGATATGCTCTTAATGAAATATATGTGAGTAACTTAGAACTTGGCACTTCTTGGATTTTTGAAAGTGTGTTGGATTAATTGCGCGTATTGGAGGGGCATTGACTCTTTAGAAGATGAGTAATTTATTTGCAAGCTCTTGTGCTGTGCCTCATGTCAGTCAACGTGCAAGTCGTCTTAGCAAATCAGCAGTTTACATGGAAATTAAATCCCACTATTAATAGAGATAATTAAAGTTTAGCTAGAGTCTATAATTAGTAAAAGTTTCTTTTTATAGACAGATAGACAGATCCAGTGATGATACTTGTGTGAGTTTTTGAGAGCCTGTGTGCTTCATTATGAAAGGAAACTTTTTGTCATTACACCAACATTGTACGGAATCTTGTTTGTTTGCTTAAAGGAGAAGTGAAAAAAATTGATAAAAGGCCTGCATTTTTGGAATTTGATGCAGTGAAAGATCTTATTCTAAATCTGGCTAAAGACTTACTTTTTCAATCTGAGTATGCCAGTACTGGCCTGTTTCTCCTTTCTGTCCACGTGTGCGCTGGCTACCTTTTTCATGCATTAGCTGGTAGTTTGCTGCTAATGAGTCACAAGATGATGATGTTATGACCTTTATTGGCGCCTTGTGTCATACCTGTAGTATACTGGTTTCGTGCGTCTCTCATGCGCATCTTGGTGACTTCTATATGGAATTTAATCCAGATTTATACAAAAGTTTTGGCTTGAGTGGTCATTACTCTGCTCAGATTTTTTATTTTTTTTACTTGCAGTTACTCATATGACTAGTGCATTTATTGCCTAAAACCAAATTTTTTATCAGTTGTATTAAAGAAGCAGAATTCAGGGTATACACCCTTGTCCTTTTTTTGTTCTACTCTTAATTCTTTTCCTACAGATAGTCTCTGAGCTGTGGATATTGGTCTATATTAAACAGTAGCAAAAAATGGCTTACATATGCATTGACCATGGCTTGTTTCATGATATAAATTTTGGTTTATTGTTCTGGGAGCACTTTGCAATTCCAATACCTGTATATACATTACGATTTATCAGAAGTCCCTCCATGTTTAACCTGGTTAAATTTCATTGTTGGAGGCATTGTGTTCCGGATTTTTTTTTTCCCTGAGATTCTTTTTAATTGTTTCTTTGTCTTCTGACTGATATATGCTCTATGACCATTCTAGACATACACAGGAAGTATTTTGATTGCAGTCAACCCTTTTACGAAGCTTCCTCATCTATACAATATGCACATGATGGAGCAATATAAGGGGGCTCCATTTGGTGAATTGAGTCCCCATGTCTTTGCTGTGGCTGATGCATCTTACAGGTTTGTCTAGTTTGAATCTTTTGTTTTGCACGTGATTCTGGTTTGCTCATCTATAGTCTGTTGAGTGTTGGTCTGATTTTTGTGGTGTAGGGCAATGATGAGTGAGGGTCGTAGCCAGTCTATTCTTGTTAGTGGAGAAAGTGGGGCAGGGAAAACCGAGACAACAAAATTGATAATGCAATATCTCACTTATGTTGGTGGTCGTGCTGCCGGTGATGACAGAACAGTTGAACAGCAAGTTCTGGAGGTAGGCTTTTGACTCAGTTTGACCATGTTACTCTGTTTAATTATGCATTGCTGTTTGAATAGAGGCTTGCATTACAAAACTAAAATGCTGCGGTATTAATTGAATCCCACTATCTTAGGTGAAATCGTATATTGTCTATGTGCATATCATATAAGTGCCCGAGTCTTCCTCCTCTTCTTTTTATTCTTCTTCATCATCATCTTCTTTGGCTGTATTAGTTGAATTCACATTGAGGAACTATCTCGGGTGAGCTTGTATATTGTCTATGTGTATGTTGTATAAGTGCATGAGTCTTCCAAAATGGATGTTCCTTTCATATCTTGAAGCGTGTGAGCAACCAGATGGAATTGCTAAGTACCTATCTTTCTCTATTTTAGTCAAAACCCTCACTGGTTTTTCAATCAAAATGGCTGTTTCTTCATATGTTGAAGCATGTGAGCAACCAGATGGAAGTGCTAACTACCTATCTTTCTCCATTTTAGTCAAACCCACTTTTGGAGGCATTTGGCAACGCGAGAACAGTTAGGAATGATAATTCGAGGTATTGCATGATTCCCTTTACCTTGGTAATGCTATATTTGTGAATGAGTTCTCTACTATAGTAAAGGCTGACAACTTCAATTCTTTTGATTCAATTTGTGCTTGATTCATCAGCTTGACACCATCTTTGTATTTACTTGAACTTTCTCGACATTGTGGTGGAATATTTTTGGGATTCTATTGAAAGATGGGACTAGCAATACTAATTTGGTCTAAGTTATATAATCACTTACTTATTGTGCTTGCTTTGCAGTCGCTTTGGCAAGTTTGTTGAGATCCAGTTTGATTCAAATGGTAGAATATCAGGAGCTGCAATCAGAACATACCTTCTGGAGCGGTCTCGTGTTGTTCAAATAACAGACCCAGAAAGAAATTACCACTGTTTCTATCAGTTGTGTGCATCTGGCAGGGTATTTCCCAAGCTTATGTTGCTTAAAATAGATGTTTGTCAGACTTGAGATTCAATACATGGAAATATGGATTTTCTGTGACTCTTCCATGAGTACTTATCTAAACAGTAAGCTCGTTGTTTGATGCTTGACATTGATGATTACTGAGACTGCCCTTGCTAGCAACATTGAAGAGGAATATACATGTGGCAAGAGTCTAGAAAAGATTTTTGTTAACATTTTGTTACATTTACCATGTCTAAAACCAGTTAATAGAAATTGCATGGTTTGGCTATTGTTATTGTACTATTTTTGTAGGACACTTAATTTCCAGCTTTTGTATTTGACGATGCTATTCTGTTATGCAGGATGCAGAGACATACAAGCTAGGTCATCCCAGCAACTTCCATTACTTGAATCAGAGCAAGACTTATGAGTTAGATGGCATAAGTAATGCTGAAGAATACATGAAAACAAGAAGGGCAATGGATATTGTTGGGATAAGCGATGATGAACAGGTTTATCCTGCAAAGTTTGTGATTGTATCATGCATCTTGGCCCTCATCCCTTGCTATTGTCTTATAATTTTCTTTTTGTGTTTACCAGGAATCTATATTTCGAACATTGGCTGGCATTTTACATATTGGTAATGTAGAATTTTCTCCTGGGAAAGAGCATGATTCATCAGTCATCAAGGATCAAAAGTCCAACTTTCACATGCAGATGGCTGCTGATCTATTTAGGTGTGTCATTTTGGTGGTATCCTTTCTTTCTTTCTTTTTTATTTAAACAAAAAAAAGATATCAGCTCTGGATTTATATAATGTTATTTTTCTTTTTTGTGATTTCGTTGAGTTCTTAATTAGAAATATTAGCCTGATAGGGTTATCCCCTGGAAGTTGTTTGTAATAAGGCTTTTTTTCCCTCCCCTTTTTACCTTTTCTCTTGGAGGTTTCTAGTGCTTAATTAGTCCTTAAATTCCATATTTGGTGGTTCCAAGACTTGCCTGTCATTTTTTGTTGGTGAATAATACTCATCTGTATGGTGGTAACCTGTCTAGTATGATTGTATCAATGTTTTCAGAAATTTTTTGGCCTCTGATAACTTCAAGGTTTTCTCTTAACTCAGGTGTGATGTCAATCTTTTGCTAGCCACACTTACAACACGCTCAATTCAAACTCGTGAAGGGATAATTGTCAAAGCTCTAGACTGTAATGCTGCTGTAGCTGGTCGAGATGCTTTGGCTAAGACTGTTTATGCTCGAGTCTTTGACTGGTTGGTTTTTTTTTTTTTTTTTCATGCCTTGTTTGCAACAAGCTACTGTCATTTGATCAAACTAATAATGTGAAGGTAATATAGAAATGATTTGGTTGTTTCAGGCTTGTTGAAAAGATTAACAGATCTGTTGGACAAGATCGTGATTCTAAGATACAAATTGGAGTCCTGGACATCTATGGATTCGAATGCTTTAAGTTGAATAGGTAAAATATAGTAATTCATTTCCCAGTTTATCTCATTTTATCATTTTGTTCTACTTAATTTTTGATGAGGTACAATTGAGTTTTATGGGAATTAGACAGAAAAGGGAAAAAAAAAACCCAGCTTAGGGACCAAGCTCCTCTTGTAAAGAAGCTCAGCATGTGAGAAATTACCCTCAAGCAAGGACTGCTTGACCTTGTATGTCTGTTCCTCCTCTCTAAGAGACATAACTAGTACCCTATTTAGAAAGTATGTCAAACCGAATGTTTGAAAAGTTAAGCCTGTGGAACTATGATGAGAGTTCCCCCATGTATGAAAGAAGATGAATTTGTATTTCTGTTTGAAACGTTAAGCCTGTGGAACTATGATGAGAGTTTCCCCATGTTTGAAAGAAGATGAATTTGTATGATTCCAACCTTTTCTTGACAAATTTGCGAGGTGTCAATCTGGCTTTGTGCTGCATAAGTTTGGAATCATACATCTGAAGCTCTTTTGTTGTCAAGTGACTACAACTGCTATTTCATGTTTCTTTGGTTTTGGAGACTACCTGTACTAGTTACTTTTATATGTATGCAACATGGTTACCCAACTTTATGTTTGCTCTTGCAATTTATTAGTTGTTTCTTCCTCCATTTAAACAGTTTTGAGCAGTTCTGCATCAATTATGCTAATGAGAAGCTCCAACAGCATTTTAATGAGGTGATGTGATGTTTTATTGTGTATTTTCAGTCAAATATAGCTCTTATGTGATAGCTCTTCTCGTAATTGATTTGTCCACCATCTTTGTTGGATTTGTTTTTCAGCATGTGTTTAAGATGGAGCAGGAGGAATATCAGAGAGAAGAAATCAATTGGAGCTATATTGAATTTATAGACAACCAAGATGTTTTGGATTTGACAGAGAAGGTCTTCTCGACACTCCTGTCTGATATATTATGTAGTTATCATGAAGTACTTATAATCTTGAAAATCCCGTGATGTCTCTGAATGTTAATGACATGATGCCTGCTTTTATTTGGGATATGCCTACCATGACTTCTGAATAATGCTGTTGTCTTGGCAGCATGTGATGTTTGTAGTTAATTTGCACTAGATCGAACATGCGCAATCAGCTGAAGTTTTTGAAACTTTAGAAAAAGCGGATGCGAACTTGCTTTGTGCCCATTAGGGAGAAATATGTTTTTTCGACTGAATCAATTTTTATAACCTTCAATCACTAATTAATTCCAGAAGGCCATGAAGGAAAATGGCAGAACATTTCTGGAGATCTCTAATGGGCTACTCTTTTTTGGCTTTTTCCTTTTCTTTTGTTGCAAGCATGGCCTAGTCTTCATTTAGACTAATACCTCATTGATGTCCTTTTGCAGAAACCCATAGGAATAATTGCTCTTTTGGATGAAGCTTGGTACAGTCAGAGTTCTCTGTTGTCATTCTGTTTCTTGATTTTGTTTACTTTTGGTTCTCACTTATCCTTACCCCCCACGCCCCCTCCTCTTTTGCTGCAGCATGTTTCCAAAATCAACACATGAAACATTTTCAAACAAGCTATTCCGGCATTTTCGCTCGCACCGACGACTAGAGAAAGCAAAATTTTCTGAAACGGATTTTACTATTTCTCACTATGCTGGCAAGGTACATAGTGTTATGAACCATTGATTAACAGGTTAATGTTTTGTCGTTGATAATTGTTATTGTTGATTATTTACTTTCTTATTGACTCTTCTGTAGGTGAACTATCAGACACAGACATTTATAGACAAAAATCGTGATTATGTTGTGGTTGAACATTCCAATTTATTAGCTTCTTCCAGATGTCCTTTTATAGCTGGCCTTTTCCCCCCTTTACCTGAAGAATCTGCTCGATCATCATACAAGTTTTCATCAGTGGCCTCTCGCTTTAAGGTACCAAAGTTCTCTGCTTTGGGAACTGTCTTGACCTTCTAGCTTGTTTCCTAGTATGTAAGTAACATAGTGAGAATATTCTTGGAACCTGGAAGTTGAAACAGGAAATTCTCATACTGATAGTCTCCAGTTCTATATTGGGAACAGTCATCTGATATTGTTAGCAGTTCTGATGCTTATTGTAATCTTTCTCCGTCTAATGCAGTTGGTGTCCTGTTGACAGTCATACCCTTTCAGGATTTGGCTTTCGAGAAATAGATATCGGCTGGTTTTATTATATTATCTATTTATTTTATTATTCATAACCTGAGCAAACAGACAATCATGCTGCTTCCCATTGATCTATTTCTGTGGCTTACGGTTGGATGCATTGCTTGTGAAATATTCAATCCTAGAGTCTATAGGTCCAGGTGGATATATATGTGGAATTTTCCATTTTAATCTGATACATGTCAGTCTTTGGTCATGCATCGGTTTAGATACAATAAGGCTATGTTTGTCTGTCTGATATTTACGAAATTTTCACCTCTTTGATCAATATCTTCCTCAAGCATCCTCTTGAACCTGGTGATTTATTGAAATCGCTTGTGAACACTTGACACCATGTGTTTAATCCTAGACATCTTACTAATTTGTTACTTTACTTGCAGCAACAACTTCAAGCTCTTATGGAAACTCTCAGCTCAACTGAGCCTCATTACATTCGATGTGTGAAACCAAACTCACTAAATAAGCCTCACAGATTCGAGAATCCAAGCATCCTACACCAGTTGCGTTGTGGGGTCAGTATCTGCTAAACTCCTGCCATCAAAATTTCACAGAAACAAGCCTTTTTTTTTTTTAATTTATTGAATCTGTCTTTTCATTCAAAAAGTTGTTTCTATTGTGGGCCGTCTATCTTAGACTCCAATTCAAGCAGTTGAAAGATCGGGCATTTCCTTCCATCAACAGGCATCCCCTCCAAACCAAAAAGTTCTTTCTGAATCGTCACATGTAATCAATATTATTGACCATGTTAGCAGCCTCTACATATTAGGAGTGCAATGTTATTCATGAATTTACTACTGGAATGGTGTAATGCATGAATTAAAAAGGACATACATGTATGAGACTACTATTTGAGCATATATGTTTCATGAGATATAGTACGTGAATGGATAAACCTAGTATTTTGTCGCTCTAGATACGTCCTGAGATGAAATGTCTAATCCTTTTCTATGATTCTCTTTTTCCCTTTTCTTTTTTTATTGGACTTGTTGCTCCATTGATGAATCAGAAGAAATTTGTCAAATTTGTGCTACATATTGCCGCTGGTTACATGCCATGAAAGGGAACAAAACTGATATTGTAAATAATGACAGATTTTCATAATACATTTCTTTTCTATATTCTGAGTCGTGATAATTTGTGTATATTGTGATTTCCTGCAGGGTGTTCTAGAGGCGGTACGTATAAGTTTGGCAGGCTACCCTACTCGGAAGACTTACCATGAGTTTGTTGACCGATTTGGGATAATTGCATTGGATATTATGGAGGGAAGGTAGGGTTGAAATCCTACTCAGACTACTACTTTATCTAACTTTTGATTTGCAATAAGCTTTCCTGACTAACCTTCAGTTAAAACCATCGGGAAAAAAAAAAGACTAACCTTCAGTTAAGGGGCAAGAATCTAATACAATCATTTTCTGCTGCAAGTTGTTTGATTTTCATATCTTTGACATCTCTGTTCTCTTATTCTCTTTCTCCCCGGGTTTTATCTTGTACTTGGTTCTATGGTTACCAAAGATTTTGCTGGGTTAATTTCACTATAATGGTTGTGTCATTTCATGAGAAGATTTAGTGTATTTTCATGCTGATGGTTAGAAACTTGGTTGAAATCTTGATTGACACTGAACCATATGCTGTTGGGTGCTAAAGTGTAAATTTTTGATGTTGCATTATTTGATAGCTTTGTCTTGCTCGTGCTTGTTGTTCTAGTATGCATTTTTAATTTTCCAAGTTGAATGTACCTGCTTAGGTTCATTTTCCATTTTAATCTGTTTTCAGTTATGATGATAAAACCATGACTGAGAACATACTGCAGAGATTAAAGCTTGGGAACTATCAGGTTTGTTATGGCAAGTGACTGTGGTAAAGTTGTTCGATATAGTTGAGTTTTTATGCATTGAGATTAAAGCTGTTTTATACTGCAGTTTACTGAATGTTCCCCCAGGTCACTTATAATGCTTTACAGGATTCAATTTGTCTTATGCAGTTAGGGAAGACTAAAGTTTTCCTTAGGGCTGGTCAGATTGCTATATTAGATTCATGTCGTGCTGAGGTTTTAGACGCTGCAGCCAAGCGTATTCAGGGTCGTTTGCGGGCAGTTTCTTGCACGCAAGGACTTTATTACAAAGCGTGTTGCTGCTACTTCTCTACAAGCATGTTGTAGAGGTAATATCCTCTTGCTTGAAATTAGCAACTACCAAAAATTTACTCTTTGTAATAAGCATTGTACTATCAGATCTGTTGAATGATTGCCTCATCTAAAAGCATAAGCTATTAGGGAGGAGAATCATCAAATATTTATTATCTTCAACACACCCCCGCATGCAAACTTCTTCCTTATATATATATATCAAGCCCTGCATGTGAATTTTTCTTTTTTCTTAAATGGGTGGCGGTGAGATTAGAACACAGGACCTCTATTTGGCTTGGCTCTAATACCATGTTGAATGACCGCCTCATCTAAAAGCTTAAGCTATTAATGAGGAGAATCATCAAATATTTATTATCTTCAACAAGACCTTTGTGTACTTAACCTTAACAGCATCCTCATGCTTGAAATTAACAGCTTCCATGGGGCAAGGCTGATGAAATAACATTGTTGTTGCTTGTCATTATCAATATGTTGCTAAGAAATGAGTATATTCTCCAGACTTCACAAACTATTGGAATTGCATAAACTTGTCCTTAAGTGTGAGGCATAACTCTTCTCAGTGCTTATAGTAGATTATGTGGTGCGATGGGGTAGAACTATTGTTCTTTGTATTTGTAATTGTGATGTGAGGAAATTTGATCTTTAAAGATGATATCCTTATTCATGGTAACTATGTGGCGGGATTTTGTTGGCAGTTGGTAAAGCTGTTGGATTACGTGTGGCTAAAACATTGTTTTTCTATGTGATGATCTGTTGACCCTCATTTTTACTGATATCAAGTGGTTTGAAATAATATTTATGTAATTTTAATTTGTGGCAGGTTATCTTGCTCGAAATAAATTCACTTCCATGCGTAAATCCGCTGCTGCCATTGTCATTCAGAAATACTTCCGATGCTGGTTATTGAGTCATGCGTATATGCAACTCTGTTTGGCTTCTGTAGTCATACAATCTAGTATCCGTGGTTTCTCAACTCGCAGGAAGTTTTTGTATACAAAGGAGGGCAGGGCAGCCACACTTATCCAGGTGAATATATTTATTTGTGTTGTGTGACTTCTTGGTTATATGTTGTATCTGTATATTTGTTTCAGAAGTCAGAACTTACCGTGTATATGACTCAGGGGTTTTCTATTGTTCACTGAGCTTCAGGTGATTGAACTATGATTTGTTGTTTGACTTTATCTCTCTCTCTCCCCCCCTCTCTCTCTAAATTCTTCTGCAAGATAAATGTGTATGGCCTACCTTTAATCAAGTATTCCATTGATAAAGAAGCTCGATTGGGTAATTATGATTTTCGTGCAATTTATTTTAGTTTTATAATCAATCAGACTTTCTGGCATACAGATTATAGCAAATTGTTTGACAGTTTACTGGGGACTAAATATACTTGTTGCTGTAGTTTTTTTGTCGCATTATACTTGTGTATATGATGTAACAGATCCTTTTGATATTTACATGAGGCATCTATGCCCTTATTTTCCTTTTTGTTATGCATTTACCGCTTCTGATTGCTTCTGGTATACTTCTGGCTTTTATTTCAGGCTCATTGGAGGAAGTTCAAGATCCGCTCTATCTATCGTAATCGCCAATCTAACATTATTGCAATACAATGTCTCTGGAGGCGAAAGTTGGCAAAACGTGAACTCAGGAGGCTTAAGAAGGTCAGTCATAGTCTGTACTGTAATTTGAATGCGGTACAGTCTGATTACACTTTAAGTATCTCGTGCTCTAACAGAAGCATGTCTAAATGGGGCAGCAACCTGCTTTACAGTCAAAATGTTGGTATTCCTTTTGCTGACACTTTCTATAGGAAGTTGCTTTGCATGTGGACTATCTATGTTAAACATCTCATTTTCATTATCCTGTGTATGGCGGCAATTGGGCTCACCCAATAGTACCTTTGGCACTGCTATGTGCACTCGGTCGGTTCTTAGCTTGGTGTTTCTGTTTGAATCATTTTACTGCTTCTGATAAGCAGGCATGTATAGAGTTCACAGAATCTTGTAAGCATTTACACGTGAAGTATCTCATTCCCCTAACACAGCTATAGGAAAGCATGTTTGGCCACTTGTTTTGCATATTCTGCACCCATTTGTTCACAATATGTTGCCTCTAGTTTTCTAGTAATAGACCATTTTCATTCTTTTTGCAGGAAGCTAATGAGGCTGGTGCATTGCG
Source organism: Petrea volubilis (assembly GCA_026212405.1). Lineage (NCBI taxonomy): Eukaryota > Viridiplantae > Streptophyta > Magnoliopsida > Lamiales > Verbenaceae > Petrea > Petrea volubilis. The sequence continues at coordinate 23,310,826 of CM047880.1, forward strand.
TTTAGCAAAAACCAAGCTTGAAAAGCAATTGGAGGATCTTACTTGGCGATTGCATCTGGAGAAAAGAATGCGGGTACCAATCTCTGCAATTTTTATTTGAGGATCAAATAATTTATTGATATTCTGTCCTGGGCAGCTATAGTCCAGTTTCTGGCCGTTCCTTAAATTGAATGAAATGATTTTCCCTTCATTAGGTTGTGGGATGGCAAGACTTACATTATCTGTGTTAGATCCCTGACCTAGATACCTGGCATTTTTAAATCATCCCCCTTTTAACTCCTTGCTCTTCTCTAGTGTGTGCTAATGTCATTGGTCAAAACATGTTTGGCTTTGCCAAATTGTGCTGTGGAATGAGAGGGTTACTACAAATAAATTTTGTTTCACTTCCAAGTATCGATTGCATTAAAACAGATACCTCCAGCTTTATGTATTCTTGTACGGTGTGGGCAGGACTTCGGCCTGATGTTTGATTCTTGGCACTGCATTCTGCCCACGTTTACTTGAATGAATACCCATATGTAACCTTTGTGTTGGGCAGTCCTGCACATGTGTTAGGATGATAAGATGTCTTTTCTGGATGTATTTTTGGTATGCTTGTTGTAACTTTAGTATCTGATCTAGCATTCTTGGTTTGGGATATGTTTTCTAGGCTTTGATTTTTGAGCATCTATTTCATATTTTGGGTTTGGGAATGGTGACAGAACTTACCCCTATGCATTCGCTTCCTATTTCCAATGTTGTGTTGCTTACGTTGTTTTTTACCTGGACAAGACTTCTCCATGTACAAAGTAGATTCCATTCTATTTTTCATTTTGGCCTATTGTTTGTTATGCTTTCCCCCTTAGCTTTGATTAAATGGAAGATTTGAAATGCAGGTGTCTAATGAAGAAGCTAAATTAGTTGAAGTCTCAAAACTTCAAAAGACTCTGGAGTCTTTGACATTGGAACTGGATGCGGCCAAACTTGCGACCCTCAATGAGTTCAATAAGAACATGGTGCTAGAGAGACAGCTTGAATTATCAGCTAAGGAAAAATCTGCATTGGAAAGAGAAATTGTTTCTTTAAGTGAACTGAGGAAGGAAAATGCACTTTTGAAGGTAATTGTGCATGACCTATTGTCAATTTATGGATCTCTTTGGTTCCAGTGATTTTGTCTTATTCATAGGTTTAAGCTCATTGATCGTCAGTTTAATTCTTGCCTGAGCATTTGATATTCGTGTTAGTGATTGATAACTCCTATCTGCGTTTTGTTTTAAGAATTGAGTATTTCTTTATGGTATTTTCTTATATATTCGAATGCTGCGAACAAGAATGCATGATGTCATTTTTTCATTTGCTCATGGGAGCTTTAATTTAAATATTTTGAAGAGTTACACCCGCTATTGAATTGCATGCTGTGATTGTGGCCTACACCTTTTGCCAAATAATATTCTCTCTTGCTGTCGTCAATGGCCCTTTAAAAAGTCCTCTGTAGCTTCTACTTTTATTATGATTATTCATATGACCCCCAGATGCTTTTCCTAGTTAGTTTTTCCAGATACAACTGAATGTTTATGAAAATACCCGTAATCCTGCTAATTTATTTTCTCATTAGAGAAGTCCTTCCTTCCTTTTGCAGAGTTCCCTCAATGCATTGGCAGAGAAAAATTCGATGCTGGAGTCTGAACTTGCCCAAACTAAAGAAGAAGCAAGTAGTACCATTGCAAAGCTGCGGGAAGTTGAAAAAACATGTCAGCAACTCCAGCTTAATTTGCAAAGGTATTGTTTGAAAGTTCTGTTGAAGCTGTGACATAAAAGATAAAATTTAAAACGACTTGCCCAAAGGCCCAGAAGGAAAGGAAGAAAGAGTCAAGAAACCATCTTATCATTTTCCAAACTGACAACATCAACAAAAAAGCTCATCCAACATCATTATGAATTTGTCTCGAAGTATTTTCATATGCCTGGTTGTACCTAAAGTTATTTTTTTGCACTCAGCATGGCGGAGAAACTATCGAATTTGGAGGAAGAGAACCATATCCTGCGCCAGAAGGCGTTGAATGTCTCTCCGAGGAGCAATCGATCTGCACTGGTCAAACCTTTCCTTGATGTAAGCACATTTTGGCCACCGTCGATGATGTGGTGAAGTCTGTAAAAGAAAAAGTCATTTTGGTTTATGGGCATAAAATTTTTCGTAAATTTGCTTCGCATTTCATATGATCGTGCTCTTACTTTACACTTTGCTTCCGCTTGAAACAGAAGCTTTCTGGTGCACTTGCTCTTTCTTCTGCAGATCAGAAATCTTATGTAAGTTACTGCATATATTAAATGTTATGAGTAGCTATTTTCCCATTCTGAGTTTCTTGTTATGATTGTTTCAGGAATCACCCACTCCCTCCAAATTCATTGCACCGCTTTCACAAGGCTTTTCTGATTCACGCAGAACAAAGTCAGGGGTTGAAAGGAATCAGGTCTTCTCTTGCTTCTTGTTAACATGGCAATTTTCTGTTTTAATTTATACTGATTGGGTCATTTTTAATAGGGTTTACAAGTGAAACTACCTTTAGCTGCTAGTTGATTTTCTTCATTTAATTGTGGATGTTCATCACTGTCAAAATGGTTGCAGGTTAATTTGGAGATCCTTTCCCGCTGCATTAAAGAGAATTTGGGCTTCAAAGATGGCAAACCAGTAGCTGCTTGTGTCATCTACAAATGCCTCCTTCATTGGCATGCCTTTGAATCTGAAAGGACTGCTATTTTTGACTTCATTATTGAGAGCATAAATGATGTTTTGAAGGTAACTATTTCATTTGAATCACGAACATTGTGTTTTTTAGAAGTTATCATGTTTCCCAGGCAACAATATGTGCAATGGTTTTTGTTTCAGGAAGGTGATGAGGACTCTACTTTGCCTTACTGGTTGTCTAATACATCTGCACTTCTATGTCTTCTCCAAAGAAACCTGCGGTCCAATGGGTTCTTGAGTGCTACTTCACAGCGCTCTGTTGGGTCCACAGGGCTGAAGGGGAGGCTTGCACAAGTAAGTTGGATGGAATGGTGACATCTAGCATGTTCTTCTCATTAGTGTGTGTGTGTGTGTTCAGAACTAATTCACACTTGATTAAATTTCAACTGATACAAAACCCTTCCTCTTGCTTCATAGGGCCCAAAATCATCGTTCAAATACCTTGGTTCGGAGGATGGTCTATCCCATATGGAGGCTAAATATCCAGCTCTATTATTCAAACAACAACTGACTGCTTGTGTTGAGAAGATGTTTGGTTTGATCCGGGATAACTTGAAGAAAGAAATATCTCCATTATTGGGACAGTGTATTCAGGTACCTCTTAATCTATGCTCTCTTCACTTGGCACTTGTATGTGATCTAGATCTCATAGGTCAACCAAATACCAAGTCTTCTCTGTGGTACATGTCTTTGTGTATACCCTTGCGTTTTTGGTTGAGATGCTTTGATGCCTCATATGTGAGAACCAATATCCGAAACTTGTCTGGCAATACAGCTGCCCAAATTTGGTGTGTGCTCTCTGATTTAAGTGAGAACCTAATCACATTCTGTCTTAGATGGCTTGGTAGACTGAGTTCACCTTGCAATGTAAGATTAACTGAAGACGGTACCTATCTCCCTGGCACTGCATAAGCATTTTACTGTTGCAAAGCGTTGTGGCCTGAGGATTGCTCCTTTTATTTTATATTATCATTGTCTCACTTTTCCTTGGGTGCACTATTATACTAATTGCTTTATTTGATCTCTTGAACCTGAGCTTACATCTACTGTTCAATTTTTGAAAAGGCACCAAAACACCAACGAGTTCATGGTGGGAAGTCATCTAGATCACCAGGTGGCGTTCCTCCTCAGTCACCAAGCAGTGAGTGGGATAGCATCATCAAATTCTTGGATTCGCTAATGAGTCTATTACGGGCAAATCATGTATGCTACTACTCCCTGATCCTTGTTTTTCATTCTTTTTTATTTCCCGTTTAGTTTATTTTATGCGTTCATTGTAATCTGAACCAAATGAATTTCCAGGTTCCTTCGTTTTTCATCCGGAAGCTCACCACGCAGGGTTTCTCCTTCATCAATATACAATTATTTAACAGGTAGGTTTTGTGATTTTAGTGTTCCCAAGTAACTTGCACAACCAATGATGGAATCTTTCTCTAAAATCATCGGCAGTCTTCTTCTTCGCCGTGAATGCTGCACATTTTCGAATGGTGAATACATCAAATCTGGCCTGGCTGAACTGGAAAAATGGATAGTCAATGCAACAGAAGAGGTATTTATGATTGTTTCATTGACTCAGATCAATTCCTAGCACAAATTGAACTTTTATGATTTCCAAGTCTGAGCCATTATTGAATGCAGTTTGCAGGAACCTCTTGGCATGAGCTAAATTACATTAGACAAGCTGTTGGATTTTTGGTACAGCCTATATTTCTGCTTTATTTCCGTATTTCTGTGATAATATTCAACATGTAGTTACTCACGTGTCTTGCTATTAAATTCAGGTAATACATCAGAAAAGGAAGAAATCTTTAGAAGAGATAAGACAAGATCTCTGTCCGGTATGATTTTGTAAAATTACTTAAACATACTATTGCATTCATTCTTCTTCTCAGACTAAATTTGTCTCAGTTTAATTATTCTGGCAGAATATTTTTATCACTGTATTTTGTTATCTTTCTGCAGAAATTGACTGTGAGGCAAATCTATCGAATAAGCACAATGTACTGGGATGATAAGTATGGGACTCAGAGTGTGTCAAATGAGGCAAGTGGTTTTTAATTTCTATGTTTTGTGACAATTCAATGCTGCTAAATGCTGGCCTCGTCTGCTCAAACTTCAGACAAGTCTCCCTCTCCCTTATGGCTGCTTTTGTCCCATTTAAGTAGTTAAGTGATGCCCAAAATTTCTCAAATCTTTACACGTAAACGTCCTTTAATTGATGTCATCAAATGGTTCATTTGAGAGCAAAAGTAGTTCACACAATGTAGTGAATGCCACTGGGTCTCCCATGGGTAATAATCCAGATACAAATAGATTTCCATATTTAGCTTCCATGTATCCTGAGGTCTTTCATGTTGAACCACCATGAGAAAAGAATTTCCGAATGCTAGTCTATGCTCTTACTTTATTGACTGAAACATTTAGTGCCATGCTGAGAGAAAACCGGTCACTGAAGGTCTGAGCAGAGACGGCCATCCCTATTTTTGTGTGTTAAGGTATGTGATTAACATTACTTTTCCATTCGGGTTTTCGGCAGGTTGTGTCTCAGATGAGGGAGATCGTAAATAAGGATTCCCAGAATTTGTCCTCGTCAAATTCATTTTTATTGGATGATGACCTCAGGTAAAAATCTTATTTATGCATATGATTTTCGCAAGGTGATTAATGTTATTTTCTAGTGGCGATAGCTTTAGCACCTACTGCATGATTAACTTCCAAGATTTGAAGACTGTAAAATGTATCCTTGTTGCTGTCGTGTTAAGTTTCATTTGCAATGATTATATGGTCTGAAAATGAATGCAAGCATAACTTGCTTGTATACTTTCTCGACAAAGTTCCGGCCTATTCCTGGTAGATTTGTGGTAGCTTTGGCCCATGAATTTCTGGTGACATCTATTCCTAAGGAGGAAAGCTAACTATAAGTTTAGGCAAAACAATAAACATATTAACCCAGTTTCAGAACAAGCTATTATGAAACCAAATGAGGAAGTATGAAGTATGTGTTATGATGCTCTACTTAATCTTGCTTCCGTTTTTGCTAGAGTAATCATCTTCTTTTGTTTATTGTGACTTACAAATTATGCCCAGAAATTTTCACATATATAGCTTTCTAATTGTATTACTTTTTTCTTTGATCGCTCTTGCAGCATTCCATTCTCTGCTGAAGATGTATATATGGCAATACCTTCGATCGACCCTTCAGACATTGAGTTCCCTAAGTTCATTTCCGAATACCCTTCTGCACAGTTAATGCTGCAAACTCTGAAGTAGATGATCCACCACCGTTCAGTTTTTATGGCATCAGACGTCCTGCTTCACATAGGTTGGTTTTTCCAGTCTTGGTTCTCACATTTCCGGATTTGCATGGCATGTTGAACCGGCTAAATGAAGGATCGTAATTAGGCTATGAGCAAGTCGAAATTGATCATCCAAGATGAAGGGAAAGTTAAGTTACACCGTTGGATTTCATCAGCCGATAATAGGACACACGTTAGGTTGTGCAGATGGTTGTACAAATGTTAGGTAGCAAAATTGACTCAAAAGGCTTAAGTATAATTTTGTCGAAGCTTTGGCCCTTTTGAGCACTGTACATTATTCTTCCTGTTGTTAATGTAGTACGCTGTATTTTATCGATACCGTCCTCATTTTGTAGCAGTCTTTCTTTGCTCGTTCACTGGAGAATGGTTGTCATGCTTCTCTATGAAATCTCACTTTCATTGGTCTTCTTCTCATGTACATTGATTATATTATTCTACTTTTTCAATAAGCTGTCACATCTGATTCCATTTTTTGAAGGTTGAAAAGCATTATTGTTAAATCAAGATTGAAAGTTTATGTATATATCAGCATGGCTTTGTAGCTACTTCATTAGAAGTTGAACAGGTGAAACCAACAGCAACACACTGCTGCAGATCAGCCAAAGAAAACGATCTCCAGGATGGGAAATCCTTTCTAGGAGAAGACACAGACAATGGAGATGATGATCCATGGGAATTGCATTCCAGTGCTTGCTTGTCATTTTCAGAGCTGCTCATGGCCACAGCCAAGGCCAACGTCGCCCTGCTAGTGTTCGTCACTCGTTTTGATATGCCGCTGCCGCTGCCGCTGCCGCTGTTGCCACGCAGAGGGGAGCTTCTTGACTTGTCCCAGTTGAGGCTGCAAGCTAGCAGGTTTCGACGTTTTCTCACATGTGAGTTTTCCGGTTTTGCGAGGTCTTTTATGGAGGTCGATGACGATGCGTCTGCTAAACTTGCAAATGACTTGGATTTGCCGTTGTAGAACCTTGAGATGCCCCTCCTGTATTTGCATATCAGATTGTGAGGTTTCAAGAAAATGATGATGCTCAAGAAACTCACCTTTCGCCAAACCTTTGAATGGAAAATCATTTAGGGCCACGTAGAACTATATTTTGTTGATTATCTTTCTAAACTATGTTTCAATCTTGTGACAGTTGTGTAGACTTTTGTGGTAGTTAATCATAAGCACTGAGAAAGCAATTCAAGAATGTAATGAGCTAGCTTTAGGCACAAACCAACTCCCGATTCAAAAATTTCTAGTTCAAATTCAATATGGCTTATCCTAATCAATTATATAGCAAATGTTAATATATTTGTCATTGATCATTTTCTCTTAACTTTACACCAATCAGCAAGTGTAAAATAATCATCACATTATTAGTCCGGTGTGGTCATGCGGGTAAGAATTTCCCGGCTACCGGTTGAAGAGTCCTTGTGATAAACAAGACTTCAAAAGTCAATTTACACAGACACACACAGACACACACACAGAAAGAAAAATCAAAATTAAACTAGAAAATTAACCTTATTGGCAAGACTTGCTCCAAGGCTTCCATGGCATCAAGGGGCCCCTTGTAGGAGCTCTGAACCTCTTCACCATCGCCTGATTTCTCCAATGAATTCTCAGAAATATCATCACTGTTTTTCCCTATAGAAGATGATTCTTCTGAACAAGAAACACTCTTCAAAAACCCATTTTGCCCTGTAATTACATCCTCAAAAACAACCTTTTTCCCCACGAAAAATTTCTGATCTCCACTGCTAATCTCATCAGCCCCACTTTTGTTCATCACTCTTGTGGGCATGTTCCTCTTAGACTAAAGCAAATCAACCAAAGAGCACCTAGGTACACACACACACACACACTCACACTCTTCAAGAAATCCAATAATATTTGGTTATGCTCAAGAAAAACTGATATGGGCTAGGAGATCATGAAGGAAATAACATTTCAAGAAAAGGGCTTTGGCTTATATGGAGAATACAAGCAAATTTTCTCCATTAAAGATGGGATCTAAGAAGAAAGCATAGGAGAATATACTTGGAAAAAGATCTTTCTAAAGCAATCGTATGTTTGGACATATAGGAGTGTTTATTATATTATATATAACCTTGTGTGTCTGTGAGATGGATGACTAGAAAAATTGAATATACATACATACATATATGTATACATACATATATATAAATATATACTAGAAATACATAAACTATTGTTTGTTTATCTTGGATCTTAACGACAAAAGACAGGAAAGTTTTAACAGAAGGAATTGAAATTTTGAATATTCTTTTGTGGATAGATATATAATAAATGAAGAGATAAAGGGTGGCGTGGGGTCTTATCCTGATCCAGTGATCCAGTGGTTGTTGTTCTTGTTAGAACAAATGTTAAATTAAGGTACTGCTTTTATTTGTTTTAAAAATGTAGTTGTACTAGGATAATAATAATAATAAAAATAATAATAATATAAGTAATGCTTGGATGAAAAGCTAGCTGTCCCAAAACCAAAAAAAATAAAAAATAAAAAATAACAAAACCAAAAAAAGAAAAGTTAGCTGTCCGGTGACTCGCGTTTCACTATAGTTATCACCAACGTTGTAATAGTATACTATGTATCGGGTCAAAAAAAAGTTTCTCATTCATTTTCTCATTTGGCAACGGGGTTTGACTTGAAAAGTTTTTATGACGCGGGCTCGAATTCTAGATTGTAATTTGGTCGTATTATGTATTAAGATACCTTTTACCGAATAAAATAAATATAGATTTTGCGATCCAGAGATTTTGTTATAAATTTTAAGTGTTTGTAGTAGATCAACGACATAATTCAATATAAATAGAACTAAACAAATAATTAATGATGAGACATTTAGCAACGAATTTGTTATTAATAAAATTTGCCACTAAAATTAAATTCGTAATGAATCAATTTATGAGCCACGAAAATGTATGTATTCTTATAGTAAATTATATAATATTGTATGCATTTATTGAGTCCACATTAGACCCGTATCCGTATGGATTTTTAGACCTCTAACCAGGGTCGGGGGGGTCCCAAGTTTCCATTTTGAAGATCGAATCCTCCTCGCTAAGATTTTACATATATATATATATATATATTTATTTATTACTTTATATAAATTTATATGATATGCTTATATATTTCACATAAAAAGGTATATATATATATATATTATATATAAATAGTCACATAAAAAAAAATGATATTCTTATATATAAAAATAATTATATAGTATTAGTAATTAAATTATAATTTCAAGATATGTGCAAATAAATATGATATTTAACTTTCAAAACTAAATATATGTTCATAAAAATTTGTAAATAATGAATAATTTGATAATACTATTATTTTTTTATATTTAGAAAGTTATGATAATATAAAATTCCTTTAAAAAAAATATATTTTTTAATTATTTTTGAAATATAAATCAAGTCTTCCGAGTTCAATCTGAACCCGTAAAATCCGAAACGAGCCCAAATTCAAAAATTTCTTGATGGAACGGATCCCGAATTTGGCCAAACCTACCGCAAACCCATTCCATTGCCATTCCTATTGACTGGCTGTCACAAACCAAACCAATTCTTTTTTTCTTGTGTGTGTGTGTGTGTTTTACTCTATTTAATATCATATTGAGTGTGAAAATCCATTACATGGACTTATATTTCTTTTTTTTTTCTTTTTTCTCAATTACATAGAATTTTGTAATGTTAGTTGCATAGGGTGTTCTTAACTTCAATATGGTACTGGGGTAGTGAAATATTCTTGAAATGAGTATTTTATTGTGAGTGGGAGGCAATTTTTCCATCAAGTATAAGGTTATTTAAATTATTTTTGACTTCGATTTGAAAAAAAAAATGATTAATTTAATAAAAATGGACCTTTTTTTTTTATGCATTTTCCCAATCTTTGACTTCAAATTTGCAAGCCAAAACATGCTCTGTTCATTGCAGGGGGACAATTGTTGAAACACAAAGAGATGGGACCAAATCAAGAAAATGATGATAATGTTGTTGATGAAGATGGGACAATAAAATATCTGCAGGCCAGCTTCGTGATTTTGAAGTTTGTGCTCTTCCCAACCTCATCAATTTCCTCTAATTTTCAACCACTAAAAAACGTATTAGTTTTAGTTGAATATAATATTTTTCTCATGTTTAGTTTAATTGTAGAATTAATCAAATCAAACTCGTGCTTGTATTATTTTTTAGTCTAATCGAGGCGAGTCCGAGCTAAATTTGAAATTTTATAGGAAAAATTTGAACTTTGTTTATAATTTTAACCAATACAAGTTTAGATGAATTCTTAAGAATTGATCTTGAGTCAAGTGGTTCAATTAATTTTTTTGGCGATGGTTACCGAAAATCCCTGGAGAAACTCCATCTATCCCAAAATACTAGTCTTTCAAGAGTTTTTCACGTATTAAGTTAATTAATATATTTCTTTTTAGCTTAATTGATAATAACTTGATACAAATACCCTTATTTTTAGGAAATTTTAATAAGATAATTAATGAATTTTAGTTAAAAATAATGAAAGTAAATTTGAAAAAAAAAATGCTCTCTTGAATATCTCAAAATGACAAGTATTGTGGAACATAAAAAAAAAAAAAAAAAAAAACTCTTTGAAAGACTAATAATATGGGATTAATGGAGTATCACGTAAAAATTCATTTATCTATCAAAACTACAATTATCACCCTTGAACTTTCCTTTTCTACCATCAACCATTAATTATTTCAATTACGTAAAGCCCCTCTCTCTGTTGTCGATGATAGGGGGTAATTATATAATTTCAACAAACATAAGGGGTTTTTTAAAATTAAGGCAAATTTTAAGGGGGTTTTTTTTTTTTTTCTTTCTTTCTAGAATTCAGCATTGGGGTTGAATTTGAAGCAACCCCTCCACCCACTCCACCCCTAATCCCAAGGTACAATTATCTAATGCAACAATAATCAATGAAGTCATAAAGACTAAAGTTTCCAATAATCAATTGTGGGTCCCACACTAACAAGATAAGATTATATTCAGATTTTTGCCCTACTCTCTCTCTCTCTCTCTCTCTCTCTCTTCCATAATGTCATACCCTGATCCTATCTTCAAAGGTGAGATTAATTTCAAAGGAATAAAGATAAAAATCAACTTAGTTGACCTAGGAGTTCACATGGTGGTTTTTGTTGAATAATGATTTGTTTTAACCTTAATCAAGATAAGATGTGCATCATCAACTTCTTGATTTTATTAATTAAACATTATTCTCGACAATGATGCTTAATTTCATCCACCACACTTTTTTTTTTTATTACACCAAAGTTGAGCATGGAAAAATGAACCAATCGTAAAAATGTATTTATTGTTGACAAGAAAGATTTTGATTAGTTACAACTAATTCGTCTAGAAAAAGGGTTAGATGCCTTGTAATTTTGTTGTTTGCCCTTTTAAATTACAAATCGTAATAGATCAGTTCGATTATAATTATAATGATTATAAAATATAATAAGAGGGTGTTGGGCTAAGTTTATTTTAAAGAGTTTATAAACTCGTATAACTTATAAGATATTTTTATAGCTTATAAGCTTATACGTCTTATTTCAACTGTAAGTTGTCAAAGTGTTTGTTAGAGCTGATCTTGAATCTCGACTTTGTATTAAAAAAAGGGCTTCACTGTGAAAATGGAATGGTAAAAAAAAATAATAATAATCTCATATGTTTTTGTGAAGTTCTTTTCACTAATTATTGCAAGTTATTGGTATTCACTTATCCATCTTATAAAAGTGGTATTAATTATTAAATAAGTTGAGAAATATTAGTGTGTGGTGTTATTACAAGTGCAAACCCACAAGTCCACTAATAAATGGGCTCTTGGGCCCACTCCAAAAATATTAAATATAAGTTGGGCCAGGATCTAAATTCCAGGCCCACATTTGATAAAGAAACTATGATAACTGGCAGGATTTGATACGACCACGTTTTGTAAGACCAATTGTGACAAGATAATAATATATTATGGCCCTTAAGTTGAAATCACATGGTGATGAGTCACCATCTGTACGGAACGCCAAGACTTGAAAACAGTTTTTGTGACCATTATTTCAAATTTCCTTTTTTTTTCTTTTATTATATATATATAACATAACATTCTCTCTCTCTCTCTCTCTCTCTCTCTATATATATATATATATATATATATATATGTATATATCTCAAATTCTCAATCAAAAGATTTGCTTACTTCGCAAATGTAAGAAATGTCCAAAAGGGCTTTATTTTAACTTATTTTTAAAAAAAATGGATGGAACCATGAATATTGACTTTGAGGGGGAGTAGGGGACAGCTTAGATTTCTATTGTCCCCACAAATATAAAGAACAATTATGTCATAAAACAAATAATCTATCAATTGAAATTATGTTCATTTTATCTTACAAATAACATCAGCATTTAGTTGGCCCAAACACAAAAAAGACCATATTTCCATTAGTCTAAAGTGATAGTTATAATTCCAATCGATAGATAGATATATCTTTTTTTTTTTTTTGTAAATAAGGTAAACCTCAAGAGTTTTTTGATAATTATCCCTTTCGAAAAGATAAAGTTTTAGATTTTTAATAAAAATATTAATATTTATAACATTATGTAGACATGATGGGGGTGGTTGTTCCTACTGACTCACCTCCTCGATCCGTTTCTACATATAATACAATCCAACAAATATTTATCCAAGTACCTACACAAGATCCTTAAAACATGCATATCCTTCTAGCTATATCAAAATGCAATCTAATCTTGCAAAAAAATCTATAGTACTATATAAGCAACTCTAGCCCTTAGAAAAGAGTAAAAAACATGTTCAAGATTGAGAATGGTATTGTCTAGCAAGCTTTGCAAGCACACCAACCGCCATTGAGTTAGTGTATGATGTCGGCTCAGTGTAGGACGATTTGGTTCGTAGATCTTCAAAATAATCGTTGTTGTCGGGGCCGCCCAAAATGGCGCCGGTTAGCTCGTTTAGGTTGGGTGTGTTGGGGATGTACCAATACAAGAAGCTCAAACCGCAGTTGATTTCTTTGTTTGGAGGCATAATTTTCGGTACGGAGGCTCCCCTGTGGTGGGCTTGTTTTGGTGGGTTGTTGCCAAATCCAACCATGTATGAGCTTGATCTAGGGTTCTTGCCTAGTAGATAGTCCATCTGCAGGGAAGGAATGATATAAATTCAATTTTTTAGGGGGTCTGAGTGTAAGACAAAAGTTCATGACATGGGTGTGTTTGTAATTATACAAATTTTTCAGGGGTCTAAGTGTAAGACAAAAGCTGACATCATGGGTAGTACTTGTAATTATACAAATTTCTCAGGGGGTCTAAGTGTATTTACCAGGGGGTGTATCTGTAATTTTTCCTTTTACAATTTTAAGCCCAAAACTCAGATGCATATTTTAAAATCCTTAACAAGTTTACCAGTTTACAATCCTGACAAGTTCTCAAAAATGTGATGTTTTCTTGAAGAGGTTACTTCACCTGTTGCTTGGCAAAGGCCATCAGACGAGCCGGCCCGAATTTCTTGTCTCCGCATACGACTTCTTGTTTTTGTTTTTCTAGAATGTCGCTATATGCAGTAAACAAGAATGCGTAACCTGTCACGTATTGAGAATTTGCCCCGTCTCTTAGGTAAACCATTCCTCCTGTTCAAATATTTCCACATTGTGGCCAAAAAAAAAAGTAATTCATTTTTATTTCTTTCAACTAAATCTTTCAGTAACATATTTGAAAATAATATCTGTAGCCTGAAGTTTGAACTAACCAGGAGTGATTTTAATCTCACGATAAGGGCTCTCAGGAAGAACAGCACATATAAAATGATCAGCTTCTTCCTTGAAACTGTGCAGATCCTTGTGGCCGTCCATGTAGTACTACAAATTTTGCTTATTGATAAAGATAAAAGGCTAATATACAAAACGTATATACATATATATATAGTCGAAAAGTCGAGGGAGAAAAATGATATTACTTGTGACAATATGATTGAAGATCCAGCATATTTGAGGTCCCAATTGAACTCACTAACAGGTGCACCTATGCAATCATCTTGTATATAGGCCAGATATTCCGAACTTTTAGTCGCTGTATAAAGCCACGTCGCTGCCCACAACAGCTCGTCCTGAGGGATAAATATTATCGTCATTTAATAAATACTTACTAAACATCTTGTAACATTAGTATTCAATTTCATGTCACGGTTGAGGAGACGATTACATTGAAGCCCGAGTTAGAGCAATAGAAGGGGCACTCTCCATCATAGGTTCCTTTATATGTTACTGCAAACTTGAAGATCTGCAAATAAGGACTAATCATATAAGATTGACAAGGAAAAAAAAGAAACCATGATTGTGAGATACAAAACTAACTTCTTTTGCTCTGTTGACAAGACGGGTAGAATAAGACTTATCGGCATCTCTAAAGACGATTGAAGAAGCTGCCATTGCAGCAGCAGTCTCTGCTGCAAGCTCAGTTCCTGGTGTGTTCGCATCAATCTTCAACACGGTTCTTGGTGTCGTCATGTTCTCTGGCCTCATCCAGCATACGTGATCTGCCTCGGGATCCCCTACCTGAAATGACAAGAAAAAAATTACAAAAACCCTCCTCGAAATTAGTTTCTATATTCAAAAATTACAACAATATTGAGATGTTTACCTGCACAAACAATGTGTTACTCTTAGCACTGGCTTTGAGAAGATAATTGGTGCCCCAACGGAGAGCGATTTGAACATTTTTCAATTCTCCGGCGGCCCTGAGGTCGGATCCATATTCTATAGCAGCCCATGCTAAGGTTGTCACCGTGAACGCCATTGGATGACCATACTTCACATTATCACCCGCGTCATAATATCCTCCCACAAGGTCCACCTATAGTAATTATATCAAGCAGGACAGAGTCAGAAATTTTTATTCACGGGTTTTGTTATAGCTACAAATTTAAAATTTTAAGAAAAATATGTATAAAATATGACTCGGGCGATTTTTGTACATTTGCAAGTTTGCCATCTTCGAGACCAGAATCTCCTCTCCAAGACGGCCTGTGGTGTGCCGGGAGCTTCCCGGATCTCTGCGCCTCCAAGAAAATAATCGACTTTGTGAGGGCCGAATGGTAATCAAAATTTGCTTTCGATAACATACCTCCGGAGAGCACAAGCCATATAATCAGATATGCATATATGGATAAGCCATTTCCATGGTTTCCCATTGAAACAAACATTATCTCACGATTACGATATAATAGTCGTTAAGCAAAATATCGAAAAAAAATTCAAAAATGTGTGTGTGTGTGATAGAAGGGTGGCTAGCTACTTGATTCTTGTTTAATGATTTGCAAGATATGTGTAATGGATATGACATATGGTGAGTTTAGGTTTGTGTTTGTGTGATTTAGCGGGAAGCAAGCTCAAAAGTTAGTTATTGGCAGTTAGCCAGTGAGGGCGAGATAAACTTGGAGGGTCAACCATTGGACTTACCCTTTCTATTTTAACTATTTACAGTTTGTTTTTGACATACCAAAATGTGTGTGTGTGTGTGTATGTGTGTATATTGTTGCTATATTCTTGTGTCCTTTTTTTTTTGCCACACCCTAAGATGTAATGAAACTTCAAAAGTTCTTGCTCCAAACGTGCGAATTTCTTACATAATTTACTAAACATTATATATGCACTTGAAAGTTGAGGATCACACACCCCTGTTTCAACCTAGTTTGTTTTTCACGTATAGTTTTATTTCTGTTAAAAGTGTTTTTGAACAGCAATTGATTTTATGAGTTGATATTTTGGAAATTATAATGTTCTATATTCTAACTATATATTACGATCAACACCCCTATATATTACGATCAACACCCCCCCTCCCCCCACCCCCATCCTGGTCAATCGTTATATACCAGTTGATTGAATTATTATTTTAATTTCAATAAATTTTCCAACTAACTCACGTATGTTGGTTATGTAACCTTGAAGTCTCTTGACAAATTCTTAAGGTTTTGATTAAATATGTTAATCATGTAACCTTAAATTATTGCATAAAGCACTTGACAAATTCTTAAAGCTTTCGTTGTGATTAAAAAAGCTGATTATGTAACATTAAAGTCTCCTGACAAAACTCCTTCGGTTTTGATTAACTACGTTGATTATGCAACCTTAAAGTCGATTGACAAACTCATACAATTTTGATTAAATTTCACAGGTCCAGGGAGGTATTTGTAATTTTGAAATTAAAAATAGCAGCTTGTGTAATTATAAAGAAAAGGGTGGCTTAATAGCGCGCGCATACACACACACATAGAGGTAATAGCATGCTCACACGAGTGCGCACACAGACACAGACACTGACACATACACGGAGAGAGAGAGAGAGAGAGAGAGAGAGGTAATAGCGTGCTCACACTAGCGCACTCACACGCACACGCCCACGCCCACGCATGCACGCACACTGAGTGAGAGTTAGAGAGAGAGAGATCAGTGCAGAATCAACCGGAAGGACAAATACATTCAATCTTGACAAATAGGATAACCATAACTAATTCTTCAACGGTTAAAAGGGGCAGCAATTGAAAATCCCGTAGTTTATAGCTACAAAGAATCATGACAACAATTGAACACTAGGAGATAACTTTTGTAATAAACCCCACTATAATATCAGGGCTTTGCCTATAATTCAACTATAACCTGTCCATATACCTCTACCAAATTAAGCCAGATATAACCAGAATACAATATTCAGAATGAATATCAGCATATACCACCACGTTAAAACGAACGAGTCCTACAGCTCCTCAACCACAAGAAGCAGCAGCTTTTCAAACAATTCTTTCGTTTCCAATGCTTATTGATTTCCAAGAGTTTAATCAGGTCCCCAAAAACATGAGTATTCATAACCCGTTTCCTAATAAAGTCATGTCAGCACATTCTCATGATACTTGCTACATTTTTTCCAATTTCTTCTTTTGTTTGCTCACAGACAGGAATGTCGCCGATGTACATGTCAAAGAAGGCCCCTGCATACATACAGAAATATATGTCAAACTGGCTAATATTATCTTACAGTGATATGTTTTCGACCGTTTTTGTTTCATATCTTTCAGAAAATAAACAATAATTGTAACTATATACAATTACACAGATACCCAATATTTGATAAAATTCCGATGATCAAAAAAGGTATTTGTAATTTTGAAGCTAAGAGGGGAGGTCTGTGTAATTATGCATAGTTACAGGGGAGGTCGGTGATAGCCCAACTGCCAGAGGGTTCGAACAAACAGTAAATATTACTCCCAAAACAGTGCACTTACTGCACAAATCTTTGCTTTGGACTGCTCCGATGTTGTTCCCTCCAACTGCACAAAACAAACATCACCATTTCAAATAGATCAATTTCCAAAAGATCAAGTTCCATTTCTTTTTTGGTAACAAATTCTATTTTTGAGTTCACTGCTTAGTCAAAATGATCTCTTAGTTGGCAATACCTTCAGTTATTAGATGTCCATCAGCTGTACGCCGGAAATTGATGGTTGTACCCTGTAAATATTTCCTTGACTCGGTGATACAGCTCGTTTAAAAAATAAATAATAAAATAAAAGTAAATAACAAACTCGATGGATCCATTGGACATACCACATGTAAGGGAATATCCTGGGAGAACAAGGAACCAAACGCTTGTACGCAGCTAAAATCAGCATGGGGATTTGTCTAAAACGAAAAAGTCAGTACAAAAAGTTGGAAATATTACGTCCAGGACAGGCAAAACAAAGTAGACTTACCCTAGTTAATCGGGCTCGGAGAGCCTTCTCAAAAACACTGCAAGAGAGAATTAGAAAATGAATCAGAAACATTAAACAGATTATCAATAAGCAAGTGTGTTTTCATGTTTGGTTCATTTCATTAAAATCGTAATTCTATGTGGTGTCAACTATATAAGGGTCAATTACATCATCCTCCCCCTTTAACTAGGCAAAATTACACAAACTTCCCCTTTCTGCTTCAGAAGGACGAATATCCCCTCTAACCATCACATTTTAACCAAAATTAACAGAATTTGTCAAGAGACTTGAATAATGCCATCAATATATACATATATAGCTGATGCAAACTCATTCACTGCATTTCACATACCACAAAAAAGAGTCAACTTACTCTTTCACAGTGTTGATTTTGATCCCGTTGCAACTAACCACAAGCCTAACCGTCATGTTGATATCCTCCCTGCAGCACATGCACAAAAACAATTTTAAACAAAGAAACTTTAGATTATTCTGTAAATATTAAGACAAACCTTAGAAGATCCTGATAAAAATCTTGGCGCTTCTTCAATTCACATTCCGAAATGCAAGCATACTTTGGCCCCAATTTCTCACAGATATCAAATGGATGAACATCTATTGGAAAATCAAACGAGCTAAATTTATAAAAAGCCTTTTTCTGAAGCAAACATAGCATGTTTCAAGAATTCAACAGTACGTCAAGAACTTACAGAAACCAAATGCATACACTTTCAGTGATTTGATTCTTATAATGGTCATAATTCTTGACCCAGTTCCAACAAGGACCTGATATTTAGGCAATATATTCAGAAAATGATAAACCAAAAATCGAAAACCCAAGGTCAAAGAGAAGTGAAACATTATGGCTTAGTTATGACTCAAGTTGTATGTGCCCACCTCTGGAGTGAAACCAGAATTAATTTCTCCAGATATACTGTTATCCAGCATAGTCGGGAACTCAACACCAGTTCTGGGCTCAACTGTCTTAGCCCAAGCCAAATTCTGCAAATAAGTATCATTGCAGGGCCCACATTCTCGATTTTCAATCTCACATGGCCTTTGATCCACACATATCTGTGATTCCCCAGAACTAGTCTCTAATGGCACCGCTAGGACATTAGAAGACCTGAAAAATATGCACAAATTCTTGAGCATGATAAATGCATGAAAATCCCGAAGTCTGTCATCGAACATAGGAACAGATTTTGAGCTTACACGTTGGTCAAGGGAGGTGCCAATGCAGCTGCCAATGATAGCAAAGGAAATGATTGAATCCGTTCAGCTTCTTTACACATCTGCTTCAGAGCAAAACTTGAAATCTTGCCAAACGCCACAGGAATGGGAGATTTCCTTCTATGTTTAGACTTCCAGAAAAAACCGGCCACATCACGTCTTACAGATGAGATGTGCTTTACTTGTGTCGAAGTCTTAATGGAATGACAACCAAGATGATGATCGCCCGGCAACTTGCGGTTGATATTTGAATTTGAGCCACTCGCAAACCATATGACTAGAGCACCAGCAAATTTTGACATACAATTGAAAGCTTCTTTAAGTGCTAAACTTCCAGGCACATAGAGATATCTTGTATTGTCAACCAATGATGTAATATGGGAGAACCAATCTAAACCGTGTGGCAGAAGTGGATCCATATGAAAAGTGCCACTTGAACCTCCATCAGGATCAACGAAGAACAACCAATTATTTCCCATAAAAAACTATTAGCTGATTTTATTCTAGGGTCCAGAATTCTTGGAATGACTATCAATGGACCAAAACAATGAACCTGTTCAAGCTGGGACAAGAATTAAGAATGATTTAGTAATTCAAGAAAATCACAGATAAGTTGCAACTTTTAAGAACAAACATATCATGCCGAATATGAAATAAGAAGAGACCTACAGCTGATGCCTGCAGAGATCGAGGAACATATTCTATATAACCTTTGTTTTCTTATTTCCAATATATAAGGTTAGGAAAAGAATAATGTGGTCCAAATGACCTAGAAAACATTGATGTAATCAACCTCAGACAAAATGAACATGAAAAAAACCACAAACAATCGAACTCAAAGAAAATTGCTGCCGCATTGGTGATTATCCTGGTAAAAACTCAATAAACTGGAATAAATGCCCCATTTATATTCCCAATCCGCGAAACAAAATCAACTCTACCTTAATTAGACTGGATCGCTCAATTACAGCCCAAATATCACAACATCAAACAACACAAAAGTCTTTCGAAACAATTATCAAAACCAAACAACCAAAGCTACATGCAAGATATCAATTCACATACACCAAACAAGAAAAATGAAAATGAGGGAATATAAACCTGGAAAAGGGGGAAAAAAAACAAATGCTCGAAAGCAAAGATCAAGACCCCTTTCGAGACGATTCTGGCATCGATTTCAAAAGCTCGATCGGGGTTTTTCTATATGAATTTGCGAGACGTAAAAAGAAGAATAGGCGGCAAAGAATATGCCTCTGCAATGGTTCTCGCCAAGAAACAGAGAACAGAGCAACAAAAGCAACCCAGATTCAATTACTTCTTGTTCTTAAAACTTTTTTCAAATTTATGCGAAAAAAACGTGCAGACCCACATGATTCTTGGTTAACAAAATCAAATCTTTTTCTTTTTTCTTGAACTTTTTCAAACAAGCGTGCAGACCCAGATGATTCTTGGTTAACAAAATCAAATCTTTTTACTGCATTATTATATAGACATTGTCGAGAACAATAAAGAATGAGAGAAGAAAATTAAATGGGAAGAAAAATCTCTGACCTCTTTTTATTTATTTTTTTCTTTGAATATTTGTTTGGAATTTTTTGCGATTATACTATACGTTGAAATTCTGGTGGGTCTCTTTCTTCTCCCTGTTTCTGCCCCTTTTTCATGTTCACATTCATTCTCATGTCACATAAATAATTAAATTTCATGAGTTATGACCATTCTACCCTCCATTACTTTGTTGCGTGGAAGGGAAAATCAAGAAATTAGATTTTTGTCCAAGAGTTTTTATATGAAATTTGAGTTTGACCTTGTTTATATACCCAACGGTTCAGTTTATGTTATCTTGTGTATCTTAAATTTTTCTCAAATGAAGTTAAAAAAAAAGGGGCAAAATCTAACATTTTATGTATATATAGAATCTAGAGCGAGTGCATTTAAAAATTTCTCATGTTTGTCTAAAATTACTGAAAAACTCTAACTCAAATCTGACTTGAACAAATCAGTATTAATTATGTAGCAAGCATTTTACATTTATCCTGTAAATGATCGATAATTTAGGGAGAGTAATCAATCATCTGATAAGTATAATATATTTATCATATAATTTGTTAAATCCAGCCGAATTAAGTTCAAGTAAAAATTTTCTAAAGTTAATAAATTGTTTACTTTAGTTGTGTATGATACCATGGGAGGTCGAAAATTCGTATATGATCTGATATTTGGGTCCACTTAGTCACCCTACGGTTTGGTTCTGATGGATCCAGAATTGTCACTTTTTCATGTTTGCTTAACTCTTACCCCTAATGGCGTGGGGCCACTTCCACCAAAACCACGTGGGAAGTTTTGCTCTGATTATTCCCAACTTTTTAGTGATTATATCATTTGTGTCAATTTTGGATCAAATTTTCTAATTATTTTTCCACTCAGCCAAACCAATAATTGTCATCCATTTGGCTACTAATAAAGTTTCGCACTTGTGGCTTTCATGCCAAAAATTGGAAATTAGTCACGCCTATGAATGGGCAACTTGCATAAAATGGAAAGCATATGATAAATAAAGATACGAAGAACAAATACCTAAAAGTCTAGAGTCAAAACCGTCCATGTCAAACTTTCCCAATGATGTTAACATGTCGGCTCTATTTTTTTCCAAGTCATAATCAGCCGACCAGGGCAGATATGAGAGAGAGAGAGAGAGAGAGAGAGAGAGACGGCAATTGAACAAACTTCACAAAGGAACCAACTGAGAGAGAGAGAGAGAGAGAGAGGGAGGGAGGGAGAGTCCCACGTTTTAAGCAATTCGTGGGCATCAAATTAAACTATACGGTAAATAGAGAGTCCCACGTTTTAAGCAATTCGTGGGCATCAAATTAAATACTATACGGTAAATATGGTGCAAAATGAATGTGTGATTTACAGCCAGATCACCTCATTTACAGAAGATGAATAATGATCAAGAGCATAACAGAGTTAAAATGGTACTTTTTATCCATCGTGTGGAAAAATTTTTTGGGAAAGCTTTTAAGAACAAGCGAGTGAAAGATCATCGAGATTACAGTTAATATAACAGCGCCTGAAAGATCCAAACAACCTCAGCTTGTCTGAAAATCCAGGAAGCTCTTCTTGAGGTATCACAAGAGTCCGGCTTCGAATAGATTTCTCCTTCTCAAAGTTTCATCGACCAGCTTGAATGTCTTCTTCACAAGTTTCTGATCCAACGCGGTGGTTCTGTAGATCTTGAAAACCCGATCAACACGATCAGGGGCGGTGCTCTGGAAATACAGCTCCTCAAATTTTTTCTTGACAAACCTGAGCGCAAAGCATCATTATTAGGGTCCATGTTGCATGTAAAAGAAACAAAGGAAAACAGAAAATGCGGGAAAGTGCTTACTCATATGCGTGCTCCATTTCTTGTTTCCCCGTCGAAACTGGCTGGTAATCCTTGAACCACCCACATACATTCAGTGGAACCTGCAGAAAACAACACTGTGATCCCAATCTCATGGAAGTCATCCAACGCATAAGAACAGAGAGTACTATGTACCCTTACTTTCAGAACCTTCTTTTCAAATAAATCAAATTTGTTGAGAAATAGCATGAAGGAAGTTTTCTGCATAGAAGAGAGAGGCAACAATTATATAGTGATTAGTAGATGCATCACATATACAACTACGATATGCAGTCTTGGAACATGTCATAGGTAAAACCTCGAAGCAGGGTTGCTTCAGGACCCACTCAAACAGTTCCTTCGTCTCCATCATCCGATTCTTGTTATCATCCTCAAAGAGAGTTTGATCATACCTGGAAAATAGTTACGACGCCTTGTCAAGGTTACAATGACATCATGTATCAAGTCAGCTAATTCAACAGACACAATTGTGGAAAGTCCAACATCAAAAATAAGAGCATGATGGTAGAAGCTCTGTTCTAGATTAATCAAGAACATGTAGTAAGAGCGGACTATCTTCATCTCATTGTTTTTACATTTTTTTTTTTGGAGGGGTGTGTGAATGAGAGTAATATTATCGTACTCGCTTATAGCAGCACAGAATATCACAGCTGTAACACCCTCAAACAGATGAATCCATTTTCTTCTTTCGTTTTTCTGGCCTCCAACATCGAAGAGCCGATATACTTCCCCGCTCTTTTTGTTCTCTCCAACTGGGCTGCAAATATCTAGATAATTAGAGACTGCTTCACATAACAAAATGCAGAATCATCTATAACTGAGAGCAAAAATGATTGACAAAATGAGGCAGCGCCAATGACGGGTTTCAAGGGCGTATGCACACATAAATGCACCATTTATCATACATGATGAGGCTGCAAAAGATGTGACTCAAGAATAACAAAACACAGAAAGGAAATAAAAAAACTCTGCTGTTCCTTTTTCTTTCTTCTTTTCCTATTTGGAATGCCAATGCATCATATAAACAATCTCAATTTTAATATAAACAATTATAGAGAAAAAAGCGTGCCTTTATTGCGCTTTTATTGCAATAGACTAATATGTAACTTCCTCACAGGAAGAAAGGAACTTGGTTCAATGAATTGCAGACAAATTATGAAGTTGGTGATAGGAACAAAACTCTTTGATATTTTTACAGGGAGAAAAGGGAATGAGTAATCACCTGAACTGGATTTCTACAACACCAGTTGTCCGAACCCTGGCATAAAGAACATCTTCCTACATCATGACAGAAATAAAAGACACAATTTTTAACACTTACAATAACAAGGTCCGTAGTTACATAGGATGAAAAAATAAGATTTTTAACAAATCAAGAAGTCTTTAACGACAAAGAAAAATTGACAAATTTGACATGAAAATAGGTTTCATCTTCTGTTGGCAATGCCCGAAAGCATATTGCAAGTTCTTGTATTACCAATCCGTGATAATCTTCGCAGTCCATAGCAGATAATATATTGCATTTTTCACTAGAATATTTAAGCTGAATTTAGATAGGAGCAAAACAAGAAGGAAGATATGTGCTTGCTCCCATGTTTTCGCATACCTTTGTAGGAACATAGTCGGCATCAGACAACCTTTGCAAATTTTCCATAAAATAATGGGCACAATCCGGAACTTGTAGTTCATTACCGCGCAAATATGTTTCCTGCCAATCACAACAAACATTTAATAAAATGAATCCATAAACAGATTCAGTTGATCCCGGAAACCCAAAAAGAAAACAATGAAAGACTATTATATGAGGCACAACTGACCTGTATGGCATCATCTCTCCAAAGAGTTTCGATCTCATGTGCAAGCTCCTTAGTTAGACATGGATAATCCAACCTACCACCAATTTCTGAAAGCTTTTCCCCAATTTGCTGATGCAGAAAAGAAATTGGAATATTAATCTCTGCTCCCAAAAACAGATTTTTTGATGAGTTGTTAAATCTTCATATATGTAATTTCTGCTCCCC
This sequence comes from Petrea volubilis, assembly GCA_026212405.1. Taxonomy (NCBI): domain Eukaryota; kingdom Viridiplantae; phylum Streptophyta; class Magnoliopsida; order Lamiales; family Verbenaceae; genus Petrea; species Petrea volubilis. Next base: position 23,335,325 of record CM047880.1, read on the forward strand.
AAAGCAGATTGTTTTGATAAGAATGTGCTAGTGCCCGACAATGTAACCTGAAACAATAACAATCAAGGACGAAACAGGACTACGCTTGAGATTGATGCAGACCTTATTCTCTTCAGATATAATAAACTTTGGGGAATCTTCCGAGCTTTGAGATAGTTCTTTTGATCCATCACATAATATCTGTTGGGAGCAATTCAAACTAAATAAGATTCTACTCATACAAACTTCAGTGCATAAACTAATGGCGTTTGAAAACCGGATCCTATCAATCGACCACAATATGAATATTTGGCATAATGCCGAAGGGCAACAACCAACACACCCTTTCATCTATTTCATACTTTTATGGTCTGATAAACATTGGCATGGATGACTGGGATGTAGCCTTTTAGCTCAGTCTCATCAAACCCGCTCTGAAATAGAAGTTTTATCTGCATGGCATTCAATGAAATATCTACTTGAGCCATGTGACAATAAAGGCAGCCATTTATGCATTAGATAACTAGTGATCTTGATAGAAAAAAGAATAGGCAATCTTGCCTGCTTGAAAATGGTAGACTTCCCAGAATCTCCGGCACCTTAGCCACAAATAACACATTCCAGGAATGTCAAATAAGAGGAAGAAACAAGATCAAAAGCAAAATATGAGGAGAAACTCTACCAAAAGTCAAAGGCAGTTATTGCTACGTGCATAATGACAGATGTTAGGTCATATCATCAGATTAAAAGTAAAAAAAAAGTCTCTGTTTCCATTATCAAACCAAAAATGCAAATCGATGCTGGTCGCCCAAAAAATAGTAAATAGAAAACATAACTCTCTGAAATCAGAAGAAGATTCAACTATATATTCAAAATGTCAGTAAGAATTAAAAGTGTGAAAGATTTTTAATGTAGTTATAACATAAGCTACGCCAATTATAATGTTAATCCTACCAAAGCTGGCATCTACTACGGCGCACGAGGATTAGTCGTACATTAGATATACTTTAAAGGCAGCAAACGAAACTTGTAACCTGCTAAGGCATTAAAGAGATTAGGAATTTCAGGTTTTACACAATTAGCTGAGCATTTAAATGGTAAACCATCTAGGATGGGAGCATTAACCAAAATCAGAAAATGTATGAGACAACAACTATAAGCACTAAAGTACACTTCTACCAAGATCAATGAATAAATCACAGAACCAATTACAAGTTTCCATGCATGGATACCGAGTAATAGAAGCTTCTGAATATGTTTCTCCGCCTTTGTTTCTTGCTCAATTCGCCTTTCTATTTCTGCAGTCTGAAAATTCAAGTCTCATAAATAAATCAACAATATAATGATAAATAAAAAAAGAAGTTAGGGGAAATCCTATAATTGGATTAACGTGAAAGTTTTGGATGTTTCAAGAAGGAAAACCTGCTCATTCTCTTCTGAATCAGCTTGATAGTGCCGCTGTCTACTGCAGAGTAGCCCCATATTATCGATGAGCGTACACAACATAAACACCATATATGCTCAAGGTGTTCCTAGGGATCAATCACAATCCCCTTCGACCAATCTTCTAGACAATGCCATTCAGGACCTATTGCAAAATAATCGCTCTAATTAAGCTACAATTTTAGAAGAAAGGCTTGAGGATGTCATCGTGAACTTCAGTCATCCAACTAAATTATCAATTTCATTGATGGAAATGACGCGTCAGCCATGAAACAACGTAATTTATATTTTGGCATGGTATAAAGACAACATTGAGGAGCGATGACAAAATGCATTTAAAATTAACACAACCCGCTACATGGTAGTCTTGCGTAGGATCCAAAATTCAATTATCAAAAGTTTCAGAGAAACAAATCATTATTAACCCTCAAAAGCAAAAAATGCCACGAAGATACCACATATTTTCGGCTTCAGTGTTGCCCTTTCAATATAATAAACAATCCAATAAATGGCATGGCATGGCATTGCGAACAAAAACGAGAAAATCCCGCAACTATATTCAAAGAGAAGTCATGAATTATAAGAAAATTGTTTGATGAAATACTCAATATGGCTGTTCGTCACGACTAATAGAATCTGTTGTTTCAAATGCCATCCTATAAGACAAGCATGTAAGGGAGCATGCTGTGGATTGTCTTGTAATAAACAAAAGATAAATTAATTTCAGATTTTGACTAAATTACAGCAGAGGAGCATGAGAATTCAGCAGCATAAACAAGAAATGAGCAGGGAAAAATATTTTCTCATCAGAACATATGAAATCAAACAAATAGATTCCCCAAAGCAGAACAAGTATACCTATAACCAAATAGAGTTCCCCACATACCACGAGCAAATCTAAACTTCTACGGCAGGTATGCACTGGAAATTATCGCTTGTTTCTATTTCATTAGCACGGCCACCATGTAACATGCAGGGCGTGCCAAACCAACGAAGAGCATTTCTCTTACCAATTACCATTGTAGCAAACACCCAGCACGAAGATGAACAAGAAGAAGGAAAGAAAAAAAAGAATTCCGACACCGCATGTTTTGTTAACATACCTTAGCAAAACGAGGTCCTCGAACTTTCACCGGCTATACGACGGCTACGGCGGATTTGGTGGTAGGTCAGTTGCAGGTGGTGGTGGCCGAAGGGGTGGTTTTGCAGGAGGCGATGCAGTGGAGGTGGATCTAATGTAGCTTTCTAGTGGAACAGCGGCGCTTTTCCGCGATGGATTTACTTGTTCGCGATTCGAGAAGGCGCCGGTGAGACGATGTGGCAAGTCAGCAGAGCTTTTGTGGCGGCGGAGCTGGATCTGGAGTTGGTTTTCAGGATTGCGCCAGGAAAGTGGATAGTCCTTCGGTGACAGGAGGCGGCGGCAGCGGCAGAACACGACGGAGAGCGGCCGTGGAAGGAGAGAGATCCGGCGGTTGTATTGGGTGGGGGGAAGAGGAGCGCGTGGTGGTTTTAGTGTTAGGTTAAAACTCAGATCCAACGGTTTTAAAAATTTTGACCAGTCAACGCTTAACAGCTAATTTTACAAGATTTTAGATTTTACAATATATAGGATGATCCGATCCACAAAAAATATGGATACGGATCATGAATTCATGATCGGATCTGAAAAAACATCATTGGGCCACAAGCCACAGCCTGTATATTTGAGTGGGTTTCTCAACATGGGCCTGGTTCAATTGATAGACTAGACTAGGGCTGTCAATGGAGCGGATTTTAATTCGAATCCGATCCAAGTCCGATCCGAATTTTAGCATATCCGATCGATTAAAATATTCGATGGATCAGATCCAATAATAAATATCCGTAATCCGAAATAAATGGGTTGGATTTGGAATCAAAGAGTCCGATCCGTTAAAGATCCGAGTCCGAGTTTTTATAATATATTTTACTAAATTTATACATTATATATAATATAATAGTAGTAAAGATACTTCAATAAAATGTAATATATGTGCCATTGTAATTAATAATATACTATTTATTATTTTTCAAGATATTTTTTTTAACAAAATACTGTATAGTTTTCATGTATTTTCTAAAATATTTTTCTACTTTATTTAATTTTATTTTTAAGGTAAAGGGATTTTTTTTCTTTTTTTTTTATAAAATACTAACTAATTAGTCTAGATATTAAAGATCTCTACTACATACACTGTGGAAGCGTTGGGGTTGGGGTTGGGGTGGGGTATTTTTCTAAATTTGTTATTTTTTATTTTTTTTAAGAAAAAAACTTGTATTGTTTTTGTTTATAGTAATTTTTAAAAATTCATATTAGCTTATCTCTTATTCAATTTATTTATTATGTTTTCAATCATTTGATCTTAAGATATATATATTCTTTCAAAGTTAAAGATCTCTAAAATTATAATAATCTTTCAGAGAGCAATTTACAATATGTACTTATGTACAAAAATTACATTATTATTTAATCAATAATTTAAAATTGATAATTGTCATTCATAGATTGATCGCTTATGAGATTACATTATGATCTTAAGAGATTATTCTAAAACAAGAGAATTATGCTAAAAAAAAAAAAGCAAGATAGTAGAATCTCTTAAGCAATAGATTGATCGCTTAAGAGATAGGCCCGAACGGCCGTCCATATTTTGACGGCCTGACCGTTTAAGAGATTATGCTACATAATAGAATAACATAATCTCTTAAACAATCAAGTGGCCTTTTAAGCGGTTTAGTTAGAAAAAAAGAATATCTCTTAAGAGATAAATTGATCGCTTAGGAGATTGGTCCAAACGGCCATCCATTTTTTAATGGCCTAACCGTTTAAGAGATTATGCTACATAGTAGAATAGCATAATCTCTTAAATAATTGAGTAACCGTTTAAGCGGTTTTGTTGGAAAAAAAAAATATCTCTTAAGAGATAGATTGATCGCTTAGGAGATTACATTATAATCTTAAGAGATTATTCTAAAATAAGAGAATTATGCTAAAATATATAGACAATATTAGTATATTATAAGAGTATCTCTTACATAACTCTATCTTTTATAATCTTTTGTAATATAGATATCATAGATACATTATAATGATCATTATAATAATATATTCATGATAAGATCATTATGATTATTACATAGAATCATTATGATAAGATTAATTGATATCTATATTTCCATTAACTATACATATATATATATATATTCTGTACAAATTAAATATCTCCAAAATTATAATGATTATAACTATCTTTTATAGTATAAATTAACATTATAAATATATTATATAATGATATTTACCATGATCATTATAATAAAGAAATCATGAGTATATTATAATAGTCATAATGATACTCATAATGATTCAATATAATAGTCATAACGATATTTTATAATATAGATATAGACATTATGAATATATTATAATGATCATTCTTATGGATTTGATCTATTATTTTCTAAAAGTATTATAATAAATAGTTCAAAATGAATTTATGCCAATATTTTCCAAAAAAATAATAGCATCACTTAAACGATTGAGTGATTGATAAAGAGATTATTTTAAAATAAGAGAATTGTTTAAACAATTGAGTGGTCGTTGAAGAGATTATGCTAAAAAAAAAGCGATCAAGATAGTAGAATCTTTTAAGCAATAGATTGATCGCTTAGGAGATAGGCCCGAACGGCCGTCCATTTTTTGACGGTCTGACCGTTTAAGAGATCATGCTATATAGTAGAATAACATAATCTCTTAAACGATCGAATGGTCATTTAAGCGGCTTTGTTAGAAAAGAAAATATCTATTAAGAGATAGATTGATGGCTTGGGAGATTGGCCCGAACGGCCGTCCATTTTTTGATGGCCCGACCGTTTAAGAGATCATGCTATATAGTAGAATAACATAATCTCTTAAATAATCGAGTGGTCGTTTAAGCGCTTTTGTTAGAAAAAAGAATATCTATTAAGAGATAAATTGATCGCTTAGGAAATTAGCCCGAACGGCCGTCCATTTTTTGATGGCCCGACCGTTTAAGAGATTTTGCTACATAGTAGAATAATATAATCTCTTAAACTATCGGGTGACCATTTAAGCGATTTAGTTAGAAAAAAAAAAGAATATCTCTTAAGAGATTGGCTTGAACGGCCATTTATTTTGTCACGGTCTTGGTGTTTTGTTGTTTTTGTGAGTTAAGTTATTTTTAATTTGACCCTCGAACATAAGTTAAGTTATTTATAATTCGACCCCCATTCAAATTTTTGGATAAATAAGTACACTTATTTGCCCTAATTAGTGCCACGTCATAAATTCAACCCAAAAGAAAATGAAAATATAATTTGAGGGTTAGTTTCTTAAATAAAAACTTGAAGGGTCTTATGGGCTAAATTTTCTCGATTCAAACATATAAAATTACCCCTCTAGCTAATATACATGTGGTGTAGTTTTAAAAAAAGGGGAAAAGTTTGTGATTTTTTTTTTTTTTTTAATAATAAAAGTGTGTGAATTATTTATTGAAATCGGATCGGATTTTTTTATCGGATCTCGGATCTATTTCGGATTCGGTTTCGGTAAAATGAATGAAAATCGTATAGGGTTTCGGGTCGGATTCGGTTGCAAGTACTTGTTATCGGATTCGGATCCGGATTACTCTGATTTGCTCCAGATCCGATCCATTGACAGCCCTAGACTAGACAATCACCTCCTTCATTTTACTATCATGTATTTTTGAAAAAATATATTTTATATAAATATAGGAATAATACAACTATGGGAGGAATAAAAGTACATTTGTTACATTTTAAGGAGAGACATTTTCTATCTTAATTGTTTTTTATATGTGCTTATGGGTGTAAATGAGTCAAACTTTTAAAAATCTTTAAGCTCAAGCTCAAACTCATCAAAAAAATTGAGCTCGAGCTTATCGAGCTTATAAATTTTTGTTCAACCTCAAGCTCATCACCAAAATTTTGAGCTCAAGTTCGGCTCATTTTTTATCAAGCCCATTCTAGCTCGAGCTTAAAATCGAGTTTATTTTCAATAGAGCTTGTCATAAATCTTGGAATAAAATGAATTTTGATAGTTGATATGCATATATTAAAAAATTAAATTATTATAACAAATGTTTTGAATATCTATGTCAATACTATATATAGTTGTGATACTTATATTAGTATAACTTATATTATTTTTTTATATATTTACTATATAAATTCATCAAAAAAAAGATATATTTACTATATATAGGTTTGATACTTATATTAGTATAACTTATATTATTTTGATATATTTCATAATAAAAAATAAAACCTAAAGCTCATAAATCAGCTCGTAAGCTCTTGAACACTTATTTTTAGGTTTAAACTCGACTAACAATGAAGCTCATTGAACTTTTGAACTAATTCAACTCATCTTACACTCCTATTAATTCGCTATCTCTTATTAATCATGTGCCCAAAAAATGATGTCTTAATATTTATTGTTGTTACTTTAGTGTAATAAATAAAGATTGGCAACAATATCAAGATAACCTAAGATATGATTCACAGATTCGAGTCAAAAAGCTCATACTCCTTAGCACCCAAAAAATTAAACCTTCGAATCTTATAAACAAAACAAGTCGAAAATGACAATTGAGGAGTCATATCATCAGTCATAATTTGTAAATGGCTAACACTAGTCACCCTTAATAATACTAATGTTGAATCTAAGTGGTTTATTTTCAAGTCACATGTTGTATATTGTGTAGTTAGAATGAAAAGGTTACCTACTACAAAAGTTGGATAGTAATTTTTTATACAATCATGCAATAATTATTGTAATACATTATGTGTCGGTCCGCTACATGTGAACTAATCAAAAATCTTTATGAACTTAAAAAAAAAAAATGATTTCATTGGGTGCATTAAACCAATCTTAACTAGGGGTGTTCAAAAAAATCGAAAACCGACCAAATGATTGAAAATCGAAAAAATCGAACCGAAGCATGTTCCGTTCGATTTTCGGTTCTTTGGTTCAAGAAAATTCAGTTTTCGATTTTTTCGGTTTTTTAACCGAAAAAACCAATATATATATACACACACACACACACACATATATATATATATTGTGTAATCTATGGAACAAAAATAAGACAAATTGAACTGAACTGAACTGAACCGAACCGAAAATAAGAAAAATTGCATGCTCTTATTATTATTATTATTATTATATATTTTTTTTACAATTGTTTTGGTTTTAACTGAAAACCAAACCGAAAATTTTCGGTTAAAATCGAACGTTTTGGTTAACCGAACCGAAAAATCGAAATTCGTGGTTAAAACCGTTTGAACTCCCCTAATCTTAACTCTTTCCTTTCCTTTTTTTTTCGTCCGATTTGAACGATGTTATTGTTACTCTATTATGTCTACTTATTCCAACATATATATTTAGTTCGTTTTATAATATGAATTACAGAAACACTAATATACAAAGAAAAAAAATAATGTTATTTTGTCAAAATATTTAAACTACTTTAACAAAACGAATATGAATTTTCTACAAATCAATTAACTAACTTATATTTTTAGGCTACAAATTTATAAAGTTACACCATAAATTCATATAAGTATTTAAGATACTAATAAATTTCACACATCTAAATAATATTTTTCAGATGACATAACAAAGAAAATAAAGATAATAAGATGACATAATTTTATTTTCAGACTCTAAAAAAAAAAAGACTACTCAAAAATTAAAAGAGAACCATAAAAAAATAAAATAAATAAATAAATGCTTAATCATCTTCTTGTTCCCACTCGCCACCCACTCCACCACCTGCAATCATCCATTCATCCAAACCTCCATAATAAACACGTCGCGGGTAGTCCTTCCCTGACGTGGTCTGTGTGTGTATGTGTTGGGAGGTTGAGGGGATGGGATTTGCAAGCGAGCAAGATGACTCGACCTAGACTGTTACTACTTTCTTAAATCTTAAAATAAATAATTATTGATTATTGGATTAAGATTAAGATTATGAGATCAATGGCCATAAAACACTTTTAGATACATGCTATCTTATATGGAAGACAAGTTCAGCAAACATGCCAAGCAACAAACCAACTTCATAATTCAAGACTTGTACAAAAAACCAACTCCATAAAACACAGCAGAAAACAAGACCTCATCTAATTATAAAACGTAGAAGGACAGCATTCTTGAGTACTGATTCAAGAGCCCATAAACCATCAAAAAAAAAAAACAAAGTTTTAATAGCCCTGGATTACAGGTGTGGTAAAAGGAATTAAACTGGAGAGCAGCAATTGCTTAAGCTCTAGAAATACACACACACACACACAAAAGTGGAGGAATTAGCTAGCTTAGTCAGTGGGACAGGGAGGGGTACATATGTTTGTGAAGCCTTCCAACATAAGAACTACACCTTTCATCGACGGGCGACGAATCGGGTCGGCCTGAATGCACCAAATAGCCACAGTCACCATTCTCTCCAATGATTTCTTGTCAACCTCTTCACTCCCAACTAGCTTGCCCAACTCCCCGGCTGCGAAGCAACTATAAGCCCAGCCCGCAAGCTGTATCTCTTCGGGCCTCAAAACGTTCAAATCAATGCTCCTTCTGCAACATATGATCTCCAGCAACACAATCCCATAACTGTAAACATCCACCTTAAGCGATATAGGCATGTTTTTCTGCCACTCCGGCGCCACATATCCTCTAGTCCCTCTTTCATTAGTGTTGGTCCTTGTCTGATCAGGCTTCAGCAGCTTGGCCAATCCAAAATCAGATATTTTGGCAGTCCAGAATTCATCCATCAATATGTTTTGAGGCTTTATGTCACAGTGGATTATGGGGGACTCGCATTCTTCGTGTAGGTAAAGGATCCCATGGGCCACATCCAGCGCTATCCTCACCCGTTCGTGCCAATCAGGCCGCCTTTCTGATTGGAAAAGGAGGCCTGCAAGAGAGCCACTGCTCATGTATTCGTAGACCAAGAGCCTGTTTGAGCCTTCGGCACAATAACCAAGCAGCTTGACAAGATTCTTGTGATGTGTTTTTCCAATAGCGCGCATTTCTGACTGGAACTCTCTTTCGCCCTCTTCCACCAACTTCTGCAGTCTCTTCACTGCTATAACCACAAGCTTTCCACCATTCTTTACAGTTCCTTTGTACACTGCACCGAATGAGCCCTTGCCTAATTCCTCTTTGAACCCTTTTGTTGCTTCTTTGAGCTCATTGTACGAGTACAATCTCAAAGCTAGCTCATTGGCAAGGCTCGAAGTTCCATTTTCCAGCAACCTTTTGTATTCTATGACTCGAGCCTTGAATATAAAAAGAGCAGCGGTCACCAGGGCGACACAGGAATACATGGCGAGACTTAAGGTTAGCACAAGAATTAGCACCCAAGTCTTCTTGGTGGTCACCCCTACGGTGTTATTGTCAGTAATTTCAATTCTTTTTGTGCCAACTTTGAAGAAAGATGTGGCATTATTGAGAGGACCGCTGATAGCATACCTCAGTGGAAATTTATGTTTATTGCAGATATTGTTGGAGTCATACACAGCGGCATCGCAGTTGCAGTCTTCCAAACAGGACGTCTTACAATCTTCCTCTGACATAAGAGCATTAAAGTATGGTACATCATGCCATGTGAGGTTCTGCATTGGGGCGATGTGGTAGAAAGAGGAGTTTGATTTCCCGTTGCTGCACTTTTGTTTTGTCGAGTTCCTCAGACAGCTTTGGCCGTTGCTAACCAGCTCAGTGCCCGGCACACAATCGCATGTGGGCTGAGAATCATTCACGGTGCAATAGCTGTTGAACCCACAGAAGCTCTTAGCTACACATGTAGCATTTAAGGCTGCCCACAGTGGGTATGTGGAGGTGTTGGAATACACCCGGAAGATTCCATCCGGATCGAATGTTGCCCGGTAAATAGTGTGGTAATCTCCCAAATAGTTTCCATTTAACTGCTGGAATACTGATGAGTTGGACAGATGTCCCATCTTTAGCCTGCCAACATTGTCCAGTTGCAGGTAATCATACCTCATCTGGTCGTCACCTGGTACTGGAGCACTCGTTTGTGTAGACCAATAAGCATTTATGGCTCCTGCAATAATGTTTGATGGATACGCAACAAGATTACCATCAGACTGCATGGTCAGGCGAAATATTCCTGTTGAGAAGTTGGCTGCAGATGCTTTAGACAGGAGCTGATTTTCAGCAATTAACTTCTGGCCTCCAAGAATTGTGTCAGTTGGAAAGCTGAAACTCTCCCAAATGGTGTTGGAGTTTTTACCATAGAGCACGAAATTTCCAGAGTCCTGCATGGCGGCAGAAGCAACTTGTTCTGGTGGATGAACAACGAGTACTGTTTCACCATGATCAGCAGTCAAAACCAGCTTTCCACTTGCAGTTAGCTCAATAGTCGCATTTGAGGATACTGGCGGACGTTCACGATTTGCGGTCCACACCATTATATTGTGGGTATTTACGTCTTTGGCATCGCCAACAATCCAAATTCCCACCAGAAAACCATCCCCTTGCGGAAAAAAACCAAAGGCAAAACGACGAGAGGGTGAGTACCATGCTGTAGGTACGACGGTGGCATGGATGCGTTCATTCACGTTTATTGTAGAGGCCTTGTCTGGATTGGTGGCTGGTGATACAAGGTAAGGAAAAAGGAGCAAGAAAGCTAAAAAGAGAGAGGCCATGGTCGGGTACAAAGCTATTCTTCTTGGTTTTCAACCTTTGTACAGCACAACCTTAAATAATTACTAGTGTAGTTTTTTTCTGGGAGCAGAGTCCAGCAAAAGTTGATGTAAGATGACCGGCAAAAGAAAGACTTAGATTAATTTGAGAGTCTAGCTTTCCACTAAATTAACGTACGGGCCCTGCTAGAAAGACTCATAAGTCTTCCAAGTGTTAAAAGTCTTAGTCTTTATATCAATAACTATACTAGTTTTTAGACTAAGAGGAAAAAGAATGCCCGTTGGCTAGGGGCATTTCTCACACATCGTATTTGATGCTCCAAAATTCCACATAGACTTCTGTTTCTGCAACAGTTTGTCAGAAAGAAAGAAAAAAAGAAAAAAAGAAAGTCAGTCACAAATGTGATTGCTAAACGAAAATGTATTTGAATTTTGCATTAGGAGTTTGTGGAATGCTCAACTAGATATATATTCACAGTTCTCCTGTTAAATGGTATGAGATCATGTTTGGACAGTTTTATAGCCTTAACCATGCAATGATGTGCACTACTTATTTGTATTTACACAGTCACCAGTATTATAAATGATCTCTGCATGAGCAATGTCCAAGAAAAAAGACCAGTCCTAGCCTCCGAGGCTTATAAAGAGAAATTAAAAGTAACTGGGATGCACAAGTTGCGAACCATAATTCTTTCAGTTCAGCACTTGTAAATACTTATGATTGATTCTCATAAAGCGAGAATGCTGGAATTGTAACAATATGGTCTTTTCAATTGGATTTTAATTTCTGAAGAAAATATATTGCTAACTGAAGGCAAATGGTTACAATTTGTTTTCTTCACTCCACTGGAAGGCAAGAAAACCACGAAAAACCTTCTGATTAATGAAATACAGAAGCAACAACATATTAAAACTATGCGCGATAAAACAGAACGAGTTTAACAAGAAACAAACTCTGACTGGGATTGCCTTATTAGCACTCACGAACGAAGTACATGGTTCTTGTTTGTTAACAAGAACTTCTTAAATTAGCATATATCAAGTCCACCATTAAGGTTGAGGTTCTGGTATATTCATGGTTCCTTCTAACATGAGGATCACATTCTTCATAGCAGGACGCAGAGTTGCATTGTCTTGCACGCACAGCAATCCGACTTTCACCATCCTCTCCAAGACCTTCATGTCCACTTCTTCGTCCCCAACAAGATCTCTCCAGTTATTAGTCAAAAAGGAATCATACGCCCAATCGAACTCAAGTTCTCCATCGGTTGTTGGGACATCGAGCTGATCAGCACTACTCTTGCAACATGTGATCTCTAACAACACGACACCAAAGCTGTAGACGTCGACTTTCTCAGTAATCAACATGGTTTTCTGCCACTCTGGTGCCATGTAACCTCCTGTGCCTTTAGCATCTGTAAACGTCCCCGATTGATTATCCATCAGAAGCTTTGCTAACCCGAATTCAGAGATCTTTGCAATCCAAGAATCACTCAGAAGAATATTTTGAGGCTTTATGTTGCAATGGATTATACGGGACTCGCATTCTTCATGTAAATAGAGGATCCCTCTTGCAATATCCAGTGCTATTCTCACCCGGTCTTTCCAAGGGGGGCGCTCATTGCCCTCCTTGAAGAGAAAATCCGCCAACGAACCATTGTTCATGAATTCATACACAAGAATTTTTCTTGAACCCTCTATGCAAAAGCCCAGCAATTGTACCAGGTTCCTATGATGCGTTTGCCCAACTGCAGTCATTTCTCTCCTAAATTTGCTCTCGCCTCCTTCAACATTTTCCAACATCTTCACAGCAATTTTCCTGTTACCCTGATCAGATAAACTTCCTTTGTACACCGTTCCACATGGGTTTGTCCCGATAATCTCCTTGAATCCATCCGTGGCTTTCTCCAGTTCATCATAAGAGAAACAGCGCAGCGCAAACTCTCCTACATTAATCAGGGCCTTATTAGCAGTTCTGGTTAATATTTGATATCTGTGAGCTCGACGTCTGTACAGAACTAAAGTAATAAATGCAAAAAGCGAACACAAAGCTGCAAACAAGCCCAGACTCAGACCAAGAATCCGAACAAGTTTTGTATTGTTCTCAACCACAATTGCGGAATCTCTTGGAGCCATGGGATTTGCTGGAGAGGTTGATTTTATCCATGTGGTAATCGGCTTATCTGTGCTGAGAACTGCAGATACGAGCGGAAGCTTATACTTGTAGCAAGTCACGTTATCAAATAGAACCCCCCAACAACCACAATCCTCCAGGCAATTCTGACGACAAATTTCCTGATCAGACGCATTAATCCCAGAATAAGGGTAACCTCCCAACTTAATACTTTCCATGGCGGTCAGTGTTATTGTGTACGACTCTTTTTCTTGGCAATCACCTTCATCAAGAAACCCCGGGTAACAACCCGTATTATTATCCTTCAAATTTGTGTGGGGCACAAATCCAGGGAAGCAAGTACAGTTCCCCATAAACCCATTAGCATTCGAGCAATAGCTGTTTGGACCACAGTATGCTTCATTGTCACACAGGCTGTCCAAAGCCGACCACTCCCTCACAACAGTTAGGTCACCAGCAACACCATGACTGTAGGAATACAGCACAAAATTGCCTTCAGGGTCAAGTGTGGCTCGATAAATCACCTCAGTTTTGTTATCTTTATCAGGTTTCTGCACGCTGTCGCCGTTTAACGTGCGTAGAGTGATGTTTGGATAGCGAATAAGGCTCAGTGTTCCATCATCAGGCTCTAGATCCAGAAAGGCATCCGATCCTCCACGGTATAAATATGTCGCAGAAGACCAGTAAGCGGATCTTATTGATGTCCTGTTTACAGGATAAGCAACAAGATTTTCATCGCTTTGCATTAACAGATAAAATCGCCCACTCGAGTGGTCTGAAGCTGACTCGCTAGAAACCAGCCTGCTATTCACAGTAAGTTTTTGGCCACCCAAAATGGTGTCAGCTGGGTGATCAAAGGTTTGCCAAATAACCCTAAATTTCTCATCGTAGAGCACGAAATTGCCAGAATCCAGCATTGAAGCTGATGCAGCTTTCAATCCATCACCAAGTTCAGCAATGGCTTTGATTTCACCATCCCAAAGAACCAGCTCCCCGTCGGCGGTGAAGTTGACGGTGGCTCTGGAGGAAAGCGGCGGATCGTCCCGGTTCGCCGTCCAAACCACGGTGTTTTGGGGCGCGCCGTCGCCGCCGGCCAGCCATATGCCGACTGAGAAACCACGGCCACCATCTTGGTAAAAACCAAATGAGAATCGGCCGGAGGGAGAGCTCCATGAGCTCCGGCGAGTCGCCGGAGATAGAGAGGAGCTCAAGGGTATAGATTGAGATGTTTGAGTAATGAAGAGTAAATTCAGCACCAACAGAAGCAACATTTTTGTGTAATGTTTCGCAAATTGCAATTTAGTTTGCGAAAAAAAAGACCGGTGCCGTTGCATTAATAAGACTTCACCCGTTTGTAACGTATTACGTGACTGTATTTTTTGTATCGAAGTTTGGAAGTTGTCTTTTGTCGTAAATGAGTGGCAATTAAATTCGAATACATAACTTCTTAATTGATTTAATTTTGATAACAAGTTCAATTATTATTTCATTTAAAATATAATTTTAAATTAAAACAAGATCCTGTGTTATTATTAATCTCCCATCATAGGAAAATTTTTATTCGCACCAAATTTAACTACACTAAAACTAATTACGTGGCAAGTAGTTTATAGTTGCTATGTGATTAGTGTACAGTTTAGGGAGGGTGACCAATCACATGACAAGTGTATTAACACTTACTATGTAATTGGTTGGTTGAGGTCAAACCGAATCTAAATAAGAATTTTCCCCCATCATACTACTATTTTCACATATTAGGTTGCCTTTCATCATTATATTTGAGCCTAGACATGAAAGAAGACGTCTTAATTATCCAGTATCGACTAAATATTAAGATATAATTTGATTAATAATGACTTATGCAACTCTTATCTTATAAGCTAGCACCGCCTATAGAAGTATGGGGAAATTAGCACCAGAGTTTTGATTTGATTTATCATAATTCGATTAATATTTTTTCAAGTGAAAAAAAGTATATGGTGTACTTTCTAGAACTATTTATTTATTCTAAAACAACCATTCTTCATCGAGTAATCCAGCCATACATGATTAGTGCTTTTAACCCTTTGGCATATACTTCAAGCGTGAAGATCAAGTTATACTCTAAGTAGAAAGATTCTCAAGTCTTGCTTTAATTATAGGGAAAATTACATCCACCTCTCCTGAGGTTTGGCAAAATTATATTTCAACCCACGATTTTTTGTAAATTACAAAAAACCTCCTGAGGTTTATTCCGTCTAACAATTTACCCCAGCCGTTTATGACCGTTAGGGTTCCGTTAGTTTTTGTATGTAAAGTTCCGATAGTACCCTTGACGGGTTTTTTTGTCATATATATAAAATATTTAGGGTTGTATGTTATGTATTACATCTTTGTGGGGCTAAAAGTAATAATATTGAAAAAATTGCTCCGTTTTCCGATAAATTTTTCAGTGAACTTGAAGCGGGTCTTAAACTTTTCGACATGGAAAACACATTGGTGAGGTTAATTTTGGGCTACAATAGGTTTTATACATTTTTCGTTTATCACTTGTAATTATTACATATCATATGGGGTTATTGTAATATACACAAAAAATTGTGGGTTAAATTGTAATTTCTCTAAACCTCAAGGGAGGTAGATGTAATTTACCCTATTTAATATCAGCAAAAAATAAAGGGCAAAATGGACTTTTTACACTTTCCGTCAATCACTTGTAATTTCGCCAAACCTCAGGGGGGGTTTTTATAATTTACAAAAAATTGTGGGTTAAAATATAATTTCGCCAAACCTCAGGGGAGGTGGATGTAATTCTCCCTTAATTATATTGGTTAAGTCTTGCTATGCGATCAACTTTTGAATTGTTCAAGTCCTGTGTGGCGCATGATCAAAGTGGCCACTATTGTGCAAGTCTTGAGTCTTTGTATTTGTTTTTTGTTTTTTTTTACCAAAAAGTAAACGCAAGCTAGTATTGAGTCTTAATTCTCGGTCTCCATTAAAAAAGTAAGGCAGTTCTATAATTAGTACCGTCAGTCACGTATTAAAACTATAACTTGCGTATTTTTTTTTTAAAAAAAATGATAATAGATAAGTAGTTATTTTATTTTTAAATTTAATCTACCATTGTAATTAGTCAATCAATAATTTCAAAAGTTATTTTTAACTGAATATGGCATTCTTATAGTTGACATAGATTATGGCCATTGATCTCATAATCTTAATCCTAATCCAATAATCAATAATTATTTATTTTAAAATTTAAGAAACTGGTAACACTCTAGGTCGAGTCGTCTTGCTCGCTTGTAAATCCCATCCCCTCAACCTCCCAACACATACACATACAAACCACGTCAGGGAAGGACTATACGCGATGTGTTTATTGTGGAAGTTGATTTGGGGGCTATGGAGGTTTGGATGAATGGATGATTGCAGGTGGCGAGGGCAAGTGGTGGAATAGGTGGTGACGGGAAACAAGAAGATGATTGCGGAATGATTAAATCAACCTCAATTAAAAGACTATATATATATATATATATATATATATATATATATATATCAATGTTTTAAAACCCAACCCAGACCAGCCGACCGGTTTGACAGGTCGGACCACCATCCGGACCAGAAAATGGCTTGGTTAGACCCTCAAAATCGAAAAGCCTTCAAAATCGGTGTATTTTGAGAGAATTGGTTGACCCGGCGATTTAACCGGTGACCCAGTCGAACCGGTGCCAGGTTAATAAAACCGGCCGGGTCTCATTACACTATTAATTAAACCCCACACCAATCAAACCCTAGTTTTTTTTTTCTCTCCTTTTGTTACTGACTTGCTGTTAGTGTTATTGTTGCTATTAATGTATGTTATCAACAAACAAATAAAGGAAAATGTTATATTTATTAAAAATATGGAAGGTAGTTGTTATATGAACTAATCGTAGATGATATAATTGTTATATGCTAATTATTTTAATTCACCAAATCCCTTTAATTAAAAATTTACTTACACTAATTATTTTTAATGAATAAAATTGTTTTAGAACAATATGACATTATATTGTTAATAGATACTAAACTAACATATTACATTGCAAAAAGTAATACAAATTGATAGAGCATGTAAATTGCTAGTTTTATTAATGGTTAGTGTCAATAATTTGTGCACAAATTTTGTTTTATTTTTGTTTTTTTTATGTCATTTTTTTTTTCTAATAATTTCTTTAAATACAATTCTCTTTACCATATTTCAAACCTTTAATATTAGAAGGAAGTGTATTTCATTTGAGAAATATATGATTGTGTATGTTGAAAAGTTAAAACTATATTATTTGCATTTTTTTGTTTAAATAATAATTTTAAACAAGAAAAATACTTCAGTTTTTTTATTATTTATTATTTTTTGATATTTTTATATATTAAATATTATTTATGACATAGTTATGACGCCACCGGTTCGACCGCGGTTAACCCGGTGGTTGGACCGATGGCCCTTAACCCAGTTGATTTTATGGTTCGATGAACGGTCCGGGTTTTAAAACATTTATACATATACAGGGATAATTGCAAATACTCCCTAAGGATTGACCCTTTTTTTTTTGAAAAATACCCCATGATCCTAGAAATTATATTTGTCACCCTAAAGTATCTTACATTTTTACTATCTTCACTTGCCCATAGTTCAATTAACAGAAAATAGTGATATCAACAAAAAAAGAAAAAAAAAAAATCAATGAATGTCACATTTTACTCGAGTTACCTTGCAACAAATTTTAGCTGACAAATTCACCCTTGAACCTATTTGTAATATGTTTGAAATCATAAGGTTGTAATTGAAATATTCAATTTATGATGTATGAGAATTTTGTCTTATTAGGGGGTGATTCTAGCAATTAATATCTTTTTTGTTTGTTTTGTTGACAATTTTAATGGCATCTTTTACTAGTTTGTCCATGACTTATTTGTAAAATATTTAACAACCTTTGAGGTTGTAATAGATATATTGTACTAATATATTAGAATTATAACTTAGGGTATAATTTCACCAATTGATATGATTTCATACAATTTTAATGACATTTATTTATAAATATAATGGTTTTTTTTTTTAAAAAGAAAGAAATAAAATATCATTGGTTATAAAATGTTAATATTTATTTATATTTTTTTCTAATGATTTTTGTATTTTTCAACTCATTTTTGAATTTTTATTGGCATTTGAAGCACGATCATGATAACATCTCAATCTATACCCTTGGGCTTCTCTCTGTCTCCGGTGACTTGGAGTTCTCCCTCCAGCCGATTCTCATTTGGCTTTTACCAAGACGGAAGCCGTGGTTTCTGGGTTGGCATATGGCTGGCCGCCGCCGCCGCCGGCGGGGTGCACAACAACACCGTGGTTTGGACGGCACCTGTAATATTCACCAAGCTAAATTCCGTATTGAAGGAGAGCCGTGCGATCAAGAAGTCAGAGTTAAGTAAGAGCTGTGCGATTCAACTAGCCGTTGAGTTTAAAAAAGCTCAAAACGACAGTGTTCCATTAATGAGTTGTCAATTGGAAGGCGCAACACGTGGAGGCGTCATTAACGAAGGATCCCCGCGCAGATCAACAACTCAGATTAGGTCTGAGAGCAACAACCCTCTTAACGGTTTCCAGCCCGCACCCACCAAGGCGGAAGAGGATCAAATCCAATCCAGATCTTTCTCTCTTATTTTGTTTTTGTTAATTACATTTTCGTGTTGTCGTATGCTGATGTATAATTCCCTTTTGGATAGAATTGGGGAATATACAGGGATATTGCCCCAAGCGCTCTCTCTCTCTCTCTCTCTCACTCTCTCCCCTTACTTCCTTCTTCCCTCCCCTGTTCAATCTCTGTATTTTATATAAATACATAAAATACCAGTAGAGCTATACACCACGCCTATTCGATTAATCCATAAATAACACCGCTGCCCTCCTCAAGAGCCACGGTCAACTTCACGGCCGACGGGGAGCTGGTTCTTTGGGATGGTGAAACGAAATCCCTTACTCAATTTCCTGATGGAGTGAAAGCTGCATCAGCTTCCATGCTGGATTCTGGTAATTTCGTGATTTACGATGGCAAAGTTAGGGCTATCTGGGAAACCCTTGATCACCCGACTGACACCATTTTGGGAGGGCAAAAACTTAGGGTGAATCGCACACTGGAAAATGGAACTTTGGGCCTTGCCAATGAGCTAACTTTGAGATTGTATTCATACAACGAGCTCAAAGAAGCAACAAAAGCGTTGAAAGAGCAATTAGGTAAGGGCTCGTTTGGTGCAGTGTATAAAGGAACTGTAAAGAATGGTGGCAAGCTTGTGGTTATAGCAGTGAAGAGACTGCAGAAGTTGGTGGAAGAACAGAAATGCGAGTGATTGGAAAAACACATCACAAGAATCTTGTTAAATTGCTTGGTCATTGTGCTGAAGGCTCAAACAGGCTCTTGGTCTACGTGGGATGCTGCACCTACACCAAGAATGCGAGTCCCCCATAATCCACTGTGACATAAAGCCTCAAAACATATTGATGGATGGCTTCTGGACCGCCAAAATATCTGATTTTGGATTGGCCAAGCTGCAGATGCCTGATCAGACAAGGACTGATACTAGTGAAAGCGGGACTAGAGCATACGTGGTGCCCGACTGGCAAAAAAACATGCCTATATCCCTTAAGGTGGATGTTTACAGTTACGGGATTGTGTTGTTGGAGATCATATGCTGCAGAAGGAACACTGATTTGAACGTTTCAAGGGCCAAAGAGATACAGCTTGCGGGCTGGGCTTATAGTTGCTTCGCAGCAGGGGAGTTGGGCAAGCTTGTTCGGAATGAAGGGGTTGACAAGAAATCATTGGAGAGAATGGTGACTGTGGCTATTTGGTGCATTCAGGACGACCCGATTCGTCGACCGTCGATGAAAGGTGTTGTCCTTGTGTTGGAAGGCTCCACAAACATATCCACCCCTCCATGTCCCACTAAGTTAGCTAATTCCTCCAATTGTGAGTGTGTGTGTGTGTGTGTGTCTAGAGCATAAGCAATTGCTGCTCTCCTGTTTCATTGTTTCGTATTGCCTACTGCAGTTTTCCTGTTTAATTTCTTTTAGGAAATCTGTATCCAGGTCCTTGAATCAGTACACAAGAGTGTTGTCCTTGTACGTTTCATGATTAGATGAGCCTTGTTCTGGTATGTTTTATGGATTTGGTTTGTTGTATAAGTCTTGAATTATGAAGTTGGTTTGTTGCTTTGCATGTTTTTCTAAACTTGTCTTCAATAAAATATAGCATGAGAGAGAGAGAGAGAGAGAGAGAGAGAGAGGACTTCTTTATAAGTTGTTCCACTAGAAAGCTACACTGAAACAGATTTTTTTGATAAGTTGTTAAATCTTCATAAATGTGCTGGCTTCCAACAATGTATCCTGAAACAATGACAATCAAGGACAAAAAAGGACTACGCTTGAGATTGATGCAGACCTTATTCTCATCAAATATAATGAACTTTGAGGAATCTTCCGAGCTTTGAGATAGTTCTTTCGATCCATCATTTAATATCTGTTGGGACCAATTCAAACTAAATAAGATTCTACTCATACAAACTTCAGTGCATGAAATAATGGCGTTTGAAAACTTTTCCGGATCCTATCAATCAACGGCAATATGAATATTTGGCATAATGCCGAAGCGAAACAACCCACACACCCTTTCATATATTTCATACTTCTATGGTCTGATAAACATCGGCATGGATGACTGGGATGTAGCCTTTTAGCTCAGTCTCATCAAACCCGCTCTGAAATAGAAGTTTTATCTGCATGACATTCAAAGAAATATCCACTTGAGTCGTGCAAATAAAGGCAGCCATTTATGCATTAGATAACTAGTGATCTTGATAGAAAAAAGAACAGGGCATCTTGCCAGCTTGAAAATGGTACCTTAGCCACAAAAAACACATTCTAGAAATGTCAATAAGAGGAAAAAATAAGATCAAAAGCAAAATATGAGGAGAAATTTTTAAAAATGTGCCTGCTACACCAGTAACTCTTAACTGAATCAACAGACATTTAAGTTCAGAAACTCTACCAAAAGTCTAAGGCAGTTATAGCTACGTGCATACTGACAGATGTTAGGTCATATTACCAGATTAAAAGTGGAAAGAAGTCTGTGTTTCCATTATCAAACCAAAAATGCAAATGGATGCTGATCTCCCAAAAAATAGTAAATAGAAAAAATAAACTCTCTGAAATCAGAAGAAGATTCAACTATATATTTAAAATACCAGTAAGATTTAAAAGCGTGAAAGATTTTTAATGTAGTTATAACTTATAACACAAGCTACACCACTTATAATGTTAATCCTGCCAAAGCTGGCATCTACAAGAGTGCACGAGGATCAGTCGTACATTAGATATACTTTAAAGGTGGCGAACGAAACTTGTAACCTGCTAAGGCATAAAAGAGATTAGGAATTTCGGGTTTTCCATAATTAGTTGATTATTAAAATGATAAACCATCTAGGATGGGAGCTTTAACCAAAATCAGAAAATGTATTGAGACAACAAGTATAAGCGCTACAGTACATTTCTACCAAGATCAATGAATAAATCACAGAACCAATTACAAGTTTCCATGCATGGATACCGAGTAATAGAAGCTTCTGAATATGTTTCTCCGCCTATGTATCTTGTTCAATTCGCCTTTCTATTTCTGCAATCTGAAAATTCAAGTCTCATAAATAAATCAACAATATAATGATAAATCAAAAAAGAAATACGAGGAAATCCTATAATTGGATTAATGTGAAAGTTTTGAATGTTTCAAGAAGGAAAACCTGTTCATTCTCTTCTGAATCAGCTTGATTGTGCCGCTGTATGCTGCAGGGTAGCCCCATATTATCAATCAAGCGTACACAACATAAACACCACATATGCTCAAGGTGTTCCCAGGGATCAATCACAATTCCCTTCGACCAATCTTCCAGACAATGCCATTCAGGACCTATTGCAAAGTAATCATGGAGTCATGAATAAAAGACTCTAGTTAGTGGTATAGATCATGTTCCCTAATTTTATGACCACTATCTTCATTTGTAAGCTTATATAAAAGCCAAGTGTTTTCTCAATTTATGCATCGAAAAAAAGCAATTCATTATCTCTATCTCTTGAGTAATATAGAGTATATATTCTCTATTCTATTTTGTAATAGTGGTATAGAGAGAAAAACAGTGTGAGAGAGATTACTTTGAGAGAAATAGTGTGAGGGAGCGTACCACAAAAAAAAAAGTCATGTCTTCAGAAAGCAACTTTGTGCAAGATGCGATTCCTCGCTTTGATGGTCACTATGACCATTGGAGCATGCTAATGGAGAATTTTCTACGGTCAAAAGAGTATTGGCCAATTATTGAAGACGGCATCGGCGCACTGATGTAAGGCGAAACTTTGACAGATGCTCAGAAAGTAGAGTTCGAAACTAGAAAGCTGAAAGATATGAAGGCGAAGAATTATCTCTTTCAAGCTATTGAGCGTCCCATCTTGGAAACTATTCTTTGCAAAGATACTTTGAAGGCCATATGAGATTCTATGAAGAAGAAGTATCAAGGTTCTGCTAGAGTGAAGCGAGCACAGCTTCAAGCCTTGAGAAAGGACTTCGAAACTTTGCAAATGAAGGAAGGAGAATCTGTCACTAGCTATTGTGCTAGAACCATGGAGATTAGTAACAAGATGCGCTTCCACAACGAGAAGATGGATGGCGTGACCATTGTGGAGAAGATTTTGTGCTCCTTGACGGCAAGGTTTGATTATGTCATTTGCTCCATTAAGGAGTCAAAAGACATAGATGCAACTCTCTCTTGATGAATTGCAAAGCTCCCTATTAGTGCATGAGCAGAAAATGAACCGTAGTTCAGCTTCCGAGGAGCAAGCTTTGAAGGCCTCTACCAATACTTATTTCTCAAATTTTAGAGGAAAGGGTCGAGGTAGAGGTAAAGGAAGAGGAAGAGGAGATCGAGAAAATAGAGATGGAGGCAACCGAGATGGCAACAGAAATTTTAGAATAAATGATGACCAAGGAAAAAGTAGAGCAAAAGACTTTGACAAATCTAAGGTAGAATGCCATTGTTGTCATAAATTTGGTCATTATCGTTATGAATGTTATACTAGATTGCCTAATGACAAGGAAGAAAAGTCAAACTTTGTCGAGAACAAGGAAGGAGAAACCTTGTTGATGGCGGTTCACGCTGAAACAAAGCATGATCAAGATGTATGCTATATGGATACAGGCTGCAGTAATCACATGAGTGGAAGTAAGTCTTCTTTCTCTCAATTAAATGAAGGCTTTTGCTCTACTGTTAGTTTTGATGATTTGTCTACTGTCGATGTGGTGGGAAAAGGAAACATTAGTATTAGAGCGAAGAATGGTTTTGTGGAAACCATATCTAATGTGTTCTATGTTCCCGCTTTGAAGAGTAATTTGTTGAGTGCTGGTCAATTGTTAGAAAAAGGCTATGCCATCACTCTTAAAAATGATATCCGTGAAATTTCTGACCTTTCAAGATGAGTTGTTGCTATTTTGAAAATGAGTCGAAACAGGTTGTTTCCTTTGAAGATTGAAAATGTTCATTCTTGCTTGATGGCAGAGGTAAAAGATCCCTCATGGTTATGGCATTTTCGTTATGGCCACTTGAACTTTGGCGGTTTGAAGATCCTTCAAAAGAAGCATATGGTGACGGGTCTTCCTGAAATCGTTATTCCCTCCAAAGTTTGTGAAGAATGTGTTGTTGGCAAACAACACCATTCTCAGTTCCCAAAAGGCAAGTCATGGCGATCAAAGGAGGTCTTGGAGTTGGTCCATTCTAATATTTGTGGGCCAATAAATCCAATTTCTAATGGAGGCAAGAGATATTTTATTATATTTACCGACGATTATTCCCGGAAGACTTGGATTTATTTTTTACAGGAAAAATCAGAGGCTTTTAATGTATTTAAAAGTTTTAAGGCTCGTGTGGAGAATGAAACAGGAATGACTATTAAGAGTCTCCGAACTGATCGTGGAGGCGAATATTGCTCTAAGTCATTTGAAGAATTTTGTGAGACTCATGGTATTCGGAAAGAGCTCACAACATCATATACACCTCGACAAAATGGTGTATCGGAGAGGAAGAATAAAAGCATTCTCAACATGGTTCGTAGTTTACTGGCTCGAGGAAAAATTCCAAAGGCATTTTGGCCTGAAGCAGTGAATTGGAGCATCCACATCTTGAATGGAAGTCCCACTTTTTCTCTTCGAGATGTGACACCTGAAGAAGCCTGGAGCGGAAGGAGACCAGCTGTAAACCACTTCAGAATTTTTGGGTACATTGCTTATGCACATGTCCTAGATGCAAAAAGAAAGAAGCTTGATAACAAAGGCGAAAAATGTGTCTTTCTTGGTGTTAGCGAGACATCCAAGGCATATAAGTTATTCAATCCACTGACAAAGAAGATTGTGACCAGCAGAGACGTTGTATTTGATAAAGAGAGCACTTGGGATTGGAATGAACGACTACCTTCTCAAGTGTTGTGTGATGATAAAGTTGAAGCGGTAGCTCGAGTGCCAGAGAATGCTACTCCACCAGCCGCTGAAATTTTACCAACACAAGAAGAGGACGCTACTGCAACAGTTGAAGTACTTCGCCGTGTTCGACAAAGGCCTGCAAGGATGCAAAATTATAAGGTAACTGGAATTAGTGCAAATAACGATGCAATTTACCATTTTGCATTATTTGCAGATTGTGACCCAACAAGTTTTGAAAGTGCCATCAAAGAAGCAAAGTGGAAGAAGGCAATGGATGCTGAAATTGAAGCAATTGAAAGGAATGATACTTGGGGGCGGATCGATCTTCCTAAGGGGCACAAAACTATTGGGGTCAAGTGGGTCTACAAGACGAAGCTGAAGGAAAATGGTAAAATTGACAAGTATAAGGCACGATTGGTAGCTAAGGGGTATAAGCAAGAGTATGGTGTGGATTACACTGAAGTTTTTGCTCCAATTGCAAGACATGACACCATCAGATTGGTGATTGCATTGGTGGCACAAAATGCTTGGCCTATTTTTCAGCTAGATGTCAAATTAGCATTCTTGCATGGCCACTTAGAGGAAGAGGTATTTATCGAGCAACCCCTTGGTTATATTAAGGTTGGAAATGAGCATAAAGTCTATGGATTGAAAATGGCTCTTTATGGACTAAAACAAGCTCCGAGAGCTTGGTATAGTTGCATTGAGGCTTATTTTTTGAAAGTGGGCTTTCAGAAGTGTTCATATGAGCACACACTTTTTATTAAGATTGGAGTTGATGGAAGAATGTTTATTGTCTGCTTATATGTGGATGATCTTATTTTTACTAGGAATGATTGTGCCATGTTTGATGACTTTAAAAAGTTAATGATGGATGAATTTGAGATGTCTGATCTTGGAAAAATGCACTATTTTCTTAGCTTAGAGGTTATGCAATCTGATGATGGGATTTTTGTTTCCCAAAAGAAGTACGTTCGAGAAATTTTGAACAGGTTCAATATGAAGAATTGCAATCCTTCTAACACTCCAACTGAGTTTGGCTTGAAGCTAAACAAAGAAAGAGGAGGACATAAGGTGGGCAATACACTTTACAAGTAAATTGTAGGCAGTTTGATGTATCTAACTACTATAAGACCAGACATTATGTACTCTGTGAGTCTTATTAGCAGGTATATGGAGAACCCAGCTAAGATGCACATGCTAACTGCAAAGAGAATCCTTCGTTACTTGCAAGGAACCAAGGATTTTAGAATCTTTTACAAGATGGGAGAAAAGTTAGATTTAGTTGGCTTTACTGATAGTGATTATGCAGGAGACCAAGATGATAGAAGGAGCACTTCAGGTTATGTCTTCATGCTTGAGACAGGACTTATTTCATGGTCTTCCAAGAAGCAATCTATTGTCACATTGTCAAGCACTAAAGCTAAATTTGTTGCTGCTATAGCTTGTGCTTGTCAAGGTATTTGGCTTAGGCTAATCCTTGAAGAGTTACAGTTGAAGCAAGGAAGAGCCTCTACAATATTTTGTGACAACAATTCTGCCATCAAGCTGTCAAAGAATCCGGTGTTACATGGAAGAAGTAAGCATATTGATGTGAAATATTATTTTTTGCGAGACCTTAGCAATGAAGGAACAATTGCGCTAGAATATTGCAGAAGTGAAGATCAGCTAGCGGACATTTTTACTAAACCTCTCAGGTTTTCTTCCTTCCAAAATCTAAGGAGGTTGATGGGCATTGGAACCTTAGAAAAGTTCAAGCAACTGGCTTTAAACTGAAGGTTGAGAGCTTTCAGTTTAAGGTTAGGATTGTTAGATATTTAATAAAACTTATTTTATCTTCTATTATTAGAAAGTTAGTAGAATCATGGATAAATGCATGTGGTTAGTGGAAATCCATCTTCTAATTTTAGATTGTTAGTGGGAGTTATGAATGAATGGTTTAGTTAGTGGTATGAGTCATGGAGTCATGAATAAAAGACTCTAGTTAGTGGTATAGATCATGTTCTCTAATTTTATGACCACTATCTTTATTTGTAAGCTTATATAAAAGCTAAGTGTTTTCTCAATTTATACATCGAAAAAAAGCAATTCATTCTCTCTATCTCTTGAGTAATATAAAGTATATATTCTCTATTCTATTTGTAATAGTAACATGCAGGAAGTGTCAAACAAACGAAGAGCATTTATCTTACCATTATAGCAACAAACCAGCACGAAGATGAAGAATGTAAAGAAAAGGGAAAAAAAAAAAGAAAATAATTCCGAAACGGCAAGTTTTCTTAACATGCCTTAGCCAAAACGAGGTCCTCGAACTTCCACCGGCTATATGACGACGACGATGTATTTGGTGGTAGGTTAGTTGCAGGTGGCGGCGGCCGAGGGGGTGGTTTTTCAGGAGGCAATGCAGTGGAGGTGGATCTAATGTAGCTTTCTAGTGGAACATCGGTGCTTTTCCGTGATCGATTTACTTGTTATCGTTTTGAGGAGGCGTCGGTGAGACAAATCTGGCAAGTCAGCAGAGCTTTTGCGGTGGCAGAACTGGTCTGGCGTAGGTTTTCAGGATTGAGGCGGGAAAATGGAGAGTCTTTCGAGAACGGGGGGCGGTGGCGGCGGCGGAACACGACGGAGAGCGGCCGTGGAAGGAGAGCGATCCGGTGGTTGTATTAGGTGGGGGAGAGGAGCGTGTGCTGGCTTTAGGTTAAATCTCAGATCCAACGATTTTAAATTTTTTGACCAGTCAACGCTTAACAGCTAATTTTACAATATCTTTAGATTTTACAATATATGAGGATCCGATCCACAAAGAATGGATACAGGTCCGGATTCATATCTCCGTATGAAAAGAAAAACATTTATTGGGCCGATGGGCCTGAATATTCTATTCGGCTTCTAATTGTAAGTCCAAAAGAAAAAAAAATTAAAAAATCGCCACCTGATAGATTCGGACTCTCGCGGGGAAACCCCATGTACTTAGCAAGCACACGCCTTAACCACTTGGCCAAAGCGACTTTCGGCCTAGAAACTTGATGTTTTTCATAAGTTAATAAAAATTCTTGGGTTAGATACAAAATTTAAACTCATTTGGATGGACTTAAAAAAAAAATTTTTGAAAAGTGCTTTTTATAGTTAAATTTTTTTCATTAAGTCATATAATTTTACATTTAAATGCAGTAAAGTGCTTTAACATATGTTTTTATTTGAAACTATTTTTTATAGTTTCCAAAAAAAAATTATTTTCTGGCTTTTATTTTTCTAGCTTCTGTTTTTTTAAAAATGCACTTTCAAATACAAATTTTTTTCCCACTAAAATAAGGTTTTTTTTCAAAAAAAAAAAATTAAGTTCTTGTCTTAAAAAAAATCATTCAAACAGACTCTGATGATACCATATTTTTGTCCCACACCTAAAGGAGCCTAGGAGCTTAGCAAGCTTACAAGCTCCAATTCCTCCTTCACCTTGCGAGATGCCTTTTCATCAACGGACAAAACCCCATCATCTCAAGGTGCGGGACAATACCTCGTAGGATCGGGTCTTCGTGTTTGGCGACGGATTTGGGCATTATCAAATGGCATTGTCTATGGGGACGATGGCCTTGTGCCTCTTCCCAAGTCTCTCAACTGGGAGGCTTATGATGATACCATATTCTTGTTCCACATCGGCAGGAATCTAGGGATTTAGCATGCTTATAAGTTACAATCCCTTCCTCACACCTTGCGAGGCGCATTTTCATCAAATGACAAAATCCCACCATCTTAAGGTGCGGGACAATACCTCGTAGGGTCAGGCCTTCGTTTTTGGTGACGGATTTTGGTATCATCAAATGGGCAAAGGTGAACCTATCTAGATCCCAAGTATGGGGCAACAAAACCCTCGACTAAGTAGGCTGCCCTCGAGGTTGTAAGCTGGGTTGTCCTTGATTGAGAGGTTTTAAACCAAAAAAACTCTCTAAGTATGAAGACCGATGCCCTCGGAGAGACTTATCGTCATCAGGAGTGCGTCCGCGTGGAAGATGGGGAGCCTCGGAGTGCAAGACGCGAGAGGAAAAATACCCTCAGGTTTACCCTCAGTACCAAGTCCGTGACCCCAAAACCATGAGGGGCCTATACGAGCCCTTGAGACCTCCTATGCAAGGCAAGCAGAGCAAGGGAATAGAGGGCTTTAAGGCTTTGAGTGCCCTCGAACATAGTTGTATCAAGGGCAAAAGTCCTACGCTTAGCTTTCACCAAATTCCACACCCAACGGGCAAAACCTAGCTAGCACGGCTCATAGGCCCTGTACCTACCGCCACCTAACAAAACTCTATTGCACATGGGTCCATCCCATCAGGTTCCAGTGCATTTAATGCCAACTCACAAATGCTCAAGATATACATTAAATGTGAATTTGACCCCTCATTAATGAGAGGTAAGATCAACCGCCACTTGAAAGTTCAAAAAATGACAATAAACATGTCCACTTGTACCTGATATGTCAGAAGGGCTAACCAACTCTCATCAACCACGTCACGTCAGGAGACCCATCTCATAAAAATAGCAAAAGGCTCTCCCCCAAAAGGTAATCACACACTTATTCATGATATTGCATGAGAGAATAGTAATTTATTGTTCATCGTCTTCTCCAACACATATCGCAAACTAACTTGTGTGTTGGAGAGCCTATGTCGGGGCAAAACCGGCTAGTTTCACGTGCGTTCCTCCCTTTTGGACAGATGGGCCACCAGAATTCACCCGGAGCTTATCAGACTCCACCATGTGGTCGATTGAAATCTGACTGCATCAATTCTAATCAGCATAAATCGTCTCGCTAGTTTTAAACTATATGTGTTGTGCAATTGATATTCAATCAATTAATAAGTAAAATTAAATAATACATACTATATGATAATTTTAGTTGTCAAATTTAATTCGGACCAAAATTTTCTCTCTAGAACCAACCAACCCACCCCCACCCCCACCTCCCACCCTATCCGACGACAATTCAAAAGGACATGCAAAAGAGACTCGACTCATGTTTATTGGAGGCTTGTTTGGGCATCAAAGGGACCATGCCAATAAATGTAAGTAGAAAGACTCTCAAGTCTTCTTGTAATTACATTGGTACAAGTCTTGCTACGAGGCATACGATAAAATATCAACTTTTGAATAGTTCAAACCGTGGATATTTCTTGACCAAATTGAAAATGAGAGAAATCTACATCTACATTAAACCTGTCACTTCTACATCTACATATATATATATATATATATATATATATATATATACACACACGCGTTTCTAACTAAATGAACCCATCACTTCAATTAATTTTAAAGTGATGGGATTCACATGCATCTTGCGACTTCGTCGTTGTTGTCTAATGAAATCATCATCATCATATATATACACGTTTCTAACTAAATGAAACGGTAAACCATCAAAAAAACAAAGAATGACTACCCTAATATGAAACAGTAAATTACGTTCGCACGCCTATTAGGATTCGACACATATATATTAGAATAGTCATTTTTTTTATATTAAACGATAAACCACACATGCACATTTATTAGGATTCGACACATATATATTAGAATAGTCATTCTTTATATATATATATATATATATATATATGAAACAGTAAATCACATACGTACATCTACTAGGATATATATATATTAGGATAGTCAATCTTTTTTTTAATATAAAACGATCAACCACGCATGCACACCTACTAGAATTTGAATATTAGTCCTTACACTCTTAACGCCTTTAAGACGGGGTATATGTCTATCAATTTGAATAACTATCCTAATCTTTTTTAACGTATTATTTGGGTATTTTTTTTTATATGTATCTCCTGATTTTCTCTAATTTATATTTGTATCATAAGTAATCCATAACAGACTAGGTGCATCCTCTGGTAATAGGGTCTTAGCTCCACCACTGAATTTCAACAAGGGTGGAGCCAGAAATTTTTATTTAGATCTCTAAATTAAATTTTTGTAAAATATCGAACATGTTTTTTTCCTTTGGATGGGGAGGAGAAATCTATAATTTTCAAAAGAATGCATATAAAATTTTGCTCCATTGGTTTAAAGATTATATATATATATATATATATATATATATAATTGTCAATCCATTAAGAGATTATTTTGTTTATATGCCTTCGAGCTTTTGGCTAATGTTTATATAATTTTGAAGTGTATATATGAAAGGGGTGTATTTTCTAATATATATATACACTCTAAAACATTGTTAAACAAACAAACCCGAATTCATTTCAAGCTGAATTTGTCTTTTAAAAAACTTTTGACTTGTCTTTTGTTATGTTTTCTATTTATTTTCTTCCTATATATAATTTTTTTTATTTAAAAAAATTTTGAATTATCATAAATTTTAAAAGTACATCCATATATATATATATATATATATATATATATATATTAAAATATTTATAATATTATATTTTAAAAGTTTAGTCACATAGTTTGTTATTATTAATTCAAGCGCTTATCTTTTTTATCACAAAGTAAATTGCGACTCCCGGCAACGCACACACTACTCAAAATGTTGATTTTCTTGTTGCTCTGTTTACTCTTCAACACACACACATCTCACTCTCGATCAATACAATTGGGCTCCTCTCTGTCTCCGGCGACTCGCCGGAGTTCGTGGAGCTCCTCTTCCGGCCGATTCTCGTTTGGTTTTTACCAAGACGGTGGCAGTGGTTTCTCGGTCGGCATATGGCTGGCCGGCGGAGACGGCGCGCCCAAAAACACCGTGGTTTGGACGGAGAACCGGGACGATCCGCCGCTCTCCTTCAGAGCCACGGTCAACTTCACCGCCGACGGGGAGCTTGTTGTTTGGGATGGTGAAACGAGAGCTATTGCTGAACTTGGTGATGGATTGAAAGCTGCATCAGCTTCGATGCTGGATTCTGGTAATTTCGTGCTCTACGATGAGAAATTGAGGGTTATTTGGCAAACATTTGATCACCCCACTGACACCATTCTGGGTGGCCAAAAACTTACTGTGAATGGCAAGCTGGTTTCCAGCAAGTCGGCTTCAGACCACTCGAGTGGGCGATTTTATCTGATAATGCAAGGCGATGAAAATCTTGTTGCTTATCCCGTAAACAGGACATCATCAAGATCTGCATACTGGGCTTCAGGTACAAATGTGTATCGTGGAGGATCAGATGTCTTTCTGTATCTAGAGCCTGGTACGGGAGCTCTCAGCCTTGTTCGCTACCCAAACGATACGGTAACATATTTAAATTACGGCGACTCGCAGAAACCTGATAATGATAGCAAGACTAAGGTAGTTTATCGAGCCACGCTTGGCCCTGACGGCAATTTTGCGCTGTATTCCCACAGCTATGGTGTTGCTGGTGACCTTACAGTTGCGGAGGAGTGGTCAGCTTTGGAAAACCTGTGTGACAATGAAGCATACTGTGGTTTGAACAGCTATTGCTCCAAAATTAATGGGTTTATAGGGAACTGCACTTGCCTCCCTGGGTTTCTGCCTCGCACAAATTTCAAAGTTAATAATACAGGTTGTTATCCGGGGTTTCTTGATGAAGATGATTGCCAAGGAAAAGAGGCGTACCAAATGACTCCAGTGGAAAATATTAACTGGGGAGGCAGCCCTTATTCTGGAATTATTGCGTCTGATCAGACAATTTGTGGTGAGAATTGCCGGGCGGATTGTGATTGTTGGGGGGCTCTGTTTGATAATGGAACTTGTAACAAGTATAAGCTTCCATTTTTTTCTGCACTTCTCAACCCAGATAATTCAATTACCGCCTGGATAAAATCAAACTATCCAGGGAAACCCATGGATCCTGTCGATTCTGGGATTGTGGTTGAGAGCAAGAAGAAACTTGTCTGGATTCTTAGTCTGAGTCTGGGCTTGTTTGCGGTTTTATGCTCGCTTTTGGCGTTTATTACTTTCTTTCTGTACAGACGTCGAGCTCACAAGTATCAAATATTACCTAGAACTGCTAATCAGGCCCTGATAAATGTAGGAGAGTTTACGCTGCGCTGTTTTTCTTATGATGAGCTGGAGAAAGCCACAGATGGATTCAAGGAGATCATCGGGACGAACCCATGTGGAGCCGTGTACAAAGGAAGTTTATCTGATCAGGGTAACAGGAAAATTGCTGTGAAGACATTGGAAAATGTTGAAGAAGGCGAGAGCAAATTTCGGACGGAAATGACTGCAGTTGGGCGAACGCATCACAGGAACCTGGTTCAATTGCTAGGCTTTTGCATAGAGGGATCAAGAAAACTTCTTGTGTATGAATTCATGAACAATGGCTCGTTGGCAGACTTTCTCTTCAAGGGGGGCAATGAGCAACCCCCTTGGAAAGACCGGGTCAGAATAGCACTAGATATTGCAAGAGGGATCCTCTATTTACATGAAGAATGCGAGTCCCGTATAATCCATTGCAACATAAAGCCTCAAAATATTCTTCTGAGTGATTCTTGGACTGCGAAGATCTCTGAATTCGGGTTAGCAAAGCTTCTGATGGATAATCAATCAGGGACGTTTACAGGTGCTAAAGGCACAGGAGGTTACATGGCACCAGAGTGGCAGAAAACCATGTTGATTACTGAGAAAGTCGACGTCTACAGCTTTGGTGTTGTGTTATTCGAGATCATATGTTGCAAGAGTACTGCTGATCAGCTCGATGTCCCAACAACCGATGGAGTACTTAAGTTTGACTGGGTGTATGATTGCTTTTTGACTAATAACTTGAGAGATTTTGTGGGGGGCGAAGAAGTGGACATGAAGGTATTGGAGAGAATGGTTAAAGTTGGATTGCTGTGCGTGCAAGACGATGCAACTCTGCGTCCTGCTATGAAGAATGTGATCCTGATGTTAGAAGGAACCATGAGTATACCAGAACCTCAACCTTAAAGGTGGATTTGATAATTGCTAAGTTAAGAAGTTTTTGTTAACAAACAAGAAGCATGTATTTCGTTTGTGAGTGCTAATAAGGCGATCCCAGTCAGAGTTTGTTTCTAGTTAAACTCGTTCTGTTTTATTGCGAGTAATTTTAATATGTTGTTGCTTCTGTAGTTCTTCATTAATCAGAAAGTTTATCGTGGTTTTCCTTGTGCATCCCAGTTAATTGTAATTTTCTCTTCATAAGTCTAGGACTGGCTGTGTTTTCTTGGATATTGCTCATGCAGAAATCATTTCTAATACTGGCGACTATCTAAATATGAATATATAGTGCACATCACTGCATGGTTAAGGCTATAAAACTGTCCAAACATGATCTCATACCAACAGGAGAAATGTGAATATATATCTAGTTCAGCATTCCACAAACTCCTAGTGCAAAATTCAAGTTCATTTTCGAAATCATATTTGTGACTGACTTTCTTTGTTTCTTTTTTCTCTTTCTGAAAAACTGTTGCAGAAACAGAAGTCTATGTGGAATTTTGGAGCATTAAATACGACGTGTGTGAAATGTCCCTGGCCAACGCGTATTCCTGCCGTGGGTTTGGCTTCTTATTCTGTTTCTTTTGAGTCTAAAAACTAATACATTCCTTGATACAAAGACCAAGACTTTTAACACTTGGCAGACTTTGAGTCTTTCTGGCAGGGACCCTTGATGTTAAAGCTAGACTCTCAAATTAATTTAAGTCTATCTTGTGCAGGTAATCTCACATCAAGTTTTGCTGGACTCTGCTCAACTTCCCCTGAAGCAAAAACTCCAACAGTAATTATTTAAAGTGGTGTTGTACAAAGCTTGAAAACCAAGAAAAATAGCTTTGTGCACTACCATGGTCTCTGTCATTTTAGCTGTCTTGCTCCTTTTTCCTTACCTTGTATCACCAGCCACTAATCCAAGCAAGGCCTCTATAATAAACGTGAACGAACGCATCCATGCCACCATCTTACCTACAGCATGGTATTCACCCTCTGGTCGATTTGCCTTTGGTTTTTTTCCGCATGGGGATGGTTTTCTGGTGGGAATTTGCATTCTTGGCGACGCCAAAAATGTAAATACCCACAATATAATGGTGTGGACTGCAAATCGTGATCATTCGCCAGTATCCTCAAATGCCACTATTGAGCTAACTCCAAGTGGCAAGCTGGTCTTGACCGCTGATCATGGTGAAACAGTACTCATCGCTGATCCAGCGGAACAAGTTGCTTCTGCGGCAATGCACGACTCTGGAAATTTCGTGCTCTATGGTGAAAACTCGAGCTCTATTTGGGAGACTTTCAGCTTCCCAACTGACACAATTCTTGGAGGCCAGAAGTTAACTGCTGGAAATCAGCTCCTGTCTAAAGCATCTGCGGATAACTTCTCAACGGGAAAATTTCGTCTGACTATGCAGTCTGATGGTAATCTTGTTGCATATCCATCAAACATTAATGCAGAAGCCGTAGATGCTTATTGGTCCACACAAACAACTGAGTTCTTTTCTAGCAGGCCAGAATATGGCTACCAACAGAACAAGTTTGATTACCTGCAACTGGACAATGTTGGCAGACTAAAGCTGGAAGAGCAATCCAACTCATCAATATTCAAGCAGTTAAACGGAAACTATTCGGGAGATAACCAGACTATTTTCAGGGCAACACTCGATCTGGATGGAATCCTCCGGGTGTATTCCAACACCTCCACAGACCCACTGTGGGCAGCCTTAAATGATACATGTGTAGTTAAGGGCTTCTGTGGATTCAACAGCTATTGCACCTTGAATGATCCCCAGCCCACATGTGATTGTTTGCCGGGCACTGAGCAGGTTAGCAACAGCCAAAATTGTCACAGGAACTCGACAAAACAAAAGTGCAGAGATGGAAAATCAGATGCCTCTTTCTACCACATCGCCACGATGCAGAACCTCGGATGGGATGAAGATCCATACTTTAATGCCCCTATGTCAGAGGCAGATTGCAAGAAGTCCTGTTTGGAAGACTGCAACTGTGATGCGGCTGTGTATGACTCCAACAATATCTGCAATAAGCATAAATTTCCACTGAGGTATGCTAGCAGAGATCGTCACTATAATGCCACGTCTTTCTTCAAAGTTGGCACGAAAGGAATTGAGATTAGTGACAATAGTACCGGTAATGTTCAAAAGCCAGTATTTGTTACCAGGAAGAAGACTTGGGTGCTTATTCTCGTGATAACCTTGAGTCTCGTCATGTATTCTTGCGTCGCCCTGGCTACCTCTGCTCTTTTTATATTCAAAACTCGAGTCATAGAATACAAAAGGTTGCTGGAAAATGGAACTTTGGGCCTTGCTAATGAGCTAACTTTGAGATTGTATTCATACAACGAGCTCAAAGAAGCAACAAAAGGGTTCAAAGAGCAATTAGGCAAGGGCTCATTCGGTGCGGTGTATAAAGGAACTGTAAAGAATGGTGACAAGCTTGTGGTTATAGCAGTGAAGAGACTACAGAAGTTGGTGGAAGAGGGTGAAAGAGAGTTCCAGTCAGAAATGCGAGTGATTGGAAAAACATATCACAAGAATCTTGTCAAGTTGCTTGGTTATTGTGCCGAAGGCTCAAACAGGCTCTTGGTCTACGAATACATGAGCAGTGGCTCTCTTGCAGGCCTCCTTTTCCAATCAGAAAAGCGGCCTGATTGGCATGAACGGGTGAGGATCGCGCTGGATGTGGCCCGTGGGATCCTATACCTACATGAAGAATGCAAGTCCCCCATAATCCACTGTGACATAAAGCCTCAAAACATATTGATGGATGAATTCTGGACCGCCAAAATATCTGATTTTGGATTGTCCAAGCTGCTGATGCCTGATCAGACGAGGACCGATACTGATGAAAGAGGGACTAGAGGATATGTGGCGCCCGAGTGGCAGAAAAAAATGCCGATATCCCTTAAGGTGGATGTTTACAGTTATGGGATTGTGTTGTTGGAGATCATATGTTGCAGAAGGAACATTGATTTGAGCGTTTCGATGCCCGAAGAGATACAGCTTGCGAGCTGGGCTTATAGTTGCTTTGCAGCCGGGGAGTTGGGTAAGCTAGTTGGGAGTGAAGAGGTTGACAAGAAATCATTGGAGAGAATGGTGACTGTGGCTATTTGGTGCATTCAGGCCGACCCAATTCGTCGCCCGTCGATGAAAGGTGTAGTCCTTATGTTGGAAGGCTTCACAAACATATCTACCCCTCCGTGTCCCACTGACTAAGCTAGCTAATTCCTGTTTAATTCCTTTTACCAAACCTGTAATCCAGGGCTCTTGAATCATTACTCAACAATGTTCTCCTTGTACGTTTTATAATTAGACGAGGTCTTGTTTTCTGCTGTGTTTTAAGGAGTTGGTTTTTTGTACAAGTCTTGAATTATGAAGTTGGCTTGTTGCCTGGCATGTTTGGTGAACTTGTCTTCCATATAATATAGCATGTATTTATAAGACAAAAGGCAAAATACTTCATTGTAATTTTGGGTTATATTCACTTGGCCCCCTGTGTTATTGGATTTGTACCAAAGACCCCCCATACCACGAAAACATCTAAAAAAAAAAAAAAAAAAAACCCTATCCTAAAAATGTTATACTGATCGACAAAATTATCCTTAGATTCAATGAAAAAGATGTATTCACTTTACCCCCTAAAACAAATTTTGTGTAGCACCATAATCTTCTATATAATTAAGTGTTATTAATTTATTTGTGAAGATAAATGAACTCAAAATATTTAAAAAACAAAAAGGACCTTTTAATTTATCTTAATTCAATTAATATTTTTTGTCAAGTGAAAAAAGTATATGGCGTACTTTTTATAACTATTTATTTATTCTAAAACGATCATTGTTCGTTGAGTAGTAGCTGAGAAAAATGATTTCTTAATAATCCAGCCATACATAATTAGTCTGTTAAGCATTTTGCCTTTACTTAGAATGTGAAAATCAAGTTAAACAGGTCCCATCGTATCGATATTGGGTTGATATTTATTAGTACAATATAATGCGAAGCCTATTTCATTATAATAATTTTCTGACCCGCAACACATATATAAGAATTGTCCTCTAACACCAACGAATATAGATCTTATGTACTATAAATTGTTGTATATATATTTTAATAAAAATGATCAATCATTAAACAAATGGAATAAGATATGCTCTATGATTGATTTGTTATCGTCAAACTTAAGTCGAACTAAAATTTTGGTCCTACCCCACCTCTTTTGCACAAGAGGTCAAAAGTAAGTGAAATGATCGCATGCATATGTATGACTTGAGTCATATTTGTTGGACCCTTGAGCCTCGTCCTCGTGTAGCGCATGGTCAAAATGTAAGTAGAAAGACTCAAGTCTTGAGTCATATTTGTTGGACCCTGCCAATAAATGTAAGTAGAAAGACTCTGAAGTCTTGTTGTAATTATATTGGTTAAGTCTTGCTATGAGATCAACTTTTGAATTGTTCAAAATCATATTTTTCGACCAAATTGAAAACGAGAGAAGTGTACCTTTCCACGATTGTGCAAGTCTTGAGTTTTTGTATTTCTTTCCAAAAGCTAAACGCAAGCTATCTTGAGTCTTAATCCCTTGAAATTGTTGAGTACTTACAAAAACACCATTCAAACTTTACAAAGTCATAAATAGTATCTTATAAATAAAAACGACATCAAAAATAGGTCTCATTGCCCAATCCAACCACATACAGTAGCACATAAAATGCACGAAATTGTCACTCACCATCGAAGAAGTTTCATCAGTTATAAGGCATTTACCGTCAAATTTAAATTTATCACAAAATTATATTTTAATGAATATTTTCAAGGTCAGTAATTAATCTTTAGTATGGTTAAATTACTTATTATTATTATTATTATTATTATTATTATTATTTCTGTTTATGTTTTTAAGTATTAATTTGCAAATTTTTATCCCAACACATATTGATTACACATTTACACACTACGCTACTCAAAAATGTTGCTTGCGTTGGCGCTCAATTTACTTTTCATTACTCAAACATCTCAATCTATACCCTTGGGCTCCTCTCTGTCTCCGGCG
Organism: Petrea volubilis; assembly: GCA_026212405.1. NCBI lineage: Eukaryota > Viridiplantae > Streptophyta > Magnoliopsida > Lamiales > Verbenaceae > Petrea > Petrea volubilis. The sequence goes on from CM047880.1 coordinate 23,374,122, forward strand.
ACTCGCCGCAGTTCATGGAGTTCTCCCTCCGGCCGATTCTCGTTTGGCTTTTACCAAGACGGCGGCCTTGGTTTCTGGGTCGGAATATGGCTGGCCGGCGGCGGGGGGCACAATAACACCGTGGTTTGGACGGCCAACCGGAACGATCCGCCGCTCTCCTCCAGAGCCACGGTCAACTTCACCGCCCACGGGGAGCTGGTTCTTTGGGATGGTGAAACGAAATCCCTTGCTCAATTTCCTGATGGAATGAAAGCTGCATCAGCTTCCATGCTGGATTCTGGTAATTTCGTGATTTACGATCGCAAATTTAGGGCTATCTGGGAAACCTTTGATCACCCGACTGACACCATTTTGGGAGGGCAAAAACTTAGGGTGAATAGCACGCTGGTTTGTAGCACGTCAGATCTAGACCACTCGAGTGGGCGATTTTATCTGATAATGCAGGGTGATGAAAAGCTTGTTGCTTATCCTGTAAACAGGAGCTCGTCAATATCCGACTACTATTGGACTTCTTCTTCATCTAGATATCGTCGAAGATCAGATGCCTTTTCTTCTTCATATGCATATCATCGAAGATCAGATGCCTTTCTGTATCTAGAGCCTGTTGACGGAAACCTTAGCGTTATTCGCTACCCAAAAATCGAGATAAGTTCTTTAAACGTCAACAGCTCGCAAAAACCTGATAAGGATAACAAAAATGAGGTGGTTTATCGAGCCACACTTGGCCCTGAAGGCAATTTTGTGCTGTATTCCCACAGTTATGGTGTTGCTGGTGACCTTACTGTTGTGGAGGAGTGGTCAGCTTTGGACAGCCTGTGTGAGAATGAAGCATACTGTGGTCCAAACAGCTATTGCTCGAATGCTGATGGGTTTATGCGGAACTGTACTTGCTTCCCTGGATTTGTGCCCCACACAAATCTGAAGGATAATAACACAGGTTGTTATCCGGGGTTTCTTGATGAAGGTGATTGCCAAGGAAAATACATAATGACCGCCATGGTAAATATGAAGTGGGGAGGAATCCCTTATTCTGGGATTAATGCGTCTGATCACGAAATTTGCCGTGAGAATTGCTGGGAGGATTGTGATTGTTGGGGGGCTCTATTTTATGAAGATGGGACTTGCAACAAGTATAAGCTTCCACTTGTATCTGCAAGTCTCAATCTCAATCCAATCACCGCCTGGATAAAATCAACCTCTCCAGTGAATCCTGTGGATCCAAGCGATTCGAGGATTGTGGTTGAAAGCAAGAAAAAACTTGTTTGGATTCTTGGTCTGAGTCTGGGCTTGTTTGCAGTTTTGTGTTCGCTCTTTGCATTTATTACTTTCTTTCTGTACAGACGTCGAGCTCACAGGTATCAAATATTACCTGGAACTGCTAATAAGGCCCTGATTAATGTAGGAGAGTTTATGCCGCGCTGTTTTTCTTATGATGAGTTGGAAAAAGCCACGGATGGATTCAAGGAGATTATCGGGACAAACCCATGTGGAGCAGTGTACAAAGGAAGTTTATCTGATCAGGGTAACAGGAAAATTGCTGTGAAGACGTTGGAAAATGTTGAAGAAGGCGAGAACAAATTTCAGACAGAAATGACTACAGTTGGGCGAACACATCACAGGAACCTGGTTCAATTGCTAGGCTTTTGCATAGAGGGATCAAGAAAACTTCTTGTGTATGAATTCATGAACAACGGCTCGTTGGCAGATTTTCTCTTCAAGGAAGGGAATGAGCGACCCCCTTGGAAAGACCGGGTGAGAATAGCACTGGATATTGCAAGAGGGATCTTTTATTTACATGAAGAATGCGAGTCCCGTATAATCCATTGTAACATAAAGCCTCAAAATATTCTTCTGAGTGATTCTTGGACTGCAAAGATCTCCGAATTTGGTCTAGCAAAGCTTCTGATGAATAATCAATCAGGGACGCTTACAGGGGCTAAAGGCACAGGAGGTTACATGGCACCGGAGTGGCAGAAAACCATGTTGGTTACTGATAAAGCCGATGTCTACAGTTTTGGTGTCGTGTTATTAGAGATCATGTGTTGTAAGAGTACTGGTGATCAGCTCAATGCCCCAACAACCAATGAAGCACTTAAGTTTGATTGGGTGTATGATTGCTTTTTGACTAATAACTTGAGAGATCTTGTTGGGGATGAAGAAGTGGACATGAAGGTATTGGAGAGGATGGTGAAAGTTGGATTGCTGTGCGTGCAAGACAATGCAACACTGCGTCCTGCTGTGAAGAATGTGATCCTCATGTTAGAAGGAACCATGAATGTACCAGAACCTCAACCTTAAAGGTGGATATGATATATGCTAATTTAAGAAGTTCTTGTTAACAAACAAGAAGCATGTATTTCGGTCATGAGTGCTAATAAGGCAATCCCAGCCAGAGTTTGTTTCTAGTTAAATTCGTTCTGTTTTATTGTGCATGATTTCAATGTATTCTTGCTTCTGTAGTTCTTCAGTAATCAGAAAATCTATCGTGGTTTTCTTACCTTCCGATTGAATATAGGAAGAGAACTAATTGTAATGATTTGCCTTTAGTTAGAATATATTTTCTTCAGAAATTAAAATCCAATTGAAGAGGCCATATTGTTGTAACTCCCGACATTCTTGCTTTACAAGAAGCGATCATAAGTATTATGATTTCATCCCAGTTACTTTGTAATTTTCTCTTCGTCAGTCCAGGACTGGCCTTTTTTCTGGAATATTGCTCAGGCAGAAATTATTCATAATACTGGTGAATATGTAAATACAAATGTATAGTGCTCATCATTGCATGGTTAAGGCCATGAACTGTTTAGCAGAATCCAAGTTCATTTTCGTTTAGCAGACATATTTGTAGCTTTCTTTGTTTCTGACAAACTGTTGCAGAAACAGAAGTCTCTGGAATTTTGAAGCAGTAAATACGACGTGTGAGAAATGTCCCTAGCCAATGCATATTCCTGCCTTGGGTTTGACTTCTTATTCTTCTTCCTCTCAGTCCAAAAACTAGTACACTTATTGATATAGGCCAAGACTTGGAAGACTTGTGAGTCTTTCTGGCAGGGTAGACTCTCAAATTAATCTAAGTTTTTCTTTTGCAGGTCGTCTCACATCAACGTTTGGTGGACTCTGCTCAACTTCCTCTCAAGAAAAAACAACAACAATTATTTAAGGTGCTGTTCTACAAAGCTTGAAAGCCAAGAAGAATAGCTTTGTACACTACCATGGCATCTGTGTTTTTAGTTTTCTTGCTTCTTTTCCCCTACCCTGTATCACCAGCTACTAATCCAGACCAGGCCTTTACAATAAACATGAACGAACGCATCCATGCAACTGTCAAACCTACAGCATGGTACTCACCTTCTCGTCGTTTTGCCTTTGGTTTTTTTCCACAAGGGGATGGTTTTTTGCTAGGAATTTGGATTCTTAGCGATGCCAAAGACGTAAATACCCATAATATAATGGTGTGGACTGCAAATCGTGATCGTCCACCAGCATCCTCAAACGCCACGATTGAGCTAACTTCAAGTGGCATGGTTTTGAATGCTGATCATGGTGAAACAATATTCCTTACTCGTCCACCAGAACGAGTTGCTTCTGCTTCCATGCACAACTCTGGAAATCTCGTGCTCTATGGTGAAAACTCCAACGCCATTTGGGAGAGTTTCAGCTTTCCAACTGACACAATTCTTGGAGGCCAGAAGTTAACTGATGAAGATCAACTCCTGTCTAAAGCATCTGCATCCAACTTCTCAAGAGGAAAATTTGGCCTGACTGTGCTGTCTGATGGTAATCTTGTTGCATATCCATCAGACACTAATGCAGAAACCCGAAATGCTTATTGGTCTACGCAAACAAGTGATTACTTTTCTAGCAGGCCAGAATATGATGACTACCAGAACAGGTATGTTTACCTGCAACTGGACAGTGTTGGCAGACTAAAGATGGAAGATCAGTACAACTCATCAGTATTCCTGCAGTTAAATGGAAACTATTCGGGATATAACCAGACTATTTACCGGGCAACACTCGATCCGGATGGAATCTTCCGGGTGTATTCCAACACCTCCACATACCCACTGTGGGCAGCCTTAAATGATACACGTGTAGTTAAGGGCTTCTGTGGGTTCAACAGCTATTGCACCTTGAATGATTCCCAGCCCACATGTGATTGTGTGCCGGGCACAGAGCCGGTTAGCAACGGACAAAGTTGTCAGAGGAACTCGACAAAACAAAAGTGCAGTGACGGGAAATCAGACCCTTCTTTCTACCACATCGCCCCAATACAGAACCTCACATGGGATGATTATGCATACTTTAACGCCCTTATGTCAGAGGAAGACTGTAAGAAGTCCTGTTTGGAAGACTGCAACTGTGATGCAGCTGTGTATGACTCCAACAACATCTGCAATAAGCATAAATTTCCACTGAGGTATGCTATTAGAGATCCTCACTATAATGCCACGTCTTTCTTCAAAGTTGGCACGAAAGGAATTGAGATCAGTGACAATAGTACCGGTAATGTTCAAAAGCCAGTATTGGTTACCAGGAAGAAGACGTGGGTGCTAATTCTCGTGATAACCTTGAGTCTCGTCACGTATTCTTGTGTCGCCCTGGCTACCTCTGCTCTTTTTATATTCAAAACTCGAGTCATAGAATACAAAAGGTTGCTGGAAGATGGAACTTCGGGCCTTGCCAATGAGCTAACTTTGAGATTGTATTCATACAACGAGCTCAAAGAAGCAACAAAAGGGTTCAAAGAGCAATTAGGCAAGGGCTCGTTTGGTGCGGTGTATAAAGGAACTGTAAAGAATGGTGGCAAGCTTGTGGTTATAGCAGTGAAGAGACTGCAGAAGTTGGTGGAAGAGGGTGAAAGAGAGTTCCAGACAGAAATGCGAGTGATTGGAAAAACACATCACAAGAATCTTGTCAAGCTGCTTGGTTATTGTGCTGAAGGCTCAAACAGGCTCTTGGTCTATGAATACATGAGCAGTGGCTCTCTTGCGGGCCTCCTTTTCCAATCAGAAAAGCGGCCTGATTGGCATGAACGGGTGAGGATCGCACTGGATGTGGCCCGTGGGATCCTATACCTACACGAAGAATGTGAGTCCCCCATAATCCATTGTGACATAAAGCCTCAAAACATATTGATGGATGAATTCTGGACCGCCAAAATATCTGATTTTGGATTGTCCAAGCTGCTGATGCCTGATCAGACAAGGACCGATACTAATGAAAGAGGGACTAGAGGATATGTGGCGCCGGAGTGGCAGAAAAACATTCCTATATCCCTTAAGGTGGATGTTTACAGTTATGGGATTGTGTTGCTTGAAATCATAAGTTGCAGAAGGAACATTGATTTGAACGTTTCGAGGCCCGAAGAGATACAGCTTGCGGGCTGGGCTTATAGTTGCTTCACAGCAGGGGAATTGGGCAAGCTTGTTGGGAATGAAGAGGTTGACAAGAAATCATTGGAGAGAATGTTGACTGTGGCGATATGGTGCATTCAGGCTGACCCCATTCGTCGCCCGTCAATGAAAGGTGTAGTCCTTATGCTGGAAGGCTTCACAAACATATCCACCCCTCCTTGCCCCACTGACTAAGTTAGCTAATCCTCCAATTGTGTGTGATTGTGTGTGTGTCTAGAGCTTAAGCAATTGCTGCTCTCCTGTTTCATTGTTTCGTATTGCCTACTACAGTTTTCCTGTTTAATTTCTTTTAGAAAACCTGTAACCCTCAGCACTCAAGGGTGGTGTCCTTGTATGTTTTATTATTAGATGAGCCTTGTTCTGCTCTGTTTAATGGAGCTGGTTTGTTGTATATGTCTTGAATTACGAAGTTGGTTTGTTGCTTGGCATGTTTTTCTGAACTTGTCTTCAATAAAATACAGCATTAGAGAGAGAGAGAGAGAGAGACTCCATTGTTGGCATAACAATATGGCCAAATGGAATATGCAGAACATGAAGATTTGTCTTTGCATTGTGAAAGCGATAGGTTCAAGATTTCACTTTTAAGACAATAATTTGGAAGATTACATATTTTGCCCATGTCTACAAGAACTTTGATCTTTAATGCATACAAAAAATTCATTCTTCGTACAACAAATTCTAAAATTGCCAAAACGTACTCTGTCAATCTCCAAGTGTTGCTCTAATTCCAGCACAAGATTTTCTCACAACAATTTCCCAATCCTTGTCCCATTACCATCTGCAGCATATATTCATTTTTCACCAATCAAAGAACCCAAAAGTTTGGATAAAATTCATTCAGAAGCGCAATAATTAAGAGAAAAAAATGATGACTGAAAATGGAAATCTTGAAATTATCATGTAAAAATATGTATAGATCCATCACAAATTTACAACAAGCTTACAACATCAAAGAGTTAATCACAACACACTCAAAGATCCAATCTTTAAACCCCCCCCCCCCCCCCAAAACAGAAGATTTAACAGAGAAATCAAATAGATCAAATCAAGAACAGTGAAATATCATCAAGCACAGGCACATGGATTTTCAACGAGCACCACATCCTCATCGCCGCCCCTGAAAACCAGATAACCCACGGCCAGCCCCACCACCACCGCCACAAACACGCCGGCGTTGAACGACATGACTGCCAGCATCAGCAGGTACCCGATCGCCGAGTTGACCCCGAACACGATCGCTCCGGCGAATCGCGACGGAGCCCACTTGCCTCCGACGCCGCCCAGCTTCGAGAAGAGGAGTGGGGTTTCGAGGGCGGCGCCTCCGGAGGGAGGCGGCGGGTTCTTGGCGGCGGAGCGGAGCCTCAGACGGAGGCGGCGATCCTCCATATACTGGTAGAAAACGGAGATGAGGAAACAGGCCAGTAGAGAGAGAAAATAGCTCAGCCATGAATCGGTTTTCCATGAATCGAAGAGGATTGTTACTCTTCGACCCCAGTAGAATGTCATGTGCATCATCTTTGCTGAATTTTTGATTAATTCTTGTTTGTGTGTGTGTGTGTGTGTGTGTTTTTGGTTGTTGGTGAAGTTTGATTTTCTTGTTTTCCCCGTTTGTTGGGTGATAAAAGAGGATTAGAATCTGTTCTTTTTGCCTTTTTTTCTATTGGCGGGGGTGGGGTGATAGGAGGGGAAGGGGGGTTGTACTACTATTCCAACATGCTTGTACTATATCAATATGTGTTGCGTGTGTATATATATATATATATATATATATATATATAAATGAGCAAATTTCATCTATATTTCTTGAGCTATATTTTAATTACAAATTAATTTCTATAGTTTAAAAAATTATATATTTTCCATTAAATATGCATCTGTTTAACAAAATTTATTCTTTGTCAAGATGAAAAGTAATTATGAATTGTATTTATGGCAGTGACAAAGTCTAGAATTTGATCAAGGGGAGAGATGATTTTTTTTGAAATCATTAGTTATTAAAATATATAAATATAAATTTTATATATAATATTAATATATAAAATAATAAAAATTATTATATTTATGTGTATATAATCAATTAGAAGTGCTACAATCAAAACAATATACAAAAAATATAATAAGTTATTCTCTGTTTCAAAAGAATCAAATATAGTAAATAATAAATTTCTTTTAAAAAAATTACTTAACAAAAATTTTTATAATAATAATAAATAAAATTGACATAAACCCACTTAATGATATACAATCAAAACTCAAAAAATATTAAAATATTTTTTTTTCCTATCTCTTTGTTCTCGCAATTCAAAAATATATTCAAAACTCAAAAAATATATTTTCTTTTTTCTTTGCATCACATTCTTTAAATCACTCCTAATTAAATATGAAGTTTCAAACTAGTAAGATTCATTAAAATTCAATAGCCCAACAAATAAAATATCAAGACTCATTAAGTTTAATACTAAATAATTATCAAGGGTCATATCAACAATCATATATTTCAAATCTCTACACAAAAATCAATTACAAAAAAATAATAATAATAAATGTATAAATTTTAAAATTAGTACACAATATCTTCTTGTACGATGCTTTAGAATAAAAAGTTGAATATTGTCGGGGTTGTGAGAGAAAAAAAATTCTAATATAATTTTTGGCATTTTAATTGGAATAGAATAAATAAGTAAAATCTAATAGAATTTTTAATATTTTAGTTTGAAGAGAACAAGGAAAAAGAGGGGAAAGAGAAAGAGAGATAATTTAACTATTGTGGTAAATAAGATTAATTGAAAATAAATAATAAAAAATGTGTGGAGAAAATTAAATTTTTTATTATATAACTTGTATAAAAGTCAAAATTTTATTTTGAGGGGAGGGGGCGAAATTTTGAAATTATAATAAATATATATACTAAAAAATAGATTTTTGAAAGGGGGCAGTCGCCACCACCGACCCCCTTGGCTCCATCACTAATTTATGGTGTTTTCAGCGAGCTTTTGGGACAGGATTTGCACAATCTTCGCAAGTAAAAAATGTAAAAACTATATGAAGTCAAATTTGGGAAAAAAAAAGTTGTAGTGATAATATTCGAATTATAGATGATAGTGCCGAGCGGTGGTTATAGCTGTATAAAAATGAAGTTATTCTACAAAGTTTGATAGATAATAAAATTGATTAAGAGATTTTGTTAGTGCCGATGAAAAATATCTTTTGGTGATTAGATTGACCACTATAACTATAAGAAAATTATCTGTTTGCAATTCTATTTATATTTATAAAAAGATTATAAACCTTGAGACGGTATTTGTAATTTTCAAAATAAGAAGATTAATTTATGATTATAATATATGTCAAGTGTTGTAGTTGGATCTTTTGAGATTAAAACGAAGGATGATTTATGGATCTTTTGAAATTAAAATGAAGGATGATTTACTTTGAAGTTCAAATGCATGAATTAAATTTAACAAAAAATAATTTCGTGAGTGATTGGCTAATTTATTTGGTGTGTAATTTTGGGTTGGGTTGTTTTTATTAGAAGTCAATTAAATATATATTCTGGCCAAAAAAAAAGGAAAGGAAAACTTAAATTATTCCACAAAATGGAAACAATATTTTACAAACTTCATTACACATGTCTTTAATATGTAAAGAGCTATATGGAAATACATAAAAGTTAAATTTTATTTACAAAAAAAAGGAAAAAGAAGAAATATTTGGAAAATAAACAACTTAATTACATCGTTGTATGACTCAATTAAATTATTATTATTATTATTTATTTATTATCAAATGTGATTTACTCTTTTAGTGTCATTCAAATTAACTAAATTAATGGGTTAATTAAATGACAAAAAAAAAATGTAGTACAAGCCCTTTAATGCGCGTACAAAGATGTAGTATAATAGTAGTAAATTGTTTAAAGGCTACCTCATGTCTGGTTTTTCCCTAAAAATAGTATGTAAAAACTGATCTTTTTCTGCCACATCTTGTCTGAAATTCAATCTTACCCTCTTTTAGGGCAACATTACGAAGAAAAATAAAAACCCACCATTGTTTTTTTGTGGATTTTCTTGTTCTCACGTATTAATTACGAATGATAGATATAGAGAAGTGTTTTTTTTAATTAATTTTAATCACTCGATTTTCGATTCATAGTCTGATCATTCCGATTTCGGGCTCCATTCATAAGTCTAAGATTGAAATACTGAGCGTTGTTTAAGAGATCTAACGTCTTATCTCTTAGACCAACAACTAGTTAGTATAGAAAAGTGTTTTCACCAATTCATGTGATATAACTTAATATTTTAATCCTAAAAAGTTTTGAGAATTATTATTATTATTATTGAAAAAAAGAAAATTGGTGATGGCGACACAAGAATTGTTTACCATTTTCTGAAATTCATGTCCATCACATAGGACAGAGACATTATATCAGAGCCTTTTCTTTTTTTTTTTTCCCTCCCTGTGGTGATGGTGGATTATTCAATTTCATTCAATTATATTCCACGCAAGCATATCACCTCAAGCGGTCTGCTTTCTTGGAATATTTTGATAAGTGCAAAAGAAAAAAAAATTAATATGTGAAACATTCTTTTAGCAAGTCACTCAAGAATTATTTATTAATTTATTTTTGAAAATTTTAAAAGAGCTTCAATATACAGGAAAATTTAGGGGGGGGGGGGGGGGAAAGAAAATTACAATTGCAGTCACGAAATATACACACACACATATATATATATATATATATTGAAAACAAATAGGATAAGACAAAATAATTAATAGAAGAACTTGAGATTTTTTATTTTTTTTTTGATGAGCAGATTGAAGAACTCGAGACTGTTCAATGAAGAAAAGGATAAGGATTACACAGTGACTCCATCTCGGCCTGGCCCGGCCCGCTTATGGAACAGATATTTTTGATGGAAGCATTTTCTAGGCTTAATTTTGTGGATTAAAGATTCACTTGCCATTATCAAACGGATTTAAATTCGTGACCTCCTTAGTTGGATCAAATCAATGGAATTGCTATATTGCTATAGCCGGCCGAAAGGATTCAAATACGAGACAAAACCTCCTAATCAATCGTATCGCAATATTATTCTATCAAACGAAGCAAGCAGACGTAAACTCATAAACTTCTTAATTATAGATCAAATCAATTGAACTGCCATTTCACACTATGAACAAGCCCGACAAATTTCGACTCGTGAGTTGTTAATCGAACTATTGTATTACTTTACTATCAATGACTTTTGGCTGTATTTTATTTTTAACATCTTTTATCAAACTCGAATGAGTATGCTAATTAGAGCTCCAAACTCCAAAGGATAGTTCACATCAGGAACTAGATCACAAAACCTAACTCATCATTTCTTCCATTTTACAATAACTCACAACATTATTTCTTATAAAGTTCTTTCTTCTTACCAATGGTAGAGTCAGAAATTCCAAATCATAGAATGCATCTATGATGACGAGCTACTAATAATATAAATAATTAAATTAAAAAAAATTAAGAAATATATTAAAAGTAGTATCCTAAAAAATAATTAAAATTGAGATTGAACATGTGCCCTTTGACCTATATATATATATATATATATATATATGTGTGTGTGTGTGTGTGTTGTGTGTGTGTGTCGGAAATTTTTAAAATTGAGAATGAACGTGTACCCTCTGAATTATTTATGATTCCGTATTGCTTTGGGAGCATTAAAACTACTAGAACTAAAAGCACAAAAGAACAAAGTACTAGAATGACCAATAGCCAAAGTAGCAATACAATATTACACATAACAATCTTAGCCTCAATTGCAACACAAAACAAAACATCCTTAAAAATCACAAAACACTATACTCACCACTAACACCTTCCAACATATTACCAATCGTCTTGCCAACAATCACAACCCTCACAAACTCAAATCAAGATTTGAGAGCGGGCCGACAGCTCTGTGATCGAACCAAACCGGGCTTGCTCATCGACCCGGCCCGTGGCGAATCCAGGCTCCTCATCAGCAGCTGCTTGACAGCACAAATCAGTTTCTCAGTCGGGTTCTTTGGGGGGCTCAGATTCTTGAATTTCTTGCAGAAACTCATGTGCTGATTCAAAGCCTCCTCATTGCCAATCCTTCTTTCGGATCGGGCTATCTCATCCTTCACAGCTTCTGCGCAGAGCCCGCAAATCCACCGGCCCGAATAACGGTCCTTCACACGCTTTATGTACTCCTCCGTGCACTCCTCCGTCAGCCCGCAACACTCGCATCTCGCAAACGCGAGCTCTCCGCCGCTCTTCTTCGCGGCCGCCGCCTGAGGCGGCGGAGGTGGAGGCGGTTGCTTTGCAATCTCCATTACGGGCTGTAGCAAAAAATAAATAAACTTTTAATTTCTGGAATCACTAGGATTTATTTATAAACACGAGAATTAATTAAATAAGCATTAAAACTGAAGGAGAAAAAAAATTTCAAAATTCAAAAAGGGTTTTTAATGGGGGTAATTACATCAGAGAAATTCTTGCCGGGATTTAATTTTGGTAACTGATGAATCTTGAAAATTCCACTGGATTTTGGATTTTTCAGTCAAAAAAATGAATAAATTCGATCCCTTTATTAAAAACCTGGATTTTTTTATTCCTTTTCTGCTCTGTTTTTTTTTTTTATCTCTCTTTCTCCCACTCGCCTTCTTCTTCAACAATCTCGCCGCCGATGATCAAACGCTTGAATACCATATACATTTCCGGCGAGCCCTTTTTGGCTCTTTTTTTGCTAATTTTCTTGATTTTTTTGGCGAAAATTCAAGAACTTGCTCTCCTCATCTGGATCATGTATACACACACACATGTATATATATACACATATATTTGTGTGTTACTGTATCTATAGTATTGATGTGAGAGAATGTGAAGAGAGAGAGAGGAATATATATAATGGAACTGTGTGAGGTGTGAAGAAAAGTTGGAACTCTTTTTTTTTTTTTTTTAATGTTTCACAACTGTGTTGAGTATTAGAGACCAAAAAAGCCGTCACTAATCATTGGCGGTTTTCGAGACACTGTAAGTTTTATGACGGCTGTGTTTTTACTGGCTATCTCGAGGGGCTAGGATCTGCTGCTTTGTGGACGGACGGGGTTGTGTGCTCTCGGTTGATCTTTGCCGCAAACCTCCAACATGCGAGTTGGTACTTGGTTGGGCCGTGGTTTTTCATTAATGTCGTGTTTAATTATCACATTTTGATAAGTACGTGTCGATAATGAATAACTATAAAATTATAAATTATATTGTTATACCCTTAGATATGATAGTCATTTACTAAATCTTACTATTATGTTTGTAAATTAGCTATCCTTTATAATATTGTGATGTCATTTTTGTTTCTTTTTCCTCTTTTTTTTCATGCAATGAGCTAAAAAGATTGAATTCAAAAATCATCTAAAAATATTTAATCAATCTTTTTGGTTGGATAATGTCAATCTCTTTTTAATAATTTTAATTAATTAATAAGGTTTGATCAAATAGGACAATTCATGACCAGATTTAGATTCATAACTTGCAAATCAAGATTTTAAGAACACTATATTGGATTGGATATTTGATTAATCAACTAAATCAACTAGCGTTTCTATATTGAGATTTTCATCCTTCGAGTCTCGTAATTTTACCATTTATAACGAATCTTGACTAAAAATATTGGAGAACTGAGGTAATTAAGTGTATAACTTATTCAAAAATTTTAATATTAAGTGCGAGTGTATAGTCAGAGAGAGTTTGAAAATATGAGATGAAACTTTCTTTTTTCTTTTTTCATTAAAGTGGACAGTCAAATTCTTACTTTACGATCAATATATATATATATATATATATATATATTAAGTCATAGGTTACGGATCAGTGGACTTTCAAATTGTAATAGATTAGTTCTTTTAATTATAATTGTATTTTATTTTAGTTATTTCAAAAGAGTGTGAACGCGTATAGACAGACACACACACATACATACATATACATATACATACATATTCATATACATATATATATATATATATATATATATATGATTGGATAAGTTTTCTATCCCACCGCGATTAAACTCCTCCACTGAATATCATCAATATTATAGCATTATTGGAATGCTTTTTTCAATAAAGAACATAACAAAAATGGAGTTAAGTTCAAATAACACTTGAAATTTTTAATCAAATAAATTCAATTTAAACTATGAATTTTGTCAATAGTTCAATCGGAAGAACAATCCCACGCACATTGACATTATTCTTTTATAATCTTAAAATAAAATTCTCACTATATATAAATCTTTATTATCAAGTAATCTTTTAATGTAATGAAATATAAATTCAATATCCAAACAAAACACCTAAAGAGAAAGAAGAGAATTCAATTACAACTAGTCTAACTAGAGGTCATTTTAAGTCATTTTTTAGAAACATAAAAAAAAAAAGGACAATACAGAGTTTGATGAATCGGCGGAGTGATGGTAACATGGTCCGTGTTGCAGAGGATTAAAACAAAGTGAGCCAGCTGTTCTGACAATCGTAAAAAGGACGCCCACGTGCTTTTTGGCACGTGTGGGGTCACCACTGTTCCTAATAACGCCACAATGCGTCACTCGCCGCTATAAAGGCTTGTACGGTCCCACACCTTAATGCTCCTCAACTTACGAAACTGGCTCCAATGTCTATCTATTTTTTGTCACTATTAGTCCCTTAACTTTAAAAGTGTAATTGTTTAATCCTTAAAATTTACATCATTCTTTATGTTGTAAATTGATGGTAACTTTAGTCTCTTTTGATAGGTTATTTGGTCAAAATTCATCCAAAAAACACTTATTTGAATGGTATTTTATGTCAATTTTTATCAGCTATATTTTTTAAAGTCATAAATTAACAAAAAATACCATTCAAATAAGTGGGTCTGACAAAATTCGATCCAAATATTAATAGAAATATTTAATGTATATATTATACGTAAAGGACAAAAATATGGCAACTTAAATATTAGGGACTATAATAATTCTTATTTTAAATTTCATGGACCATCAGCGATATTACACTACAAAAATACATAATCTTCAATGATAAATCAATACATTATAAATTTAATTTATGTGACGGATTTCGTCTGTAACAGGTTTAATAGTAAATATCTTATTACTGATTGTTTCTTTTGTTTTGTTTATATAGAACTCTGTCGTTAATTCATCATAAATATTTTAAATTTATGACAAAATTTATCCGTAATAATTTTTTTTATTAATAAATGGAGTATTTTCTTGTAATGTTAACTCTGTACTTTTTTTTTCTTTACAAAAATACTTAATATCAAGTTTTTTATATTAATGAACGATAAATTAATAATTAAAATTTTATAGCTAGACTAGAACTTTCTCGACAGCTTCGTTGTTTTGTAATTTTCATTACATTGTCATTTTCTTCTTAGGGGGCATGTATTTTCAAGAACAAATTCTTGTGTTTTGTTTTAAAGTAGAACACGAAATAATTAATTGTTTGCGTGTGGTGATAAGTCACTTATTCTTATATATATACTAGCAACACCGCACAATAAGAATACTAACAATACTGTACATTCTATATGTGTACAAAATATAAAAAATATATATTTTAATTTAGTACTTAAATTTTTTTTAGGATGAAAATATAAATATATTATTAAATTTCTTTTATAAGAATACTTTTTTAAGAATTATTTAAAATAATTTATTAAATTGTAATAAGTTAAAAATAAAATAATTATATGAAATAAAATGACATGATAAAGGATAAACACAAAAAGAAAAAAAAATCAAGTAATTGTAATTAGGGAAAGTGGTTTGTGGATTGAGAACATGAGTTTTTTAAATTGGATGTAATATTACAATGTTGACCTTTTTATTTATTTATTTATTGCATGTGTTTATTAATTAATAGGGTAAAATTGACACATCAAAATTTGGCAATGTGAATTTTTAATTTTAGCCACAATTTTACATATCTCTATTTATTCTACATAAAATTGAAGGGCAAATTTTGTAAAATTACATAAATAACCGTCATTTGTGAGACAAAAATGACTTTTTTTTTACAATAGTATATATATATATATATTAATATTTGCTTATTTCTTTTGTAAATGAATATTTTTAAATAAACATTCACGTTTGAGTATATGCTTTATAATTTTGTTCGAACCCCAAACAAAGAAAAATATTTTATGTAGCATTTGTGATTTACGTTTCATATTATACCACTTGATTGTAACAGACAGATGGCGATAGGAGATTTGTGGTGATGTTTAATTAATTAATGTTAATCAATAATTAGGTGAAGGATTTGTTGGTGTCAATAGAGTATTCCGTATAATTAGATTAAGCTAATTAAGATGATAATTTATACTTGCCATAATTTTTATGTGGTTAGTTGTAATCTATGGTTTATGTGGCCATATTTATTTATTTTTTAATATGTGACAAAATAATATACTATTTGTGAACATTGTTTTAACACAAATTGAAAATTGCAATACATATTTATTTTTTGTGTTTATACGTAGGAACCGTGTAAATATATAATATATAGAAGTAAATATATATTTTTTTGGTTTAACCACCATGTTCCAATTTATTGGCCGACTAATTCGGATCGGATACGTAGAGGCCCGTTATAGGGGCGACCCTCCAACCCAGTTGCTCATTCACAACATCAGGATTCGAACTTTGGACGTTGCTTAAAGGGATTTAACGCCTCATCCCGCTAGACCAACTGGTAGTTGGTATATAGAAGTATATATATGGAGTTCAATTATCGTATTTTAAGCTCATAATAATTAACAATAAAAAGTTAAATTAAAGAGAAATTACCAATCTTGATATACATAGAAAATTCTCCCTCTTTGATAAGCCCACCATTAAAATTTAAATCTATATATCCTGGTATGGCTTTTTGAGTTAATTATAAAAGTTTTTTTTTTGATATTTTTTATTTTATTATCATAAATGAATTTTAAATGTTTATTTATGTAGTCCAATTGATTTGGACCAATATTAACACCTTGTACCATTACTTGACTATGCAATGATATTCATATTATTTCTTAAATAAACTATAGGAATTTAATTTTCTATTCTGTCCTCTTTGAGTTTTTGAAGGCATAATTGTCAATGCTTAAACGAAAATATCTATCAAGACACGTGACACGACGGTTAAATATAAATAGATATTGTGACACTTTTAATTTTAAAATATTTGTTGAGAGTATCATGTGATCTGAGTAAATTGCATTATTCGGCATTTTATATTATTATAAAAATGTATTCCGATTCAAAATTTAATGCATTTTATAGAAACATTTTTCATAGAATGTTATAATTAATATATAAATATTTTTTAAAGTAATATTTTAAGTTTTCTTTTCATTTTCCAAATCATATCCTCGTCCCATTCCATCAAATAATTATAGCCTTTTGTCCTTTTTTTTTCTTTAGAACCCCACAAGCACTCATTATTGGGACAACAAACTTGTGGACTTGAGTTATCTTGTAACAAGTTGTGCCATTTGTGGGACATGAAAAAAAAAAAAACAAAAGAACAAAAGGGATAAGAAACACACACCAAAATAAATAAATAAGTAAAAATTTATTTATTTAGAACATTTTTGTCACCACTAGGATTTATTTTAGTGAAAGATTATCATATCACCAAATATTGATAACGACAATGTCTTATCAAACCTAGTGTTCAACTTTCATTTTCTCCAATTATAATCATATACACAACCTACTTATATGTATGATTTGCGTGTACGATACAATTTCATTCATACCTAATATTTGCTTCGGCTTCTTATCTTATAGTTATTTACTTATTCATCTACATATTTGGTTTTGGTTAGAGAGGGAAAAAACAAACACACACACATTGCCAAACATATCCCCTCCCAAATTATGATCATCTTTAATTATGTTTTGTCCACTTAATTTCCTTTTACTACATCATATGATCAAAGAGACACTTGTAATTTTATCTTAAACACTATATTTTAATAAAAATACTCATTGAAACTCCTTGTGCGTTGTTGAAGCAATTTCATTTCCTCGCGTTTAGGCTCGTCTAAGCTTCTTCGACAAATTTTCTTAATCAATTTATGTATAATTAGGCGTTCTCGATTCAATTTCACTTTTAAAATTGTCGTTACACTATCATGTTGAGATTGCCAAATCGCACTTCAAATTATGACAATGAAAATTTTGTCATCTTCTCCTTTGGTTTAGCTTTCGCTATTATTTTCTGTTCTCTAAATTCAATAATCTCGTTGGGTTTTTTTGGGTGAAAATTGATTTTAAAAGATAAAATTGCGAACGTCGTGAATCAAATAACAAAGTATAATAAATAAACTCAGTAAATTAAGTATATATATATACTTAATTTATAAGATGAATGTGTTCCTCCTTTCCCCTTAATTTTGATAATAATGCAATTAATAGTTCAATTTTTGCAATGCTTTCTCTTAAATACGTCTCATAAAATGATGAACTGTTTCGCGTACTTATATCAATAAGGACACGCCCTCCAGTTTGCTCCTGCACAATTACAATTTTTATGGCATGTCGCTATTACTTATCTAACTCAACTTCTAACCAGGACTGAGATAGTTGGTCTCAACCTCAACTATATATATATATATATATATATATATATATATATATGAGAATTGTTATTGACATTCTAAAATTGTTATTGACACTTTATTCTTACTCTTTTTATTGGATAATTGACTAAAATACCCATTTATTTTAAAATATGATAAGATACAGTTTATTCCCTCGACTGTATACTATATCTCGTTCACTCCTCTAAAGTATTAAGTACAACTCATACACCATTTAATTAAAAATAAATCAAAATTGCCCTTACACCACTCCAATTTATACAATTAATTTTTGTTCTACAATTAGCATTCTAAATTGAACTTCAAATCCTTTATTAGCTATAAAAAATAATTTTAATTTAAAAAAAATAATCGATAGCTTAAGTAAATAGAAATAAAAACAAAGTTAATAAGTTATTGTAATAATACCTAACTATTAAACATGGAAAAATATTTAATAATACCTAAACATTTAACTTAACAAATTTATTAAGTATAAATTTTAAGTGAAGTTTGACTATTTTGAATAAAAATGGATAAATATTTTTTATCCATGATTTAAATATGTTTTTTATACTAAATTAAATTATAATATAGTTAATTAAATGTGAATACTTTAAAAAATATGAGTATCCATTCAATTTTTCTATTTAGAAAAAGAAAGGCACACATTTAAGTAATTAATGAAAACATAATTATTCATATATTACAAGAAAGACACACATTTAAGCAATTAATGAAAATATAATTATTCATATATTTAAAAGAGTCTAAAGTTTACTTTTGATTGAAAAGTAAATAACTTGATTTTTAGTTAAAATATGTTGAAATTAAATTTAGATTATAAATTGAAATAAATACTTTGTATATATATATATATATACACACATTTGTATAGATTTAAGGAAACTTGTGTCGAAGCATATTATTGGATATGGATGGCAACGGGGCAGGTCTGGGGTGGGTTTGGCCAAATTCAAGACCCGCCCAACTGGGGAAGTTCTAGACCCTGGCTCGACCCGCCCCCGCCCCGAACTCGGTAGACCCAGTTTATATTTTTAAAATAATTAAAAATATATATTTTAAAGAAATTTTATATTATTACAACTTTCTAAACAAGAAAATAATAATAATAATAATACCAAAGCACTAATTATTTACAAATTTCTATGAACATATTTTTATTTTTAAAAAATTAAACATCGTTATCACATATTTATTTGCTTATATTTTGAAATTATAACTTAAGTACTAATATTATATAATTATTTTTATATACAAGAGTATCATATTTGTTTTTTTTATGTAACTATTTGTATAATATATATGCTTTTAGATATGAAGTATAAATGTATATAATATAAATTTTCATTAAATAATAAATAAAAAATATATATAAAATACTAACGAGGCCGGTTATGGGGCCGGTTTGGGTTTTAAAATAAAACACGTGACCCGCCCCGGGCCCGGTTAGGAATCTAAAAACTCGCCCCATTAGGGACACGTCCAGGATCGGGTCTGGGTCCAACCTGAACCCATTGTCATCCCTATTATTGGAGGGAGGGAGGGGTTTTGGATATTATATTTATTAGTTTATAGAAGTAATTGATATATAGCCTGTAATTAAGGGGGTAAAGTTTATTTAATCATATATTTTAATAAATGGGTATTTTGGGCAATTTTTCAATATAAGATGAAAGTGGAATGTCAATAACAATTTTGGAGTGGCAATAATAATTCCATATATATATATATATATATTATACAATCAACTCAAAATACTATATAAATATCAATCGAAATGCCACACACACACACACACACTCACCCAAAAAGGAAAGAAAGATGATAGAAGTATTCAAAACCAAGATATCAATAGTACTGGTTCGAATCCCCCAACAGACTACGTCCCCAATTACAACCCTCAACTATATTGTTTTCATCATTGCTGTATATATCTTTGTCTATATCTGTATTATTATAAAATTCTGAGAAGTTCATAGTAATTAACATGGTGGGTTTTAAAGTGAAATGACCAAATTGTATTTATAATATTATATTTTGAAAAGTTTAAACATATACATAGAGTGTTCAACATGTCTACTTCGTATAAAAATTAAAGACTATAAGACATGGGATATTACAAGCCTTTGTTTTTTTTTTTTTTTTGAATAATTGATATTGCGAGTCCTCAATAGTTACCATATTTTGCTTTGTCTTATTCGCCATTAATTCATTTTATTTATATTATTTATTTTTGATAGTTACACCATTCCCTTGAAAAACGCTAGTCAAAACCTCCCAAAAATATTTGATTTTAATTATGAGTAACGCTTTTCAATTGCGGCTTTAATATATGGTTATAGAAGGCCATTTGTCCATTTCATGTATAAAAGGCCATTTCACAATAAATTAAATTCAATACAATATATGGGATTATCATTTGATTGTTTGTCTCAAGATTATAGTATATATTGTTCAATACAACCTTTTAGATTGTCATTTTGTTGTTTGTTTTTAGAGGCTAAGGTTCTGTTAGCTTCTTATAGATCGAATTTTCTTATCTTCAAGCTCCGAGTTGGATGGGATCGTCTAATTTTTCTTCACCACTAGTGGCAACAAAGTTCTTGGTAATTAGCAAGGGAGGAGGAAAATCTCCACTCGTTTCATTCATTCGTTGCATGCGGTGAGGCGTGACCCACAAGCAACGAAGAGGGGCTAGGGAAGGCCAACGACTACATCAGGGGCTAGCCTTGATCTTTATATAGTATAATTTGAGAACAGAATAAGATGGGACTGATATGATAATGGTTCACTCTTAATTTTTGAGAGTAGAGGGAGTTAGAAGGTGCAGTCGCCTCCTTTAAATGTATCGAATATCATATTTAATATATATTGTTATTAAATTTTATAATCTTCACACCACCCATCTAGAAAAGCATACAATAATAATAATAATAATAATAATAATAATAATAATACTTACATGTTTAACTCCAACTAAAATTTACGCCGTTTTCTCTCCTTGAATCTCTATGTTGTGTATATTATATATGCACAATAAAAATGTATTATATTTTACAAAAATTAGATCTCACCCAACAAAGAAAATCTACAGTTTTGTCCATAAAATAAGTATGTTTCATTTAATTCATCCAAAAATTTAAAGATTATGGTTCTATGTTTTTGAAATATCGTTAGGCTCTTAGCTTATTGAATTCAGTTTAATTAATGAGAATATGTGGAGACTTTGACTTTACAATTTGATAAAAACAAATACTAAAAATTTTCAAAAAGTTATCAATATCTTTTATTATAAGTATCATCACAGCTATCAGAAAATGTGGTCTAAGAAAAAAACTAATCATATTTGGAGGTTACATTCACAAAAATGTCATATACAGTCATTTTTTTAAGATGGGAGAATATTTGACTCAAGAATTAGACTAAAAATCAAGGCAAACAAAAGATTTATTAAAAGACATTTGATATAAATATTTCAATTTATATTTTTAACAAAAATAGTTAGAGTTGACTCAATATAAGAACATTAATTACTCCTCAAATGGGATGTAAATTAGAATGTTTGGTCTGACTTCCAATTCAAATTAAGACAACCAATAAAGGACATAATTTTATTAGCAAAATTTAACTAACATTTTGGCTTGGAACATTGACTTTCTTTTATATATTTTTGATACTTCAGATTAAGTTTCGTTTGGATGAATTTAAAAAGGTATTATTCGAATCATACTTTTTTATAGTAGAAATTTTATGAATTAAGCAGTTTTACGTTCGAGTATAATAATTAAGAATTCTTTAAAAAATATTTTTATTTGTAATTATTCTAAATAAATTTTAAAAATAGGTCATTTTTTGGCTTTTTATTTTTTTTTCTAGTTTTTCCAAATGGGCCTTAATTAATATCCGGGTAGAGAGAGAGAGAGAGAGAGAGAGAAAAGAGAAGAGAAGAGAGACCTATCTTGCGGTCTGAAAACCTAAAAATTATTGTTGAAAAAGGAAAACCCTGAAAAAATAAAAAAAGAAGAATTAGAAAAAGAAAAGGAAGAGGAGAGAGAGAGAGAGAGAGAGAGAGAGAGGAAAAGCCTGAAATAGAGATAGAAAGATTAGACACAGAAGAAAAAGTTAGGACAAACCCCTTTACCCCTGCTCGCAGCTCAAGAAACAAAAATAGAAGTGAAAAAGAATCAAGAGAGATTTTTCCTCTTTTTCTGTGTTTGTTTATAAAGATACACACACACACACACAAAGACAGAATCAATTTTTTTTGCTAAAATTGTAGTCTGTTTTTATTTGAACCTCATAAAAATCCCATCTTTTTTCTTTTTTCATTTTGTTTTTTTGTGGTAATGGATGTGGTTGATGTGTTCTCTTTCATTACAGAGCTCCGCAAAGGTATATCCTTCGAACCCAGATCTTGTTTTGTCTTTTTTCTTATCTTGAACTTTGTTTTTTTTTTTTTTCAATTATGTGGTTATTTTTGGTTCAGATTTTTAGAGATCTATTGAGATAAGCTGTGTTGTTGAAGCTCAAAGTTGTTGCTTTTGTTTTTTCTCATTTTTTCTTAGCTTGATCCTTTTGCTTTGTTTTTGACTTGCTGAATTTTGTGGATTTTAATAGAATTATATTTTATTTTTTTTCAAGTTAAAGTTTCTTTGTGTAGTGAGTTCAGTTCAAGAACAGTTATTGCTGATGATGATTTTTTTTGTTTGTTTTCAGATAATAAGTTGTGAATGTTTTTATTTCTTATTTATTTATTTATTTATTTTATGTTTAGCTTGACTTATTACTGTTGAAGATTGTAGCTTTTGGTGATTGTAACTATGGTTGCTTTTATATTGTCCTCTGGTATATGTATTTATTGCGAGATGTGGTATTATTCGAAGTATGTTTGCCCAAAGTAACTGGTTCTTTTCAATTTCAAGGAAACAAAAAAAAGAAGAAGAAGAAGAAGAAGAAAAAGGAAAGTAGCAAGTCTTATTTAACTTGATCATAATCCATATATTTATCGAAATGAGTCTAAAATTTTTATTTATTCATATATCCTAGACATTCGATTATTGATCGCATAGCACATTGCCACTGGAATCTGTAAAATGCATGAGAATCTTAATGTCTTTATTTCCAATAATGCAATATTTTCTATTGTGGAAGCAATTAGAGTTCTGACTTCGAATAATTTCATTCATCTGTAGGGTTTGGCTAACACAATTTAGCTATCACGGCTTCAACGAGAGATTTGCTTTTGTATGTAGAGACTAGAGACTTGTTTTTTTCACCTATTTAAAAACCCAGAAAGGAGAAGCAAAAAATAGATAAGTGCATAACTATATGATGAACTTGTCGGGAGGCGACAAAAAGCTTAGTGTTGGAAAAGCAATTTTGAATCCAAATGCTGCGGAGTTTGTTCCTTTTGCTCTCAGATCACCTTCTGCAAGCGTTAGCAGTACAAATTCATCATCTATGTTTACAACCTCAGCAGCTGCCACTCCTGGGAAATCCATTCTGGATAGATCAGAGTCGTCCGTTCCAAATAACTCTGACGATGAAGCTCAGCAATATTGGCGCAATCAGCTCCCGGATGACATTACTCCCGACTTTAAAGTCATGGGCATAGATGATACCCAAGAGATGAACGGGCTATCCTTGTCAAGCTTATCTTTGAATGATGGCTTTAGTGAAGGCTCAAGATACACTTCTATGTTCGATGGTAACAGTTATTCTGAAAAAATGAGATATTCCGTTTCTTCCTATGGAGAATATGCATCTCCCAAAGGTTTTCAGGCTTCTTGGGACAAAGAAATTGTCGGCAATGATCAGATTCTTGCAAGAGAATTAGGACATCCTTACAATAATGGAAATTCAAGAAACGGGTTCTTGGCTGACATGTCGAACGAGCAGTTATTGATGGACAATGGTGATGGGAGTCCTCTTGACTTTTTAGCCTCTCAATTTCCTGGTTTTGCAGCTGAAAGTCTTGCAGAGGTGTATTTTGCCAATGGGGGCGACTTAAATTTGACAATTGAGATGCTTACTCAGCTTGAGGTAACGCTGTTTCATCAGCATTGACATTGCATGACTTTTGGTCCATTTGCCTTATTGTCTCAAAGAAAAGCCCACGTGTTTGAACAAATCAGCGACTATATTGGGCACGTTAGTTTGACCCTACATTCCTATATGCCTATTTGGTTTTCACGGTATGCTTTACTTGTTTTCAGCTTCAGGTTGATGGAGGCTTGAATCAAACTCTCAATCCAAAACCCTCATCTACTCCTAATCTCAGTGTCTTGGACTTTCCCGCTCTCTCTGTGAGCGATGGTCGAAACGGTTTAGCAAATTTTACAGCTGATGATGTTACGCCGTATCGATCTCCAGTAAAGGAGGGCCCACTTCTATTCAGATCCAGCTCATCCATTCCATCAAGAGGGGCTGCGGATTTCGCGTCTGCTGTAAGGAAAATGGCATCCCAAGATTCTAGCATCTGGAAATATGACAGAAATGGTTCTTCAGACACAAGCATTGGATCAAGTAGGAGTTCTCAAGTTTTGGCTAGTTCATACAACAATGGCCAGGGCAGGGGTGTGTTTGGCGATAGGCTGCAAAATAGGGGGTCGGCTCATGCTTCGCCTGTCTGGCTTGAAACCGGTGAAGCAGTCGGTAATATTTTCAAGGGAAATAAATTTAATTTGTTATCGTTAAAACTTTTACTGTTGGAAACTTGCTTTATTTGCACGTTTACGTCTTAACTTTGTTGAGATGGCAGCAAATATGTACTCTGAAACGCGGGAGGAAGCTCGTGATTACGCGCGCTTACGAAATGCATACTTTGAGCAGGTCTGTCGTTTGACTATGTCTAGAAGCGCGTAAATGGAAAAAATGATATATTTCGAAAAACCAATGTGACTTGGGGGATTGATATGATCATCACCATCACGGGGTTTATGAATGTTTAATATAGTTCTATGTTCTTATCAATAGTGGTAAATTTGCGATGTGATTTCTATGTTTCATCGTATCTTGTACATTTCTGTGAGATTAGGCACGGCAGGCATACATCATCGGCAACAAAGCCCTCGCCAAGGAGTTGAGCGCGAAAGGACATTTGCACAACATGCACATGAAAGCAGCTCATGGGAAAGCTCAAGAATCGATTTACCGTCAAAGGTTTGTTTTCTGTAGATCCAGAATGCCACTAAAATTCATTGTGAAAATAATAACAAGCACAATAATAATTACACTATCCTCCTCTGCGACTCAGTTCAAATTACACAAATCTCCCACCTAGTATCAAAATTACACATACCTCCCTTATGAACCAATCTCCACCTGACAGTTTTACAACTTTCTGATGCTATATCATTCAACTTCTAGTTTCTTGGTAAATTTTGTCGGCGTGCATCATATTCCGACGGTTAGCTGGGGCATATTTGTGATTTTGCAAATGTTGTCTATTTTGCAGGAATCCGGATATGCAAGCCAACGGGAGAGAGAGAATGATCGACCTGCATGGTCTACACGTGAGCGAAGCAATTCACGTGCTCAAGCGTGAGCTCGCAATACTAAGGAATGCTGTGAGGTCAGCCGACCAACGCATGCTTGCGTACATATGTGTCGGGACGGGCCACCACACGAGGGGCTCGCGCACTCCCGCAAGACTCCCCGTTGCTGTTCAGCGCTATCTGCTGGAGGAGGGCCTCGACTACACCGAGCCACAACCGGGGCTCCTCCGAGTTGTGATATACTGAATCAGGGGAAGGTATAGGAGATTTTTGAACTTGCTCAGAAAATCAAACAATCCTACCTTAAAAAATTAAAAAAAAAAAATTTGAAAATGTTGTGTCTGTAAATGGGAGGAAAATGTAGGAAACATTCTGCACAGGGGAAAAGGTAAAAAAACGTTGGCCGAAGTCGAAAATACGATGTTTTTTTCTTTGAATTTTTGTAGCCTTTCAGTGATTTGAAATCGGCCTTGTTTTGTAATTTTTTTTTTGTCATACATTTTTTGTATATGCAGATGTAACTCTTGGAATTCATTGTCACATGATAGAACAAATTTCACCAAGCATTTGGAGTTTTTTGTGATCCTTCAAATCTATTTTTATTTTTAGAAAGATTCTAAAGAGTGTTTGTTCATTTTTAAGGGCATAATTAAAGCATAAATGAATGAATGTGCCTTGGAAGATAGCAATTAGTAAAAGTGGAAAATTAATATTAATAGCTTTTCTAGGTTGGTATTAATATTTGGGATAATATCAATTATGGTCCCAATATTTGTGCTCTTTTTCAATTTTGGTCCCAAAATTTCAAAATGAGGACCATAATTCATAATTTTCATCAACTTTGGTCATTTTTAGTCACAGCTGTTAAAAACTAACGGAAAGACGCACGTGCTCTTCACGAGCGCCGTTAGTGACCTATCTGGGCACGTACGCCTCTCCATTAGTTTTTAACGGCTGTGACTAAAAAGGACCAAAGTTGATGAAGATTATGAATTATGGTCCTCATTTTGAAATTTTGGGACCAAAATTGGAAAATGGCACAAACATTGGGACCATATTTGATATTATCCCTTAATATTTGGACGAAAACACTTCGTCCTCCAATTTTGCAGCTTGTTTTATAAATTTGTTCGATTTTTATATTTTACCCTTTCAAATTTATTTTCAACTCAAAAACTCGTCGAAACATTACCAATATAGGATATGCAAATCCCTCCGTTTATTCAATTTCAAGATCAATGTAAGTCTTAAATAAAGAATCGTGTGTTCATTTCTCGATAGGTTTTTAAATTGAAAATAAGTTCTTGGATAAAATGTAAAAATTAAATAGTTTATATGATAAATTATAACAAAAAAATAATTTGTATAAAAAAAAATAGAAAAACGAGCATAGTTCGGGGCAAAGTGTTTTTCCCCCTTAATATTTTACCCAAGAACAATTGCAGAGGCTCAAACTCAGACATCCTACGTAGTCCACTTATAAAGAGAGCCCCATCTTGCCCATAATTGTATTACAATTTCACCCATATTTATGAAGGCCAAGACTGATTCACATTTATATAATTCGCCGTATATCATGCTCAAGAATCCATATTAAGCCGAGGGCGGATGATAGACGTTCATTTATATCTGGTTAATTGTTAACGCGATTCGCGGTCTCCATCAAGAATGTTCACAATGTGTTCGACAAAATGTCCGTGTGGGGCAAATGGTCTTCTAAGTTTACCCTGAAGAGTGTGATGCGGAGAACCCATTTGCGGGAGACTGAGGCGCGATCCCAAAATGGCCTGTAAAGGTTTGCAGAGGTTTTTGTTCGGAGCAAAGCATTTAAGAAGTTGGCAAAATAACGGGATGCGTGCGAGGCTGCTGTGTTATCATTCTGGAGGAGAAGAAGAAGAATCCCCTGAAGCAGAAGAAGAGATTATGCCTTATGAATGGTGTGAAATGGCCTTCTTAAAGATGAAGAGATGGAGCCACAAGCTAAAAGATTTCGACTTGATTGGTGGGAGGCTCGTGAATATCAATGAGAATACAAGAGTTTTTGATGATAAACTTGAGCAAAAGTTGCAGACTTTCAAGTCCATTGCCAGGGTCTTTATCGGGCTTCCATCAATGAAGGAAACAACGAAGAACAATTTGATGGCTTCACTTCCCAATACACAAACCACAGAGCTTCACTACTTCAGTAGACGACACGAGCGGGAGGCGCTTATTATAAGTTCCTTGACAAAAGTATCCGACATTTTGAGCATTTCAGCTCAACAAAGAAAGGCCGTTCGGCATACAATTTGCCCGCAGGTGACACAGCATCAGATATGGACCGGTGCGCTTGTTGAGATACTAAATGGATTGAAATCCGAGGTTGATGTTCTGATCAATCATCGGTCAAACAAAGAGATAAGATTGGCTCTGCAGATTGTTGTTGGCTGTCTGAAGTTTCTAGAATGTTCCATGTCTTATGATCCCGAGACGAGTTCTTGGATGCGCCTCACGCCGACCAAAGGGGCTGACCCGAGTGGTTCCCACAAATGGGAGGAGGTTCTTGAGATGTCGATTGATCTTGTCAATTGTCTTGATGATGAAAAGGGATTAGCTTTGCATGTTTCAAAGATTGAGGTGATGAAAGAAGGGCTGTATCAGATTCGGGACGTGTTGATCGATAAGAACATCGGATACAAGGAGACGCGACATCAAGAAAATCTGATGCAGAAGAAGCTAACAAAGACATTGGGCCACTCGTCTCGATGTTTGTTTACGCTTTTGTTGTATTACTTGTATGGCAGTGTTGAGGATGTTGAAATCGAAGTTCGTGGAGGGTTTCATGTGGGTGGCCGCGGTATGTTTTGCTTGTATATGGGCAAGATTTTGACGGTGGACGACGAGAAAGTTGTTTGGAGTGGGGTGAAGCAACTGGATAAGGCATTGGGGCTGTTCAAGTTTGTGTGGGAGACTGCTGGGATGAAAGGAGATTTGGAGCTGCAAGGCCATTTGTGGTGTGTTGGAGCTGAAAATAGGTCATTTACATACAGAGGAAACATGTACCTGCTACATGGAATAGTTATATGATGTGATAGATTTCTTTATGCCGTGTTTGGTTCCTGAATTTTGATGAGGAAAAGTCGAATGCAAATGAAAAATACATTGAAATGAGAAAAATCTCTGTTTTCTTTACTGAAACTCAAGAACCAAACGCAGTGTTAAAAGTTTCGCAGTTTTTACTTGTAATACTTCAAAAAATTACACTTCTAGTTCAATGTTTGTATCTAAGCAAAAGTGTCATAGGTGTGTATTTAACACCATCTCCTTCCTGGTACAATCAACTAGCTAACTTAACAAACATAAAAGTTTCTATAATGAATCACACAAAAAACAAATTTGCATTCTACTCCAAATCATTTCAGCTTAGATTTTGTAGAGCTCCTGAGAGGCTTCGCAACGGGTTGGGCCGGGGCACTTCTGGAAAGCTTCTTGAGGTCGTATTTTACTGATAAGAAAGCACAAACCAAAGCTATCAACATGGTTGGGTAGACGAAAACTGCTTTCGTAGGATCTGTATTTGTCGACTTTCCAAGAATCCCTTCCTTCACAAGACCCCAGATAACGAGAAGAGTCCCAAACATGCTCATCCTCCCGGGTTTAATAGTACCGATGAATGCACCAGCGACAGAGAAGTAACTTCCGGCAAGAACCTAGTCGAAACAACGAAAAGCACTTTCAGGACAAGAAGCCGGAGAGGATAGAAAAGAAGGATAAACACATTTAGTGACTACGATAGCTTTGGCATAAACACATAATGCATAAAACAGTAAGTACTCATTAAAAGTATCGTATGAGAGGGCCAATTACACTTACTCTATAACTATGTGTAATCTCTCAAACTTAGTTTCAAATTTAATGAAAATTGGAAAAACTAGAAAACTGGATGACACAATCCATCAATGCGACAACATTTTAAAAAGTTCACTAAATTTGAACTAAAGCATCATTTAACTGTGTGAATATCATTTAACTTCCCCTTTTAGTTTTAAAATTAAACATACGCCGCCTCAGTCATCAAAACTTAATCAAATTGAGATAGATGGGAAGCTAAAGGCGCTGTAATTAGTGCTACATTTTGGGGTCACTCCCCAATAAAGAAATATATGCATACAAACAAATTAAGTGAAGCAAAAAATTGCAGAAGACGAATAGAGATAGATGGGAAGCTAAAGACGGACCTCCAAGCGCTGTAGATCTGTTAGTGCAGAGGCCTGTTTTATGTCGGTCAAGTTATATATGCTGAGGAGGCTATCCCAGTTTGGCACGGTCATACTAGTGATGAGACCATTTACAACGGCTCCTGGATAGAGAAGTCCTTTCACCACCGGAAGAGGGAAGATTTCACTAGAAATCAACTGCGAAGATGTAACTTGAACAGGCGTTGTACACATGCCGGATCTACATTGAACCCTGAGAAAATTATGCGAAAAGGACAGAACAAGTCAGTGAAAAAGATGGAAATAGAAATAAGAAGCTTATTGATTATGATAAAATAGTATTTCCTATCTTTTCCTTGCCTAAAAATTGCAGGAATAACGATATTAACTACTCATAAAATGTACGCACAACATCGCAAAAGGTGAATTAGAAACATTTATTATGAGTTTTAGTAAGGAGCTAAACTGGGCATTAATTTCTGAGTGAAATGAATAACACCAACATTGGATAATCAAAGGGCAAAGATTATAGAAATATTATCATTGCAAGGTAAATAGAACTAAAATCACATAATCCTTCTCTGAAGATGATGCTCCCAAACATCATAGCTCTAATGTGATCATTGATGGACAATTTAGGACATTCTCTCAATCCAAAGGACAGAGAGAGGAAAAAATTCCAAGTTATATATACAAATTTACACACACACACACACACACATAAAGGTTTCTAGCATCAAATTATCAAGATGTTCTATAACTCCACTGACAAAGTTCCATAAGAATACGATGGACAAAAATTATTAAACCAACAAAATATGATCGACCCAGATCTATGAAAAATGCTAAATTGGGTTTCTCAATTACGAGCAGCATCAATCAAAATAAAGATTAAAATTTGAAAAATTTAAGATTCATATGAAACTTTTGCCATTGGCCCAGATGCTCAAACGTGACAAGAAATCAACTTCAACTAAAATCATAGTCTCTCCCACCCAGAATTCACTTTTTACATCTCCATAACTGAACCGGAAATTATAAAGCGAAAGATGCGCTATTGTTGTCTTCAAAAGGATTTACCTGAAAAGGGGCACCTGAAGAATTATGAGTAAGAAATACAAGCGACAAGCGTATTTCGATAGGTTGGACCACTTCCCCCTTCCTTGAATTCTCGTTGGAGCATTCGCCATTGCAGATTGTGCCACAGTTTTTATGGAGTGTGTGTGTGTGGGTGTGTGTGGGTGTGTGTGGGTGTGGGTGTGTGTGTGTGTGTGTGTGAGAGAGAGAGAGAGAGAGAGAGAGAGAGAGAGAGAGAGAGAGAGATTTGTCTATGGATTTTCTTAACAGGAATTTTTGGAGAGGGAGGATCATGCAATTGTAACGAGGGATTTGGTCAATTGAAATAAGTCAAACAACTAGAAATGCGGTTTTTAGAAATGAAGCACGATTTGAGATTGTGCTTTGATTATTGAATTTGAATTAAATTTGATGCTTTTCCTAATCAATATCTTGTCCGATTTCATTAGAAACTACATAGAATTAAACATATTTTTAAATGAGTTACTTGTTCTGCAATTATTTCAATAAGTTGTTTGATGTTATTAACTAAACATGATTCAAGAAAAATACTAAAAATCGAGGAAGTGTTGCAAATTACATATGAATAATATATGTTGTGTAAAGAATTCATTGAAACGACAAAAAAAAAAAAAAAAAAATATCAAAGACAAAACCATGATAAGAAAAATTGCGAAATTAAACCTAACTAATAGGGTAAACTTCATTAATGTATTAAAAATATATGCCAAGTTATTACTCACTTTATAAAAATACATATAGATAAATGTGAACATAGGTAACAATTGATGCCAATTTCTCAAGACCCAGGGTGTATAGAAAAATCTTAATCGAACCGAATTGATCGAAAGTCAAGACTATAGAACCGAACTGAATTGAATCGAAGTTTGGTTCGATTTTATTTTATTTTCTAAAATCTCGATTTTCAATTTTTTTACCGCAGTTAAATCGAAAAAATCAAAAATCAAAAACATTCAATTTTTGGTTAACCAAGAAAACCAATTTTCTTAAATTTATAATATAAAAATAATTATTTAATAATAATAATTGATTGGTCAAGGTTTGTGACTTTGTGTCTCAATTCGCAAACTCTCAAATTCAAAAATCAAAGTTAGTAAGTCACTCTCTATCTCTCTTTTGCCTGTGTTTTTACTCTCTTGTCTCTCCCGTTGCTCCTACTCGCCTTGCCTGACGCTGTAACGCCTCGAAAACTCTTTAATCAACGGTAATTTTTCTTTTTTGACAAATTTTTTTCCCTAAAATGGAACCATAAATCTAATTGGAAATTTGAACTAGACTATTCTTTGCAATCATTCTTTCATTTATGAGTTTAATTATTTTTCTTTGGGTTTTTGGTTTTTCGATTTCTTGATCTTTTTTTCCATTGTTTAACTTGTATTGTTTTTTTTTTTTTGATTTTTTGATTAAAAATAAAATCGGGATACAAAAACTCGAAACCGAATGGTTAAAATCAAAACTGAATCAAAGGGTTTCGGTTCAATTTTCGGTTCTCAATTTTGAAAAATCGAATTGTTCAACTACCGAACATTATATTTTAATCAAATGCACACCCCTATACAAGACATATCAAATTGCAAGAAAGTCATAAAATGGGGGCCCAAGTGAAATTTTCTCAAACTTTAAGTGGCTAAACAATATTTCTCGTAACTAGAGAGCAAGTTTTTTAATTTCAAAACAGCGCGCACTTTATATCGCCAGCAAATCATTAACAACAGTCCCACAATGCACCTACTTTAACCCCTATGAACCGTCGGATTACATACCAATCTGCGGCCAATATTTCACCACGTTCTGGATCCATCCACCTTTGATTAATTCAGCAGCTTATGGCTCACAGCAAGGCCACGCTCATTACTTCATCTCCGTTCGATGAAATACAATCCAACGGCTACTGTAGCATCACCGTCCTTCCCCTCTCTCTCCCCGCTGTGAGTTGGGACATCAACGCCCCGCTCTTCTTGCTCTCTTACAGCTAAATATCTCTCACCCTATATTCTCTCTCTAAAAAACACTTTTGTTTCTCTCTACATTTTCAAGTGCAATGAAAGAGCAAGCTACGAGTTCTAATATTGCTGCAAACTCTCTTCCTTCTAGCAGCGAGAGATCTTCAAGCTCTGCTCTTCACGCTGAAGTCAGAGAAGGTCTCTCTCTCTCTCTCTCTCTATATATATATATATATATATTGTTTTTCGCTTTTGTTTGTGGTGGGCTCTGATAAAATGATTAATTTATATGTCCCATGATTTTCCCCCCTTCATTTTCGCATTGCTGATCCGGTTGCAGATAATCCCTTTACGAAAAATTCTATTATTTCATGATTTTTGGAGACAATTTTGCAGCTAGCTGAAATATCATGATCTGGGCTCTGTGTTTTTTCTATTTTTTCTGAATGAATTTATGCTAACTAATGAACTTGTGTGCTATTTCAAGAAAATTTCACTAGCGTTTTGAAAAACGTGGGAGTTTTCTTGAGAATTTAAAAGCTGGCGATCTTATTCATTTATTCCTGCTTATGATTAACAGCTTAGAGTGTGTGCGTGCGTGTGTGATCAACTTAGAGCGTGTTTTAAATTATTTCCTCCACACTTTGTGAAGGTATGGAGAGCGATGATGAAATAAGAAGGGTGCCCGAGATCGGCGGCGAGGCTGCCGTTCCGGCGGCTTCCGGCCCTGACGGCGGTTCTGTGGTCGGTCCGGTTCAGCCGTCGGCCGGCGGTACACGGCGGAGAGGGAGAAGCCCGGCTGACAAGGAAAACAAGAGGTTAAAAAGGTTAGTTAGGCCTATCCTTATCCAATCATATCCTGCCACGTCAATGTTGGTCCCACCTATTATTATCCGGGGCCCACAAGAAAGTTTCATCAAAGGGATATGGGGAAATGGACTTGTCATGCACTTGGAATGTAAATGTTTGGTGGAGGATTGGGAATAAATTACATTTTTGGTCCCGTAGCTATGGCCATTTGATTATTGATCCCAAACTTTAGTGCTTCATAACCGTACACATTTACATTGTTTTATTTGGGTTATTTTTGTGATATAAAGTTATAGAGGGAGTTCCATTGAATAATTAGTTAATGTTAAGATGTGGCGGAGCGAGAATCCTAGGGTTACAGGTGCATTTATCAATTGTCGATTACAAATAATATAAACAATTACGCAAAAAAGAGTCGGGGGTTGCACCTAATGGAGTGTTCTAAAGGACAATTAAGGTGGTCGCTGAAATTTAACTACGTATATACGGGAGAATGTCTAAGTTAGGGGGAGCGCGTGCACTCCTTGAACTAAATGTTACTCTTGTCAATGTTCGATGGAAATTCTGTTGGTATCCTTCAGTTGCATAAAGTACTAAAATTTACGGGGCTGAAAAAAGTGCTAAAGTACTACAGTTGCATGAATTCTATTCTAATGTCGAAAAGAACTAAAGTTTGACATATATTATTAAAAAACAACAGTCTATATGGCCTTAATTATGGTGCTGAAAAATGCAATTTACCCGGAAATTGTGACTTTTTACGTGCCGTTATAGTTAATTAAGGTATCCGGCAGGGGCAATCGACTATTTTATTTCCAATTTATTGAAATCCAACTAAAGTATCGTTCACATTTTACAAAAATCCAGTCTTGCCTATATGGGTGTCTGTTAAAAGTTTTTAGCTCTGACCCTGTCAGGGGCGTTTTGGTAATTTCACTCGTTTTTTGTTTTTTTTTTTTTTGGTTGGGGAAAGGTTGTTGAGGAACAGAGTTTCAGCACAGCAAGCAAGGGAGAGAAAGAAGGCTTATTTGATTGAGTTGGAAGCAAGGGTTAAGGAGTTGGAAACCAAGAATGCTGAGCTTGAAGAGAGGCTCTCCACTTTGCAAAATGAGAATCAAATGCTTAGACAGGTGAAAATCCCATTTTGCCCCTCTCAGACAGTCTTATTCATCAAACATCACCATCATGCATTTCAAGAATGCATGATAATCCCTAACTTGTTAAGTGGATGGTTATTATTAATTCATAAGTGGATCATCATGGCTAAATGGGAACACAATTGCTTAGACATGTAAAAGTCTAATCTTGCTACTCCATCTAATGGGGGCTTCAAATGTGTCGATGATTCATCGG
The DNA here is from genome assembly GCA_026212405.1 of Petrea volubilis. Classification (NCBI taxonomy): domain Eukaryota; kingdom Viridiplantae; phylum Streptophyta; class Magnoliopsida; order Lamiales; family Verbenaceae; genus Petrea; species Petrea volubilis. The sequence goes on from CM047880.1 coordinate 23,409,111, forward strand.
AAGATAATGACCTTAGAGGTGAATGGTGTTTCAAAACCTTTTGAAATAAGGACATCTTTTTTTGTAGTTTTGCTTTTGATCTTTTGGGAAATTTGAATGGTTGATTTACGTGATTCTTTAAGCATAGTATGTTAAGACTTTAGTCGTTTTTTTGGGTCAAGCTTAGCGATGCCTAAGTCATAATATGGACTTCCGGGAAAAAAAGCTCATTTTCTACGATCGTTGGATATGTGCTTGCTTTTGCTCATGTATACTTGTAAGTTTACGCTTAGGGCAAAATTTTAAATTTCAAGAAAAATACATATAGTTCTATACAATAGAGGGCTCTCAATGTTATAAGGCGTGTCATTTGCAAATAGTCTAGTCTTTATAAGCTAAGGCCAATTGATATGTTGACATAGCTTGTTATGTTCTTGATTTTGCAGATACTGAAGAACACAACTGCAGGCTCACAAGAGGGAAGAAAGTAGGCCATTTTTGTCATTAAACATCTTCCGGGGGAGGCAAAAGAACAACGAGAGAGCAAGAGTTGAGTCGCGATTCTTGAAATGTTCGCGAATACTTTTGAGGCATAGGAGAGGGGCTATGGTATAATACGAGTTGTTCGTTGATGACTAGTTTTTCTCCCTTTTTCGATGCCTGATGCTGTTCAGTCGATCGATCATGTGGGTTGGTTGGGTTGGGTTGGGTTGAATCGTGTTGATAATGCTTGTAGGAGAAGGTGATGGTTACTAAGGACTAGCTTGTGGTATTTTAGGAGGTTTGTGATAGTGATAGATGACATTTTTGTGCACCTTCTTAGTCTTAATTCAAGATAAAAGGAGTTTTCGATGTTTGAGGCATTTATAAGCAACCTGCTCAAATGAAGTGATCCGTTTGATATTTTCGTTAATTTTTTATTTTTTTTGTTTTTATGATAAATAGTGCAATAGTGATATTTATATTAATGTTTTTCAAAGTCATGACCTTTTAATTATGAGATCTGAACCCTGACAACGGCGGGGGAGAGGCTCCTCAATTGTTTTGAAATTCGTTTTCTATAATTTATAGTTGTTTTTATATTTTACAAATTTTTATGAATTGTATTTTACCATATGAGCTTTGCAATTTTCACGCTCAACTCTCTATAATTATTTTTCAACAATAAAAGTAAATGAAAATGGGATATCTGTCATTATGTGGGAAGTCATTTATTGACTATTGTTGGAAAATGACAATAAGGGGTTAAGTGTTAAAAATATGAATTTCGTATGATAATGTATAACTCGTAAAAGTTCTAATGACAAACTATAAAAGGGACCATAATTTGAGAGTTAGCAAGTGTATTTATCCCTAAAATTTATGTGTGCCGTATTAAACTATGGTACATTTGGTAAACTCAAAACATTAAATCATCAAACCATTAGTTCCACGTTAAATAAATTAGACCAACTAACTCAAAACTATTTAATTTGCGAAGATAACTTTTTTATCAGCTAATTAGTTAAATATTGTCCTAAAATTCCAATCTTTAATATTACAGTTTATTCAGTGAAAGTGCTTTTTATGAAAAAAAAAAAAAGAAAAAGGAAAGAGAAAATAAATTAAAAAAGGAGTTAGTGATTGATGTGATGTTTTATCTGTGCATTTATACTGATTCAACAGCATTAACATTGACAATAATAAATTCATATAAAAAAATAAAAATGGAAATGAAAAACAAGAAAAAGAAATCTAAACAATCTTTTGTAGAAATTGACTGTCAACCTAACACTTTCTCTACCTCGAGAAATTTTGTCACATTAATTGAGTGGAAAACGAAATTATATTTAAATTTCTTTATACTTTTGATTTTTTCAAAGTAACCTTTTCAGATTTTATGTTACGACTTAATAATATCAATTACATTAGATATTTTCTCATAAATATTTGATTGTCGCCCATATTTATATCTTGATTGTAATATACATGTACAAATTAAATTAGAAATTGCCTTTTTACAAGTAAATATGTGACAATTTTGTGTGCAGGAAATATAGAATAGTTTTTTTTTTTATCCGGAGTGTATAATTTCATTTAATTATATTAATAATTTATAAAATACAATCAAATTATTACATCATACCATATATGCATTGATGACGAATCGAACACAAGAATTTCGCCAAATATAGAATTAATTCCTAAATAAAGTGGTAAATTTTAGTACCAAGTTTTTGATATTTAGTTGTTTAAGGGTGTGTTTGGATAGGTTTTAAAAAAAGTACTTATCGAACAATGCTTTTTATAGTATAATGTTTTTTTTATAAAAAAAATGACTCAATTTTGTGTGTGCATGCAGTAATAAAAAATACTCTAAATAGCTTCGAAAAAAGTCCTTTTCAGCTTTTTTCTCGGCTTCTTTTAAAAAAAAAAAAAACTCATACAAGCACAATGTTTTTGCTATGAATTATTATTATTATTATTATTATTATTTAAAAAAAATACAAATCCTCTAAAAAAATCCCATTGAAACAATCCAAAATTAAGAAATATAAAAAGGAAATGGGTAGAATAGTAATTTCAAGACCAAAATGAGTCCACCGACAAGCAATTTTGATTATTGTCGGAGGAGAGTGACCGGCAATAGCCGGTGAGTGAGTTCTACAGCCTGTTGACAGCAAAGGAGCGTCTAACAAGCAACCTAACAAAATAGATGAATAAGAAAATTATATAAAAAAAATAAATAAATAAATAAAATAATAATAATAATAACCTATAAACCATCTCAGAGAGCTTGGGGCAATCCAATCAACCTTTTTAAAGTTCGAGGCAAATTCAGACATATGAAAACTCATTACATTTACTTATAATTAAAATGGTCGAGGGTCCTTATTATTATTGTTATTTTTTTTGTGTATGGTTCTGAATTTTGAATTCCCCTTATACGAATAAACTAGCGTATCAAAAGTAGAATGTGGTTCGAGGCCTTTAACCTAATTAACATTTGTTCAATTTTTAAAGACGTGGAGACTGTAACGCTAAAATTTGAATCCTAAAAATATGCGTACGTGGATTATTCCCCCAAAAAACTAGTATGTGCTCTATCAATAGTAATTTATTTATATTTAACAATTTATTGAGAAAATAATATAATATTTTACATTTAACTCAGTATACTAATGTAATAAACTAAACTATTATTATTATTATTATTATTATTAATCTAAATGACATACTCTGTAGTAAAATTGTGTCAACTTAGACTTTACTCCATTCATATGCATTAGCCAATAATAGTTCCTTTTTTTGAGGGCCATTTTTATGAGTCATGGTTTGTTGGGTGAAAAAGACAAGCAAAACAATGATGCCTTGATTTAATTTTATTTAGAGTTTAGGGCATGTGGGTCACTGGTGCCACGTGGATTTTACTAAACAAAATTACTTAAAATGATTAATTATTAGGACAATTAAATACTTGTAAAACCAATCGTTATCAAATTAATAATTACGAATCCACCTAATTTGTAAGTGAAGAATCTGAAAGCAATTTATCCATATTTGTTATGAAATATAAAACATACTCCCTCCGTCTCCATTTTAAGTTATTGCACAATAATTAATAAAATAGACTGATACTATTAATTATAAATTAATTTGATTAAAATATTCTCATAATTAATGAATTGTTATAAATTTTTTTAAAATTTTGTAAAAGATATTAATTATTGTCAAAGGGTATATTAGAAAAATAGTAAAATACTAATAAATTTCCTCTTAAAATGTGAGAAAGCCATATATTATGGGATAAAAAATTGTTCCTAAAATGATATTTCTTGTGGAACGGAGGAAGTATTGTTTTTACTTTATTACTAGCTATTGAAATCAAGATACACGCATTTTAAAAAAGGACAAAAAAATGAAATTAATCACTATATTATAGCTCATGCTAAAAAAAAGGTTTCTCATGTTGGTTTAGTGAAAAAAATTAAGATTCTATCTTTTTTTATTTATATGTAATTATAAATTATTAATTTATTAATATTTAGGCCTGTGCCGAAGTATGGGAAACATATATCTTTAGGTATATATTTTCATAAAATTCTATTGTAAAAAAATCGATAAAAATAATTTAGTTTTTAATAATATATATCGATAAACAAACATATTAAAAGAATTGTACAACAATAGGATATATTTGAGCTCAGTATTAATTTTGGTATAATTCAGACAATGAAGTTTTTAAAAATTTATGTAGAATCAAAATTTGTAATTATTATTGATAAATATTGTAAATAAAATATTAATTTTCTCATTTTATTTGAATTAAAATTTATTCAATCTTTTTTTAAATACTTGATAATTATTTAATTTTGGATAAAATGAATTAAAAATATACCTTTTTAAATTCATATAAAAAATATTTGAATTTCGTACTTGAAACCATATATACGCTTACCTAGTTAGACTTAAGGTTTTTGAATTACACATTTAATTGTTTTATTAGAAAAATAATAATTAACCAAAATTTCCTTATTTCAACTTTAGTTAATATGCCGACAGGGGATTACTGGCTACCGGTTCAGGGGGTAAAAATCCTTACGTTATCATTAAAAAAATAAAAAGAAAACAAAAATTAATAAAAATAATGCTTCAAGAAAATGATAAAAAGACAAAGCTCGAGTAGTCTGTAAATCAAGGAGAGAGAGAGAGAGAGAGAGAGAGAGAGAGAGAGAGATGGGCGATTGCTGAGGCTGAGAATCATTCTATCAATGCTCTTCTCCCTCTCAGGCTCGTATTTGATATGTGCGTTTTAATTCAAAGAAAGATTGAACCCAGTTGATTAACAGCATTTCCTGGTTGTAGTAGGAGTGATAAGTACGATAAAATGGAGGCGAATGCGGGAATGGTGGCTGGATCGCACAAGAGGAATGAGCTAGTTAGGATTCGTCATGATTCTGACAGTGGGGTATGGATTTTTTCTTTCAGTTGATTGTGCATTATGGGTTTTTAGTTCTCGAAATTTATTTTGTTTTATTTTTCTTGTTTTTTAGTTGGTTTTGTTGGTTTGGATCTGAGTGCTAGTAGTGTTGAAGTGAATTTTGGAGCTAAAGTTTGGATCTTGACATGAATTTATGAATGGTTTGTGCTTAGTTTTTGAAGTATTATCTCCTGCCCTTATTCATTTTTGCTTATTTATTTTATCCTTTTTAGATTAGAGTTGGATTAAATAGAAGTATGATTGAAGTTGGATTTTGGCATTTTTTCTTTTTTTTTCTCTTTCTCCTTTAGTTTGCATGTAAGTTACCCGAAATGTTCTGTTTAGATCTGTGTTTGTCGGTTGAATCAGAGTGATTCTTGAAATGAAAATTTTGTGTTTTCGTTTTTGGTTGAAAGTAGGAGTTGAACCCTCCTTACCTTTGAATTTCACTCCATAATTTATTTTTATTTGAATTTCTAATATTGCCTTGGACTCAGATTCACTTGATTGCTGTAGATCATTCTTGTTTTTTTGTCCTCTGTAAGATTTTTGATGATCAGCTCAAGGTCCAAGTCTTCTGCGTGTTTGGTGGTCAATTTTTTACTCCAATCATACAGACTAGTATGAGAGCCACTCAAAATTGGCTACTTTTTAAGTGATTCTGATGCTAGATTAATATGATGCTAATGAATCTTCTTGTAGTTTATTGCAGTGGATCATCCTTCCATCGCCTTAAATTCTTTTGTTTAGTTTTATCAAAATTCAAAATGGATTTGATTGATTTACTGAAGTATGAGGGAGAAATCTGAATCTATCAATTAATCTGATGGAGACAATATATTAATCACTGTTATGCATCTCCACAATGCAGCCAAAGCCCCTGAAGAATTTGAATGGGCAGATATGCCAGATTTGTGGAGATACTGTTGGAGTGACTGCAAATGGAGACATCTTTGTTGCTTGCAACGAATGTGCCTTTCCCGTTTGCCGTGCTTGTTATGAATATGAGCGCAAAGATGGGAATCAGTCTTGCCCACAGTGTAAGACTAGGTACAAGAGACACAAAGGTTAGTTAGGCTTCTCCTTGTAACTTGCTTCAGATTATTTTGTGTGTGTGCGCGCGCCCATGTGTGTCTGTGATTTATTTCTTTCTTTATATATGGAGGCATATCAACTTATTAGTCTGCATTTATTAGGGAGTCCAAGAGTTGAAGGTGATGACGATGAGGATGACGTTGATGATCTGGAGAATGAGTTCAATTATTCTCAAGGAAAAATGAAGGCTACATCTCAATGGCATGGTGATGATGCGGAGCTATCTACATCTTCCAGACGTGAATCTCAGCAACCGATCCCTCTTCTTACTCATGGACATACTGTAAGTAAAATAAATTCATTCATGTTAGAGACTGTTATTTACCATGAATACATGTTATGTGTTTTGAATTTGGCCTGTTTTCACATTTTGTTCACTAGATGCAAAATAGTTATATATTTATGTTTCCTCTCATTTTTTTTTCCATAATTGATAGGTCTCTGGTGAGATTCCTCCTTCTGTACAAGACACTCATTCTGTCAGAAGCACTTCGGGACCTTTGGGTCCTGGAGACCGTATTCACTCCCTTCCATACGTTGATCCACGTCAACCAGGTAGCTAATGATTATATTATTGTCATTATTAGCTATCATGACCCAGACCTTATTAACATGCTAATACTGATATGTCTTACTTTCTGTAGTTCCTGTAAGAACTGTTGATCCTTCCAAAGACCTGAATTCTTATGGCATTGGAACTGTTGACTGGAAGGAGAGGGTCGAAGGTTGGAAACTAAAACAGGAGAAAAACATGGTGCATATGAACAACAGATACCATGAAGGGAAAGGAGGAGGAGATATTGAAGGCACTGGTTCGAATGGAGAAGAACTACAAATGTAAGCTTCTTTCCTGAGGATTATTGTTGAGCATTAGTGGTACAAATTTAATGTTCTTTGTCATCTACTCAAGATATGTAATAGTTTTTATTGGTGACAGGGCTGATGATATTCGCCAACCTTTGAGCCGTGTGGTGCCTATTGCATCGTCTCATCTCACTCCTTACCGCGTCGTGATCATTCTTCGGTTGATCATCTTGGGATTTTTCTTGCAATACCGTTGTACTCATCCCGTGAAGGATGCTTATCCTTTGTGGCTGACATCAGTTATCTGTGAGGTTTGGTTTGCCTTCTCCTGGCTTCTTGACCAGTTTCCAAAATGGTACCCAGTTAACCGTGAGACCTATCTTGAAAGACTTACATTAAGGTTAGTGTAACTTTTATCATTTTATTTCTCAATTGTTTAAGCCAACATGACTATATGAATTCAGCTTCTTTTATTTTCTCGCTTTTTTTTTCCTTGTTCTGACCTAACTTCTCTTTCGGGTTTTTTTTCTTTGTCACAGATATGATAGAGAGGGTGAGCCTTCCCAATTAGCACCTGTGGATGTGTTTGTGAGTACAGTGGATCCCATGAAGGAGCCTCCACTTATAACAGCCAACACGGTGTTGTCCATCCTGGCAGTGGATTACCCAGTTGACAAAGTCTCATGTTATGTGTCAGATGATGGTGCAGCTATGCTGACTTTTGAAGCCATGTCTGAAACTGCAGAGTTTGCAAGAAAATGGGTACCATTCTGTAAGAAGCACAATATTGAGCCTAGGGCCCCTGAATTCTATTTTGCTCAGAAGATAGATTATCTCAAGGACAAGATTCAGCCTTCCTTTGTGAAAGAACGCAGAGCGATGAAGGTGAATGACATAATTGCTTATCATTTAATCTTTATTCAAATTGTTTAAACTCTCCCTCAACCTTGTATTTGCAAACAAGTGAAGTGACCATATCTCCAAATGTATTTTCTTGTAGAGAGAATATGAAGAGTTTAAGGTGAGGATTAATGCTCTCGTTGCAAAGGCTCAAAAGATGCCTGAAGAAGGATGGACGATGCAAGATGGAACTCCTTGGCCTGGAAACAATACACGGGACCATCCAGGAATGATCCAGGTATCCATCTGTCGCCCTTCAGTATTCAATATTGTTCCTTCTTTATACATATATATATATATATATATATCCTGTTATTATAGTTTTCATCCTGTGTTTGATTAACAGGTCTTTCTGGGGCACAGTGGGGGGCTTGATACAGATGGAAATGAGCTACCTAGACTGGTTTATGTTTCTCGTGAGAAGCGTCCTAGATTCCAACATCACAAGAAAGCCGGAGCTATGAATGCTTTGGTAGGTCATTGATGTTCCCATAGCACTTTTAATACACATACACACACAACACGCACACACACAGATATATATGTAGATATATACACATTTAGTAAGAATGACTCATTGAGATACTGGTGGAGCAACTTCAAGTTAGTGAAATGAGGAGGGTTTTGAGCAAAATAGTTAATCAACCCATAGTACAGTTTTCCTTTTCCTGTTTTTAGGATTTTCTTCTACGATCTCTAGCAATTAATCTTATGTTATGTGGTTCAGATTCGTGTCTCTGCTGTCCTCACCAATGGAGCATATCTGTTAAACGTCGATTGTGATCACTACTTCAATAACAGCAAAGCTCTTAAAGAAGCCATGTGCTTTATGATGGATCCCGTTCTTGGAAGGAAGACTTGTTACGTTCAGTTCCCACAACGGTTTGATGGCATTGACTGGCACGATAGATATGCGAACCGTAACATTGTCTTCTTTGATGTACGTGTCTCTTATATTTATTTCAGGCTATATGTCTGTCATATGCAAATTATTATTGTTGAAATTAATCCTTAATGCTGAGATTTTCCTCTATGCAGATCAACTTGAAAGGATTGGACGGCCTTCAGGGTCCTGTCTATGTGGGAACTGGTTGTTGCTTTAACAGGCAAGCTCTGTATGGATATGATCCGGTTCTAACAGAAGAAGATTTGCAACCAAATATCATTGTGAAAAGCTGTTGTGGTTCGAGGAAGAAGGGAAAGAGTGCCAATAAGAAGTACATTGATAAGAAACGAGCTGTAAAAAGGACTGAATCGACCATTCCTATCTTTAATATGGAGGACATGGAAGAGGGTGTTGAAGGTAGGTTCTACTATTGGTTCCTCTCTCTCTCTCTCTCTCTCTCTCTCTCTCTCTCTTCCATGGTAATCAAAATCCCAAAATTTTCCGTTATATGCTCATTTATTATTGATATTAGTGGCGATACTCATGTAGGCAATATTTCGTATCTGAGTAGTTGATGTCAATTGCATTGCTTGTACTTGACAGGATATGATGATGAGAAGTCACAACTTCTCATGTCTCAGAAGAGCTTGGAGAAGCGGTTTGGTCAATCTCCCGTCTTCATTGCTGCCACCTTTATGGAACATGGAGGCATCCCACCATCAACGAACCCGGCTACTCTTTTGAAAGAAGCAATCCATGTCATTAGCTGTGGGTATGAAGATAAAACTGAGTGGGGTAAAGAGGTATATCAGTTTTACTTGATTTCAGCCAAGTTCCTTGTCAAGAATAAAGACTTTTTTCTTCTTTTGAAACATTAGTTGAACTTGGCCTAATTCTTTTGGTTACAGATCGGGTGGATATACGGTTCTGTTACGGAAGATATTTTAACTGGATTTAAGATGCATGCACGGGGATGGATTTCCATTTATTGTATGCCTCCTCGCCCTGCGTTCAAGGGTTCTGCTCCAATCAATCTTTCTGATCGTCTGAACCAGGTCCTTCGGTGGGCCCTGGGATCCATTGAAATTCTTCTGAGCAGGCATTGTCCTATTTGGTATGGCTACAACGGGAGACTGCAGCTCCTCGAGAGGCTCGCGTATATCAACACTATTGTTTATCCACTCACCTCTATCCCGTTGCTCGCTTATTGTGTTCTCCCGGCTATCTGTCTTCTCACTAACAAATTTATCATTCCTGAGGTAAGCAACACAATATCAACTGTGTTATTCTAGGATATTCCCAGTAGGATTATCTATGTGCTTATAACTGTGGTTTTATTACAGATCAGCAATGTTGCTAGTACTTGGTTTATTCTTCTCTTTGCCTCGATTATGGCCACGGGCATACTCGAAATGAGGTGGAGTGGCGTCACGGTCCAGGACTGGTGGAGAAACGAGCAATTCTGGGTCATTGGTGGCACATCAGCCCATCTCTTTGCTGTCTTCCAAGGTCTGCTAAAAGTCCTGGCCGGTATCGACACAAATTTCACCGTCACTTCCAAGGCGTCTGATGATGATGGTGATTTTGCTGAGCTTTACGTCTTCAAATGGACGTCCCTGCTCATCCCTCCCACCACGGTCCTTATCGTGAACCTGGTGGGGATCGTGGCTGGTGTCTCATACGCCATCAACAGCGGATACCAGTCCTGGGGCCCGCTTTTCGGAAAATTGTTTTTTGCCATCTGGGTCATTCTCCACTTGTATCCTTTCCTCAAAGGTCTGTTGGGACGACAGAATCGCACCCCTACGATTGTCATCGTGTGGTCCATATTGCTCGCGTCTATCTTCTCTTTGCTTTGGGTCCGGATCGACCCATTCACGAACGAGGCGACGAAGAAAGCTGCACAAGGCCAATGTGGTGTCAACTGTTAAAAGGTTAAATCTTGATGATCATTTTTGTATATAGAGACACAAGATAAGTAAGTAAAAACTGAGGTGAAGTTGGCTTATGTTGGGAGGGGTCGCTAAGTTATATGTTGTATCATTATGTTTCATCAAATGTTTGATGTAATTTTTGCCCATTTTCAGTGTCTCAAAGATTTGTGTTTATTTTGGGACCCCTTTAGAAGTGCAGATGTGAAATACTCTTAAATGTGTGACTTATTGTGCAGTAATCTTATGAATTGTTGCTGAAATTTGTGTATGAAAATATGATTGTATCCTAGACCTTATTTTTCCTGATATTTTGCATTTTTCTTCATCTTTTTACTCGAATTTAAATGGAAACAAGGAATTTATCCTATTTATGGTACAAAAACTCTTCTTTTGGACAAATCATTGAAGTCCCAATTCCGAATTCGCACTAACATGAATTCGCATGTGTAGGAAAAGTTTAGTTGGAATTCAGTTTCAGTCAAATTCAATCAATTATGTAGTGAGTGTTGATACATTTGTCATGTGATTGATTACTCTCTCAGAACTGTATGCCAATTATATAACAAGTGTAAAAATTCGCCAAGTGTGGTCAAACTTGATGTAGACAAGAGTAATATTATCTGAACCTAATGTTAAAACTTTTCATTTCCTGTCTGCAACCCTAACAATATATCTATTAATTGGCCCATTACTTATAATAGCTTTCTAAATAATAATATTAGTAATCATTCACAAGAAATGTTCTTAGCTTCCTCCTATAAATTTTAACAAATTCATCTTTTTTGTTTCCCTAGCCTCGACAATTTTATCAATATATTAACGTGACACTGTCCTTTATATATTTGGGTCAGTTTAAATTATTAATTAACATTATTATCTAATGTGTCAAAATAATAAGTACTCTCTCCAATGTATTAATTGGTTCTTAATAATTATAATAATATTTGTTGAAAACATCAGTGTGAAAGAATATGAAAATAATTGTTAGATGGCCTTTTGATTTTCTTTGTTTTTTTTACCACTTTATTTCTATCATTTAATTTAGTTGTTTTTTTTTTTTTATTAATAGTAGCTATCTCTATCGTTGTCTAGATTTTTCGACAGCAAGAATAGAAATGGAGAAGGGGATAACAGAGGGTTTGAAGAAGAACAGAATTCAAGTGTCCAACTCCAAGAAATCCCTCTTCTTTTACGTTAATCTCTCCAAGGTTCTCTCTCTCTCTCTCTAATTAATGCAATTTTCCTGTTTGTCTACAAGTATGAATCTTTTGTTCTTGATGGGTTTTTTTTTTTTTTTTTTGGTTTAGTGATAAGCATTTTCTTGATTGATTGTCTTGTACCCTTTTGTATATTATTGAACGTGCATAATGTATATGTGCATATACATGAATTTTGCTGGTGTTTTTGACCTGGCTGAATACATGTACGCCTGTTTTTTAGGGGTTTCTCGTCCCTCGTTTTATCTAAGCACTAGACTTTTCTTAGTGTGTGTGTGCGTGTGAGTGAGAGAGAGAGAGAGAGAGAGAGAGAGAGTTTGCTGTTGGAAAATTAATAGTTGAATTGTTTGTGTGTTTCTTGGAGATATCTGGGATTCAAGTAAGTGTTTTGCTCTTGTGGATGAAAGCATTGAGTGTCATTTATCCTTATCCAGGAGCTTGTTTTGACTTTTGACATATCATATCCCTTGAAATATGTATACCTTTTTGTATATATGCTTATAAATTACATAAATTAAGATGATATTAAGCTCTTCGTTGCGCACATACTCTCTGCAACTTTTGGATGGCTGGGATCCCGGGCATACGATAGAGGTTTAGTTTAGCGCTTTGTAAATGACATTGCATTCGAATGAGGGTAATCATCTTTACCTCAATGTAGGTGGTTGGTGCAAGTATAATATTCTAAAAATGACACACAAGTTTGTGTGTGTGTGCAAGCGGGAGCGCTCACGCGCACGTGCGTGTGCTTGAGATTTTTGTATAGTTAACTAATCAGTTGAGATCTTGCAGAGGTACCTGCAGCAGTACAATGAGGTGGAACTCTCTGGTCTCGGAATGGGTATTTCTTCTATCTTGATTTTTTAGCTAAGTCGTGAGGACTCATTCATCAGTCCTTAAATTTGGTCACTGTGGGTAGTTTCACTTCTATGTGTTGCCTGCAGCGATTTCTACTGTCGTGAGCATTGCCGAGATCTTAAAGAACAATGGATTTGCGATTGAGAAAAGTAACAAACTTTGTTCCGTTTTATATTTCTTCTTTTGTTTCTTTACTTAATGGACCTCCCTATTCGTTTTCTTGTGATGATCTCGTATTCTACACTTTGTGGTGTCTTAATATGCATGTAGAAATCAGGACGTTGACTGTAGACATGAGGGATGACCCCAGAGCACGACCACTGCCCAAAGCAAAGGTATGCGATTCATTGAAGTTCAATATTGTCGAGACATATAATGATGGAACATATGCGTGTGTGCACGCATGTGATGTTAGAATTCATTCCGCATAACATATTCTCTCGTTTGTTGGCGTGCTAACTAGTTTTATCCGGTTATATACCGAGGATTGCAGATGGAGATATTACTCGGAAAAACAGAAAACTTTGATGAATTGATGGCGGCCGAAGAAGACGAAAAGAAAATCGGGGAAGGCAACCAACAGGATTGACCATGGATACATTAGGGCTTGTTCGATGGTCTGTTATCTTTGTCTTTTCCTATCACTTCGTGTAGTTGAATCATATTTTTACTAGATGGGATGTCGTTATTGTCCATGAGCTTTTACAATCATTAACTCTCTGTAGAGAATATGTCAAATTGGATTGTGCTTCCTTTTTCCTTTGAGTCTTAGCCCCACCCGGTTTTCGGTGCACTGGCTGATTAATCCAGATTCGGGGGCAAGCTTTTCTCTTGATTGAAACATGAAATTATGGTAAAATGAGGACATTTGCTCTTGTTGCACAAGATCCATGGAAAGTGAACTCAAGAATGTGCAAAAGCTTATCTTGTGATAAGAACAAAATTCGAAGTCTAAACAAAGTCGAAAACCAGCATTGCTGAAAAAATAAACCTTGTTCAACCTAACCGCATATATCGATTCTCATCTAAGACTCCACATTCAGAAAAAAAAATCAGAACAAAACTCTCAAGAAAATAAAAATGGAGCGACAGTCAATGGCAAAACGATAAAAATGGAGCAACAGTCAATGGCAAAACTTCGTATTGTCTTCAAATCTATGTCTATAACGCAAGGGAGAAACCGCATCTCCACTTATTCCCAATGGGGCCCCCACTATTCATCTTCTTCATTCTCTACCAAAATCCTCTTGCACGCTTCGTAACACATGAAAGATATCCCTGCAGCAGGCACCAACTTCAAGCAGCTCGGGCCGAGCCCTTTATACAAACCCCCGATCCCTTCTTTTTCAAGAATGCTAGCAAGAGCGTGCAGCACATTATTGTACACTTTCCTACCGCTCACAGCCCCAACCTGCATGTGCTTGCGTGCAACCTCCAAAGGAAATGTGGCACTGCTAGAAAAAGCACCGGCTGCCGACCCAATCAACAGGGTCTCTATATTGCCAATCTTTTCTTTCTTGAAAATTTTTCGATATACTTTTCGTAACGTGTCATACGCACAGTAGTTAGCTGCAGCATATGGAATTACCCCTATGAGACTAGGAGTGAGGCCTCTGTAGAGCTCCCCAGGTCCCCCTTCTTGAATTATTTTTACAAAGGCGTCCAGCAAGCCGTTATAAACATCTCTCTACATCATGGAAATAGTAATTAAAGATTACTTTGTGCAAAAATTGAATAAAAAGGTTAATTATGGAGAACCTCGAAGTCAACCTGTTTTTACAAAACCCCTTGTGGTATGAAAATTAAAAGTACCCCTCTAATGTTTGATTTTGAAATACAAATTCCATGTGCAATTAGGGGAAGGGGGGTGTCTGTCATACGAAACCAAACATTAGAAGACATGTTGCCAAAACGGGGCTAACCCAAAAAGTGAATTATAACATATGTTGTTACCTGTATGGTTAGTCGTGTCTTGACTAGCTCGAGGGGGTAGGTGACCAGTGTCGAGCTGACCCCAGCACAGGCGCCAGCAAACAATGAGGGAGGGATAGGCAATTTGGGCTGTTCGCCAGGCTTTGGCGACAAATTCTTGTTGACAGTGTCGTAAACAAATAACTGCAAAAGATGATGCAGCTTCTAGTAAGCATAGTTCTAGATAACACAAACAATATTTCTATCTCTTCACTACTTCACTCTCCCCTTTCTTTCCTTTTTTTTCCTACTTGTAGTTGTGATAGACGGGATTAGTGTTAAAAACATATCAGACAGGGGAAAGTTACACATCCATACCCTTCCCCCTGCCTCACACAACATGAACACAGTGGTAAGATCGACATGGATAACCTTCATAAATGAAACTGGGTACAAAGACCAGAGGTGATATACTGCATTGCACACATAAAGAAAGACCAGCCACACCACGAGGTGTAATTTAACATGGCCCATGATAGTGAAGCAAGAAACCATTTGCATTTGCGTACAATCAATATCCTAGAGCTCATAATCAAATTCACATGAACAAACAATAAAGTTGTAATAACTAGACAAAATGCTGCCAAATAACAATCTGTGATCAACAACAACTCAAGCTTAGTTCCTTAATACACAACAACAACAACAAAAATCTTCCACAATTATAATGAAACCATAGATAGCCACTAAACCATAATCCACTCAAAGCTAAAAGGGGGATAGATACAAAGTACCAAGCTAAATCTCAACAAACAGTACAAAGTATCATACAGGCAGATAAAGTTAACAATATGAGAAACCCGAACTAATGTTGCATAACTAGGGTTATTCTTATTATTTCCCTTCTTACCTCAATGGCTTTGCTAGGCGCAACTCGAATCACATTAACAAAATTTCCCCTAAACAATCCTGCCCACCCCTCAGTTTTCATAATATTTTGGAACACCTCCATAGAGGAGTGCCCACTACTCCCCACCATCAAATGAGTCCTAATTGTCTCCAATGGAGCCACAGCAGTCCTCGAAATCGCACCTGCGATTCCACCACTAATCAACCTCCTCAAAGAAGGGTTCGAAATCTTAATCTTAAGCCTAAGCCCATTTTTCTTTTTCTGCCTCGCCACCCTCTTTTCCTCCTCTGTCATGCCCAAAATCTTAAACCCCTCAGGCAATGAAACATACTTCACAAGCAAATCTGCATACGGCAATTTAAAACCGCCATTTTCATTGTTGCCCATTTGACTAACAGAGGCAAACAAGCCACCACCGGGGTAGAAGTTGCAATCTTGGAGATTGCACTGAAGGCCCAGATTAGAATTTGATAAGAAACCATTGTTCTTAAACTCCAAAGATTGCATTTTCCCTCTCCTACCCATCATTCAAGAATTTCTTGAAAAAAATAACAAAAACAAAACCCTTGTATCACTGTGTGTACTCTTCTCTCACTCCTCAATCTCTCACTTCTTCTTTCCCTTTCTTCGGTAAAAAAAAAAAAAAATCAAAACAACCCGAAATTCAGGGATTTCATGTTTCAAGGCAATATGGGAAAGTCGAAGATGAACAAGATTTGATTTTCCATAAATTGGTTGGTGAAAAATCCATTCTTGACAATAGGTTAGGTGAGAATAATTAGCAAAAGAATCCTATTTTCAAGAATATTACTCCCACTATGCCCAAGAGACGTCTAAATATATATCACTATTTTCTAGTTTTCGAATCTGAGGGTGGGTGGGGGTGGTGGTGGTGGTGGTGGCGGTGGTGGGGGTGGGGGCGGGGGTGGTGGCTGGGGGCGGCGATTATATGGAGGCGGAGGAATCAATAAGGGCTTCGTTTCTTTTGACGAAAAGAAAAAGCGACAGGTGGGACTCTATTCTCCCCCTTTTCAAACCCCAATGAAAAAATTAAATGAAATCTTGAAAATTATATTACCATTCAAGGACACCTTTTTTTGGCCTTTTCATTTAATTAATTCATTTTGCAAAAAAAAAATAAAAAAAATGGGGATACTATAATAATGTTTCCTTTTTATATTTTTATTCAATATTGAAACAGCAAAGATTTGTTTGGATTTGGAGAGCTTTTAATGGTCACATCGTTTTGAGGTCACAAAATTGCCACTTGAATTAGGTTTTATTAATATATTCAATTTAATCGTAATTTTTTTCTTAAGCACTCAATTTTCAACATATTAACCGATTAATTCAAAATCAAATATTGCAGTGGACTAATATTGAGGCGATCCTCTTAATCAATTGCTCTATATATAATACCAAAATTTGAACCTGAACATTGCTTATGGTATCAAATATATATATAAAAAAAAATTATATAAGAACTCAGTGAGTGTTTGACTAAGCTTATTTTAAAGAGTTTATAACTCTACGAGCTTATGAGATATTTTTGAAACTTATAACATCATACATCTTATTTTAAAAACAAGCCTCTAAAGTGTTTGAATAAAATAAAATCCTGTAATTTATAAGATGTTTTTGTAGCTTATAAGTTGTAAATTTCTTTGATAAAAATTAGAGCTTATATGTTTTTTTAAGTGTAATAATGATCGAAAAAACAAAGTAAATTAATTTCATGTATATAAGTATTTTCTATGGTAGTAGAAATGTAATATTTAAAAAAAATAAATATATTTATGTTATTTTATCTTTTAACATTAAACAACTTCCAAGTTGTTTATAAAAATAGAGGAGAGCTTACATTTTTTTTTTCTTTTTTGGGAATTTATAAGCTTCAAACAACTTATTTTTTGAGCTTATAAGCTCCTTTACTAAAAAATTTATCAAATATTTTTTAAGAATTTATAAACTCCAAAACAACTTATAATATATTTTTAAGAGCTTATAAGCTCAGCCAAACACTTACTAAGCCTATAATGCAATCTTTTTGTCATCGAAATCAAAGAAGCATAGATATATCCAATAAATAACAGAGATGAAATTTTATAGATTAAACTATTATATCATTTTGATAATATTAACAATTTGAGAGATCAAAAGAATTTCAAGATTTTGATTTCACCAAAAACGAGTGGAGATTCTAGACACATAAATCACGTTGATATAAAAAATCACATCTGCAACAATCACACATAATTTAGGGCCATGCTAAATGAGTATTTAATCGATGTTTTGGGCTCCACCTTGCACAATTGGACCCATAAGTAGGCCCAATCAAAGATGATAGCTACACTTTCATGGACTAATACTGATGGGCCACAATAGCTATTAGGCCCAAACTCGTTAAATTAATTAACTTGGACCAACTCAGCACTCCCATGCACAACAAATGTTTTTTGAACACACGTCGTGTAATTTTTCATTTTTTATTTTTGGGAAAATTACGTCAGCACGTTAATAGAGATATCCAAAATACACCATTCAATTGTTAGAATCTTTTTGCAAACATTTAATAGAAATATCTAAATAATAACTTTTCTTCAGCCATAATAGTCAATCCATCCATCAAGAGATGCATCTCGTCGAGTTTGACAAAATTCCTCAATCAATTTTATAATTCCACCAACATCCTTCGTGTAATAATTTCACTGTACACCACCACAACCACCATCGGCCATCACCATTTTTAATATGATGTCGTCACTATTTTTTTTATTGAAATTGACTTCATATATATAACTTCTACATCCTGAACTTGCCAAAATCATGTTAATCGCGTCTCAAAATCCTCCCTAAAACAACAACAATACAACTTAGTTAAAACATACCTCAGTAGGGTATTTTTATTTTTTGAAACCGGAAGAACTAATTTGTAATTACGTTGTATCTTAAGGGGTGTAAATGTAATTTGCCCTTTTTCCTCTCCACATATTATGACACGTATTATATATTGATTACCTTCAAGATTATTACAAACTTGAAAAAAAAATCGTATGAATCAAGTTTAATCAAATCAAACAAATCATATGATAAGCGTATTTTTCTTATCACATGATTTATCACTTTCTTTAAAATATGAAAAAAAACACATAAATAGTGAAATACACTCGACACATAATTAATATTACTTCGTTCGATCCGAATTTGGACTAAAATCAACCATAGAAGATTCGAGTGTTGTAGCTATCATTAAGTTCCCATTTAGGGGCAGCGCCGTATTCAACTGCACTTGTGTTGGCCACTCAATTATCCACTTATCTCCATTAATTCCATATACTATGTATGATTTAACATATACTATCAAAATTATATTCATATTAGAAAATTATACTATCAAAATTTAAGCTTGTAATTAAGTTATATTATATTTTATATTTTATGTACATATCGAATGTGCCATATTACTGCTGATCTGAATAAAGAAAATAACTCATTAATGTTATTTCCTTAGAAAAAGAATATAGTTATAAATTGAATAATATTATAAGTAAGCCTCGAATCATATTACAACGTTATCATAATAGAAACTTATGCTACGAATCATAGTTTGGAAAGAATAAGTTTATTCGTACTAATATTCAGATAAACATTCTCATCCTCTCTCTCTCTCTCTGTCTCTCTACATATATTTATATATATTAAACGAGGAGCCTTTTGATTGTTCCCTGTGAATTGAGAATCAATCCCATAGTGATAAATTCCAAAATAGTTTGGATCTTCTACAACGTGAGAGTCGAACTTATTATTATTATCATTAATAATAATAATAATAATAATAATAATAATAATAATAATAATAATAATAATAATGATGATGATGATGATGATGATGATGATGATGATGATGAGGTTTTAATCAAGTCAAATTCAAATCGATTTCGAGTAATTTAATTTGATATTTTTACGTGTACATTATGATATTTTAATTAATTGAGTCGAGTTCGAGCTGACTTTTAGACATTATCGAATGAAAAAATGTGTTCAAACTTGATTTTATTATGCTTAATGAACCAAGTTTGAATGAGCTTTCTATGCAGAGGCGGGGGAGGGGGGGGTAGCTAGTGGATGCGGACTTTTCTCTCAAGTCTAGATTGGGTTAAATTTTACATATATATTTTTTTTCGAAAATTTTAAATTTCATCCCCTTTTCCCTCAAAAAGAAAAATTCTAACTTTGCCGTTAATTATCAATTTTTAATCGAGTATCGAATAGTTTGATTCACTTTTAGACCCTATTCAGTACCGTTCTGGAAGATGCCTTTTTCTCGAAAGTGCTCCCACAAAATCTAATATGGTAGGAAATGTCCAGGGCCTTTTCAGATGCTCATCATGTACAACTGGACAACAAAAATAGTCAACATGAGCTCATGATTTATATCCCAATTTCACACTCTTCATTGCTATATAAAGGTGGTTTTTTTGCAGCTATTCTTCTTATATATGAGCATGATTAGTGGTAGTATTTAGCTTCTATACATACATACATACACATATATATATGTGTATAGATAGAGCGAGAGAGAGAGAGGGTATTCCATATTGTGAGTTCCCAACATTAATGATGGATAACGTAGTTAGGGCAATAGTGGTTCTTTCAGTTATAACCCTAGTTCGTGGAGATATAGGCACCGCCACCTCCTATTCTCCTCCCTACACACGTAAGTAATTGTGTGTGTGTGTGTGTGTGTTTTTTTTTTTCCCCCTTATGCTGGTATTAACATAAAGAACACAAATAACATATATCAAGTAACTATTAAAAAAAAACATCTTTTATTTGGTTGCTAATGCAGCTTATTAGGCGATGATGATTTTAATCTTGCAACAATATGGACTAATTATAACAAAAATTAAAGTTTTAATTTTCGCTTGATTTACAGTTAGCTGTACTTTCTATATTCATTTATAACTTGGTGAAAGAATGACAATTTATTTTCAATTAAGGTATATAATCACTTGCAATGTTAATTACATTGTCACTCAAGTTAAAGAACCATGTGCTACAAACCAAAGTGTGCATGTATATGCATACGTGCATGCGTGTGTGCTTAGAAGAGATGTGATCGCTACAAAAAAAAAAAAAAAACTATTTTCAGTAATAGATTAATTTATCATAAATTCAGTAAAATCCGTGACACAATGTGATTTTGTCACGGATTTTGTTTATAATTTCATTAGTGAATGTCTCATCAATTATTCTTCTTTTAGTTATATTATTATAAAATTCCATCATAAATCCATCGTAAATACCTTGAATTTGGTGCAGCCACAAAGTGCAACGGTAACAGGCAAGATCAGTTCCCAGAGGGGAACTTGTTCGTGGCGGTGAGCGAGGGGCTATGGGACAACGGGGCGGCGTGTGGGAGGCGGTACCGGCTGAGATGCCTCAGCGGCAGAAATAAGCCGTGCAAAGGGGGCACGGTCGACGTTAGGGTAGTCGATTTCTGCCGGAGAAGGCCGTGCCCCTCCACCATCGTCATGTCAAATGACGCTTTTGCCACCATCTCAAATTCCCCCAATGCGAAAATCAATATCGAATACATTCAGTAATGTTCATTCATTAATATCCTTTTTTTTAAAGTTTTCTTACGTTAAAAATATTGATCTTTTTTGTATTCAATTTGCAGGATTTAATGCACATTGCAAGATTTCGTTAAAAATCTTTGAGTTCAAACAATAGAGCAAGATGGAAATGATTTTTGTTTCTTTTTTTTTTTTTGTCCTTTTCTGGACAAGTATGATGTAATTTTTTTTTTTAAATGCATGAAGTGATGCTGTTTAGTTTGAATTAATATTTCTAGTAAATCAAGCTAAATTATTACAAAAGTCAAAGTTTTAACGTATAATTTTTGTGGTGAGAGAGTCAAAGCGAAACCGTTCTAAATCTAAAAAAGGTGCGTCAAATGGGGCGATGATCACGACTTGCATTACTTATGACCAAGTCATTTTGTTCAGACATACTATACTAGTCAAACTCTCTGTCTCCCTCTCTCTCTCTCTCTCTCTCTCTATATATATATATATATATATATACTAGTTTGGACTGCGGCACCGCGCGATGCGCGGTGCCCATGTGCATTGGATAAATAAAATGTTGAAATTGTGTATGTGATTAACTTGGAGGCGTAATAGGCATTTTATGAGTAGGTGAGCCTTCCCGATTTTTTGGAGTTTTGTTGTTAGATGTAAAAATACTATCAAATTGGGCCAATAATTTTATGTGGGGATGCATTTGAATTTATTAAAGAGTTGTTGTTAGATGCATAGAGTAATCCCACATTAGGCCTAATATTTTTTGTGATGGGCTTAACGTGGGCCGACTTTAAATATAGGAGAAAAGTATTGCATTTGTTATATTTATTAAAAGCCTGTCATTAAATATGTAATATATAAAATATTGAAGCCCATATTTCATATTTTATATGGATTATGCTCCTACTTGGGCTATTAGTTATCATTGTACAAAATAGTTCTAAGTATACAAATTCAGCAGTTATGAAAATACAAAATGGCTGAAGTTGTTGACAGGGTATATTGTAAGCCATGCAGAAAAGAGAAGACGCCTCCTAGTAGTTGTTGTTCCCAACATCTCCATCGTGGTAGGGTACTTCTCGTTGACTGCTGTTGCATTATATATATTTATATATATATATATATAGTCTTTATGTGGCCTTCATTCTTAGTCGATTATGATAACCGGATTGTGAAAGTAGTGGCTTTCTCCGGTGTTTGCAGGGTGATTTTCTCCAACATGTGCCTAATATTGCATGGAAAAAAATGGGAAATTAGATTATTATGGTGGCGGTGTGTTGTGCGAGAATTGAACTTATAAGTGAGAGAAAGAAGAAAGACGTACGAAATCGGGTGTTATACCACCACCGGGTATGTAAGGAGGGTGTGTTGTGCGAGAATTGAACTTATAAGTGAGAGAAAGAAGAAAGACGTACGAAATCGGGTGTTATACCACCACCGGGTATGTAAGGAGGGGCATGCAAGCGGACACGGCTCTCCATTCGCCGGGTGATTTGAAGCAGTGTTGAACGGTGGGATGTAATGATGACGTCGAGGTCCACACGAGCGGTCTTCCACATCAACCACATACCGCCACTGAGCCCTTTAGGAGATGTTATGGCGCAAGCAGTGTATCCAAATTGCCAAAACACTGGATGGTGGAAGTCGTCATCAAGGTGGGTGTTTAGCACCGCTAGTATGTATGGATCATGTTGCATGACCAAGTCCGTAGCAATAGAGGCAAAATCATACCTGTCGGCACCCCGACAATTCCAAGCGACGAGGTTGAGGGCGTTTGGTGCACTATAAGTGAACGGTGATGAGCTAATGGAGATAGGGTAGTTGGTGATTTGGGCACTTATGATGCCTGTGTATTGATCAACAACACTGGTGTTGTAGTGGAACGGGCTGATTTGGAGGTGGAACTGAGTTTCCATGCCGTCGCTAATTGGGTCGAATTCTTGTCTCGCGCGAACGAACAAGGATGTTGCATGGGGCGAGGATATGAACGCTTCTGGAACCGTGTGGTGTGGTTGTATTAGAAAATTATTGGGTGTCAGCTGAATGATATCATTGTGCGATTGAGGATTTGCAAACTCGTAGGCAGGGTGCAAATTGGGTAAGTTCCGTGGATGGTGAGGGGGATTGAAAGTGGGGTGTGTGTTGAAGATTTGATCAGTAAATGGGTTTGAGGGTGGTGCAGCTGAAAAGGGAGCTTGGTGTGCAGCTGTGGATGGATGATATATTGGGTGAGGGGAGAAGATGGGATGATTTGGCTGGAAGGGATATGGGTTGATGGTGGGATTAGATTGCCAACCATATATGAAAATAGGTTCACCATTGAAAATGAAAGGATTCATAATGTTTTGCAGTTTGATTGACTTGGATTTTTATGCTAATATAATTTGTGTACAGAGAATGGTGATGGAGGAATAAAGTGAAGATTTTATATAGGAAATGTAAAATGATGATTAAGGTGTTAGTTTTAGTTGTGGTCCAACACGTGTGCATGAACAGATTAAGTGGCCTTCAAATTTGTGTTTTGCGTGAGTAGGTTTGTATGTAGGGTAATGATGATGAGTATTTTAATGATAATTTTGTTAAGGAGGAAGAGGTGAGTGGTTTTATGCATGGGAGAATGTATGTGTGATACACGGTGGTGTATGTATATATGTATCTATATATATATATATGTGTGTGTGAGTGGTAATGTGTAATGGAATATTAGTTTGTTTTGTTGGTTTAGGAAACGGTGGGCTTTGTTGTCTATTGAAAGTGGGATCTTGTGAAAATCTTAGTTGGGTAGATTATAAAGCTGCATGTGTTAAATTGTAAATTTTTTATTATTTATGTGTAGTTTTTTTTTAAAAGAAGTAGTTTAGGTACAGTAGTTTTGGTTTGGAGGTTTTATTATATTGTGGGATTAGAGTTGTTTTGGGGTTTTGTAATTAATGAGTAGGAGCTGGTTATGTCTAGGGGTGGGTTTATATATATATATATATATATATATATATATATTTTCTTTTTTCTATAGTATTTAATATCTTGTAATTTTGAGGGTGTATGTTGTATTGTCGGTTTAAAGAATTACGTGTTGCCATGTGGTGTGATTGTGTGATGTGGTGTTTTTACAGGAGTGGTTGCATGAGAGAGTTTTAAAAGTTTGGTTTTTATTTTTTTGTAATTTGGGAAGTAAGAATTGTACATGTTTTCTTTGGAGTCGGTGTTAGCCGCATGTTTTGGGCTCAAACCGACTTCTAGTATGGGTTATTTAAGGGCACTCTGAGTTTATAGGAGAATATTGTATGGGCTTTTAGTAGTGGAACTTTCTTGTGTATTATTTTTGGTCAGGTGAGGGAGGAATAGTGAGTCTTTTTCAGGAAATTAAATTGTAGTTATATTGCTAATGGTGCATATTAGTCATTAATTACATATTAATTTATAAGATAATTGAATCTTTTTTTTTTTAAATGCAGGAGTTGATGTTGCCATTAAGTGTTCAAGTTGGAGAATTTCTTCACCGGCTGCATCATGACGGCCTTATGGATTTTATAACATATTGGAGTAATGGAAAAGAACAATTTAGACACTTAAATATAATAACTGATCGGGTAAAATTACAATTGCAGAAAGATGGGAAAGTTGATGCTGTTGTGCAGGCTATATCTTCTTTTATGGGCGGCACTCCTGTGGAAAGAATGAGGGAATTGGTCAAGACTCTGCTCAAGTATTAATGAAGTTTCTTTTTTGCTTTCTTTCATTTTGTTTTCATTTGCTGTATTTTTGCATACTTTAACTAATATTTTTTGGTTGCTTTGGGAATATTCAGTGCTGCAGATCCATGGGATTATGGGAATGACAAATATCCACCGCATGAATATTGGTGGTATGAGGATAGTTCTATTGGACCACACATGGTTTCAGAGCTTATTGTTCGCCAAGAGCTGAAGCGAGTTTTTTCTCAAGTTATTGATGATGAAGGATTTTATAGTGTCATACTCCCGTTGTTAGAGAGCTCGACGACATTTTCATCAATCTTAGCACTTTGGCATGAAGTGGAAGGAGAATATGGGGCATTGGCAGGGGAAAATTGTGGTTAATAAAATATAAATTAGAGCAATGTTTTTGTAATTATTATAATGTCGGAAATTTGTGCTTGCAAGATGAAGAATGAGACTTTTGTCAGTTGTTTATGTATCAACTGGTGTATTTATGTAAGATGAAGTATGGGAGTTTTGTCAGTTATGTTACATATAATGTTATATATGTGAAGTTTAATATAATGCGATATAATGCATATAATATTATATACACATATGTTGTATTTGGTAGGGTTTATGCATGGAATTATATGTCCATTCCAACTATAACTATATTTGATAGTTTTTTTTTTTCTGGGTTTTTATAAAGCATGGGCCCAATTTTTTTATCCATCAATTTATAGGTAGCACATCCAACCATGGGGATGGGATATATAGTCCAGTTGATTTGGATTGAATTGATAAGAGATGTAATTTATTGTATTATCCTAACATATATATAACATGGTTTGAATTAAAAAGCTTTTTTGTAATATGCTTCAAATTTATATGAAAGAAAAAATATTAGCAAATATAGTTTGAAGGATATCTTATCATGAAACTATATTTGCTAACAAATATGATAATGCAATGGATTGATAACAAATTTATAGCATATTTGTCAAATGATTTCATTACCAAATTGGAAGGATAATATATATGTTTATAAGATCTGGGTAATATTATACATAAGAATAAGTATATATATATATGTATTATGAAATATATAAGTATTTGTTTTATTATCTAGCTATCTATGTTTATATATTGTATGTGGTGTTGTGAGTTAAAAGTAGGGTGCTTATTATGGAATTTAATACAGTTGATTTGGGCAACTTGAATGGGCAATTCCGTATTAATGATAAGTAGATATTTAAGGTTTTATTTTGCATGAAGACATAATGGCAATCACTTGGTTTTATATGGGCTTTGGGTATGGCCTCTTTTATTTTGTTAGATACTTAGATTTTATCATTACTATTTGGGCTTGTTGAGTAGGTGCTCGATTTTTAGTATATAAAATATATTGTTAAAGGATGAACTGCTATCTGCAATTTCTAAACATTATTAATGATAATGGGCGTATTTCGTTAGTCGTAATTAATGATAATGGGCTATATTTATATTCTCTAGCTAATTTATCATATTTTTTTGGATATATTAAACTTATATAAAATTTAATATGGAAGATAGTCGCGACTGTTCAACAATATTGCAATAAAAGTGAAATGGTCACATTTGTTGTGTTCTTTGCGACTGTTGCAGTGAATCATGGTATCCATGTAATGTATTTACCAGCCCAATCACATAAAAAGTGCAAATATTTTAATTATCAAGAGCTCCATATATGATACTACAAAATAGTGTAATACAGAAAGGTCTTTGTAACATCAACATACATCTGAAATATGATTACTCAATACATTTCATAACAAAAAAAAGTGCTAATAGATCCATTGCCGATCTTGTAGGCTGCTTGAGGGAAAGTATATTAGCTCATTAATCGTTCATTGGCTAGCATTGAAGATAAGAGCTATTCCTTCCTGCCACATGGGGATTTGTTGCAAAAATTATGGAGCTGATAACTAAAGAGATATATGTTTTATATATAGCACAGTATATTTATTCAGCATATAGTGAAGAAAATTATGATGTTAATTATATATAATTATATTTAGATACATAGATGTATATTATGTAGGGTATGTAGGGTAGTGCATATATTAGTAATCATCAAGCAGTTGTTGAACCGGAGCAAGGTTCTTCACCACTTTGCTCTGCCGATGTTTTGACTTCACCACTTTGCTCTGCCAATGTTTTGACTTCACCAGTTTGCTCTGCCAATGTTTTGACTGCAATATTATACAGCAAAAATTAGTTATAGGTAAATGGTAGTGTAATATAGTGACAAAGGAGTTAGTTTACTACGGCAAATCAATCAAACAAGCAAGCAATTATTTTGTAGTTATACCAAGTCGACGATGTCCTGTTGGCGGAGGAGATGAATCCTGGTGTGCTTCGTTCTCTGTAAATGTTAAATACAGTAAGTGGGTGGGAGACATTGGAATAATAGTGGAATAAAGAATGATAGGTGGGGGCCAAAGTTGTAGAAGGAACATAGTTATTGTCTTATAGTTTGTAGGAAGATGGGAACTCATTATTGTGTAGCAAAACATTACCAGAATCTGTTGTGCCTGCGGTGTCGGGGCCTGATTTATGCGGAGGGGATAGTTCATCATCTGCAACAGTACTATGTTAGAGATTGCTACGCATTTTTGTTAAAAAAGTAAAATAATTTATTTACCTGAAATGATTAATTTGCGCTTGCCGGTTGATTTGGTAAACATAGAAGATGCAGTTGGTTCTTTGGAGACATTATGCTCAGTGCAAGGATCAGTACTTGGAGTTTTTTCTGAGGAAGTCATTTGAATCTGGGAAACTTTAGCAGGGGTCTGTTGTGAAAGGGAGACGACTGTGTATCGCATTTCTAGAGCCCCAGAAACACGGCGCTCAGATCTTTTTAACCGCATCTTAAATGTTTTGCTTATCAAATTATTATTGATTGTTTCAATGTCAATAGGAACTCCCTGTGCCAGAATGGTAAAAAGGTTGGTACAACCATTAGGCAGAAAAACTTTCATAAATTTTTGAAGTAATAAATTTTACCGCCTGATGCATCTCCATACAAGCAACAGGATTGAGTTGGAGTATTTTAGCTGTGTCGTCCCCGAATATAGTGGCATCAAGCAAACCAGATTCGTCATTGATTTGAACAATGGCAATACCTCTGTTATACAATAAGGTGTATAAAAAGTAACTTTAGCATAATAAGAGCAGAATGGTAAGTGACAATGTTATATAATAGCCAAAAAAATAAATGATTAAAATAGATGATCGCTATATGATTCAGTGAAGTGACTAAATGTTTGCATTTTAAGTGAATAAAAAAGTTTGTTAGGCTGAAAATGTAATTCATACCGGGGTTGGGCCGTTGTTGTTGTGTGGCAATTACGACATTCAATGGTCCATTTCCAATCAGCTGCATATGAAGCACCACATCTTTCACATCCCATATAGTAAAATTTTTGCACAAGATTAACAATTTGGATGTGGCCCTCCACGACAAATTTATCAATCTGCAAAATATAACAAGTTTGCCTACTGAATTTGTTGTCAACTAATAATTGTAGGCAATTATTTAGTATAAATAAAATACGCACAGCTGCGTTCTCAGTTAGCTCAGCAATAGTTACAGCAGCTGCAGTAATGTTCTCTGGAGTTCGACGGCCTGAGAAAGCAGTTTCAACTTCCGTTTTCGCCTCCTGCACAAGATTGGGATTTTGCTTGCACCTAGCAAATACAATTGCTTTCTTTTAGTAAATAGAAAACAGTTTTAGCTAACAGAAGCACCAAATATTATCACTTCATATATTAATTATTTTTAATCAGTACCATAGAACAAGGGAAGATGCTTCAGGCGATTGAGGGAAGAAAGTGATAGTGGTTGCTGGTGTTGATCCAACTGATAATCCTACAAATATATAGGAATACGTTAATCTTTTGAGAGGGCAATTGTGGGATGTGTTATGGGATGTTGATCATCATAAATACATGTGTTTACCATAATAAGGGGATATTTGAAGATTAGTAGCAGAGATGATTGGGTAGCTACTCATAATTGAAGCCAAATGGGCACCTTCAGATGTAGCTATATTATTCCACAATGACAACACAATAGGACGATTTCTGAGAAATTAATATCAGGCAAAAACTTTTAGCTTTTATAATGTGTAGCTGACAGATCTTTTTGATAAAATATGTATGAAGGGGTGGAGTGAAAAGAAAAACAAAGATTTACTCGTTATTAGTAAAACCAAAATCATGGATGACGAAATGTTTCCCTTTGCTTTCAATCATCCGATCGCCAAAATCCACAATGACAATGCCCATCATATCTACAAAGAAAATGAATCTATTCAGTATTCTTTCTGTTTTTGTAGGTATAATATTGCATCAGATAATAACATCAATGATTGTACTTCATAGATACTTACCTACGAGCTTCGAAGTGTTGGTGAGTGAGAGGCTACTGAAAGACATAAATTGTTGTTGGACAATAGATTTCGGAATACAATTAGCCATCGCTTTGTTGACCACCGTACGAGATGTTATAATCCATTGAAAGGGAGCATCAACCAAGTTGTAAGTTGGATTTGATGGGACAACTTTTGCATTGGAGATGAAGTATGTTTCCATTATCACAAATGTGTTTTCGAACTGGCTGATATCAAAATCAAATATAGTTGCTGTTACCCTGGTCCCCTACAATTTGTAAAATAAATTAAGATAAGACATGTGTAGTGGATACTTATTTCGTTCAACATATTAGTCAGCTAAGAACAAACATAGTTAATATTGGTTTATATGATATACTTGATTATCAACAAGAACAAGACGTTGGAAACGCTTCGGGCTTGTGATTGACTGTCTGTTTCCCGTTTTTGATTCAACAAGAACTTTGGCGGTCCAACTCAATGTTTGAGGGCCAATGTCTTTGATAGAGAACAATTGCTTTGCCATCTACACAATACAGAAATAAAAATTTCAAGATTACAATTTAGAAGTTGATAAAGGAAAATTAGGAAACACACTTCAATATAGGGTATGCATTTATAGGAATGAGCCGCCTAAAAATAGATATATATATATATATATATATGATACATTGCAAGTAAGATCACCACATGTAAAAAGACATAGCAAATTGAACAATGATAACAAATGAATGATATACAATAACAATCACATAAGCACTTACCACGATGTCGGCTTCATCTTTTCAAACACTTCTGAATACACAATGTTTTTCGTATATGTGGTAACAAAATTATCTTTATCACGTGGTTTTATCAACACTTTAACAGATTTTGCATCGCGCACCCTTGATAATGCAACATACAATTGGCCATGTGAGAAAACAGGCTCTGGAAGATAAATACCAACAAAATCGAGTGTTTGACCTTGCGCTTTATTAATTGTCATTGCAAAACATGGCCTAACAGGAAATTGAATTCGATAAAATGGAATAGACGTTGTTTTATGTTCAGCACAATCTATTGAAATGCGTGGTATGTAAATGTGTTTACCTCTGGAATCACCTGTTGCTATTTCAGCACCAATGAAATTACTACCCAATTGTTTGCAAATTAGTCGTGTTCCATTACACAATCCTTCAACAGGATTTAGATTACGAAGTAGCATGATAGGACAATTTATTTTGAGGATTAATTCATGGGGGGGTAGACCACTGAGATTCAAAGAGTTGAAATATTCTTCATATTGGCCCTGATCTTCTGCATTGAATGCTTTATTATAGCTAATATACTTCTTTGCTTCACCGGGCATTTTTTCAATAAGTATGTTATTAATTTCAAACATAGATTCATTCTTTGGAGTAAGAATTGCGCGGTCCAAGAATATGGATGGATCAATATTAGTAGTTGAAATGGATGGGAAAACAAAGGAAATCAGTGTATGTAGTGAAGCATGTTGGGTTTTTTCTCTTAATTTGTTGGTCTCACATATTAATTTATTGTACATTGCTATCTCATTAAAAGGAGCCCAATTATATGATCCATTTAAGAAATAAATTTAATGGGCTTATAGAAATATTATATTAAGTATGGGTCTTTTATGTGTAGAAACCCAGTCACACTTTAATTATGTTTGATGGGCCCATAATTAAAGTGTGACGTATTAGGTATATTAGGGTATGGTCCCTAAGCCAGAAATAACGACGTCTTTTCTTTTTGCCCCATCTAAGAGAGAGAATACAGAAAACTCACGCCGTCTTTCTTGGCTTAGAAGACCACTAACCCTAGATCCAGTTTTCTTCCGCATCTATCATGGATTGAGGTTAGTCATTTAGCTTAAACGCATTATTTGATTGTTTACTAAAGATCCTGTGATTAATCGATTCATATGAATCGTATTTTTATTTTATATTATGGATTATTTGGTTTGAATCCATATTTTGTGAAAAGTTTTCAACACGTGGTATCAGAGCAGGTTTAGTAAATAATCAAATATGCTTTATTTTGATTTATTCGGTTGTGATTTGATGTTTTGAGCATGCTTTTGTTAAATCTACAATATATATATTTAGGTTGGATATATATTGTGCATATATGTTCATATTCATAAATCTCGTTGGATTTCATATTATTATGTGGTTTTGTTTATACATTCATCAAAATAAAGGAAATCTGTCCGTACAGTTTTTTTTTAAAAAAATTTCGGATGGTTTTTTGATGATTTATGAAATAAGACTGCTGTTCAAAAAAAAAAAAAAAAAAAAAAAGGGTCAGCCGCACGCACTTGGACTCGAACCCGAGACTATAAGGCTAAGCATTGGCACTGCCGACCACTAGGCTGTTTGTTCGTTTCTGTCTAACTAGTGGTCTGTTTTACTGTTATACACTAAAATAAAACAAAAAAAAAGGGAGACGGCACCGGCCAATAGGTCTCGAACCCGGGATCTTGGGGCTGGCCGAGCACGCACTTAGCCGTTGGGCTGCCACTCTGTTGTGAGCACTAATATCACCACATATTTATATTTTTGATTGAACGTGCGTGTCAGATTTTAAAAAAAAAACCTTAATTCTGATGCAATCAGCTTGGATCGAACACGAGACCATGAGGAAAGGCCACGTGCTTCAGACCGCTGGGCTGTTGCCTCTCAACTATCCTTGCTGCGCATTTGTTTCGTATTTGATTTCGATCTCTGGATCTATAATGAAAAACAAAAAAAAATGACAGCCATGTGGATTGAATTTGGGTTTAATGTGTGGTAATATGGTATTTATGCATTGGCTCTATAATTGTATGTTGTTTTTATTTTGTATTAAATTCAACATATGTATGTTTTATTTTGGGATCAAATAAAAAATTGAACCCTTGAACTAGAACGGTATATCGGCTGGAAACCCGGACGGCCAGACGAAAAGAGCCATCTCTGATGGCTCGTGTCCTGGTATAACAACGCCACGTACAATTCAAGTTCAAAAATTATTGTATATAGTTTGCGCACTACATGACCATATTGCTATTACAATATAGTTTGTGTATTTAGCTTTATGTATAAAGTTTTCTTTTGAGTAGTGCATTTGGGATTTAGTTATTGTGCCTATTTTGAAATTGTATAGATTGAACTAATATGTTGCCAAAGCAACCTCTATTAGGCAAAATTTATCACTTTTGAAATATAGGCATGTTTCATCTATGCAAAATAATCGGCCCAAAGGAAGGTTATTTTGGCCAGATGGTTAATATTTATGAATACATTGTTCATACTCTTTTATCTATGCGAAATAATCGGCCCAAAGGAAGATTATTTTGGCTAGATGATTTATTCATGAATATGTGAATTTCGTGTTATTTTGTCTATGCGATATAGTCGGCCCAAAGGAAAACTATTTTGGCAAGACAAAGGATAGTCATAAATGTTAAAATTATCTTGGTTAACATGCTGGCAATTTGTCGGTCCAAAGAAAGGCATATTGCTAGGCCGTTTTCCAATTATGAAATATTTATGAATTATGTGATACCATTACGAGTTGTTATTTTTGTCCAAAGACTAAATAATAATGTCGTGTTGGGTATCTTAGGAAACTATCAATATTCATGAATTATGGACAAAAGTACCACTTACAAGTTGTTATTTATGTCAAAAGACTAAATGACAATGTTGTGCTAGGTATCTTGAGATGGGTCCACTTGCATGTAATGTGTTTAATATATTTATTATTCACACTTGTGCATGCTTTATACGGTTGATTTACTTTGAGCGTATTTAATTTTCTTTATAGTGTCCTTAATATTTGCCGTTATGAATAATATCCCATGTGCTTAATAGCACAAACCTTAAGAAATAGAAAAATGCACTTTATGATGTGCTTGGTTGCATAGACTTGACTATATATTAGGATTTGATATTCTTGCGAATCTAATCATCAGTATTAGTACTATTGATAGAAAGTCGCATACGAGAAGTAGGATTAATCAAATTATATTAGTCTAATAGTCATGCAACATTTAAACTCCCGATATCCATAAGGGGTTATATTTTGAGAAAGAAAATGCCAAAGTTTCCAAAAGCAAAGATAGAAGACCAATTCGTTTCAGCGAAAAGGTCAAAATGGGCGTTATCCTTAGAAAGCTCATTTCAATGCGGTATAAATACGAAGGAAACATAAAGAAATAAATCAAAGAATAGTCCAACCTTTTAACAAAATAAAGGTCCTAAAAAGTTTGAATGTTGAAAAACATTCTTATGGACCTAGTTTTAATCAAGAAAATGGATGAAGTATTAATTTGGCAATATTTTCTCAAGAAACTACCATCATTAAGAAATGAAAAAGGACTTAGGTTAAAGAAACTGCAGAACTTGTGATATTCCAACATAAAGTGCAAAAGAAACACAATTCAACAATTATTTGTTACTTTTGCAAGAAAGTTGGTCACATAAAAAAAATATTGTCCCAAATAGGTCAATGGGTGTGCCAAGAATATTGACTTCTCAATTTGGGTTGTTTTATTAATTTGACTTTAGTGCTTGTTGACACTTACTGGATGGATCCGTGATCAACCATTCACATTAGTGTCATATTTTAGGATTAATTAAGGAGTCTAGTGCTAATTGGTATTGAAAGATACATCTATATAGAAATGGCAACAAGGCTTTATTAAAGGCTATTGGTATCCATAATGTTCTCCTGAATACTAGTTTGTGTTTGAATTTAGAGAAAAAAAAAAAAAATTTGATTACGCCAACAATGAGATGGAATTTAATTTCTATTTTCGGTTTGGACAAATCTAGATCCCCTTATCCATTTGGAAATGGAATTTTCAGTATTTCTCTAAATTTAAACATTAATGAAACTTGTATTCTAGTTTGTTATATTGTGAATATTAGATACCAATAGCTTTAACATAAATAAAAAGACGCCTTTTAAAAGTAACTTTGGTACTAAAGCCAAATTGGATAATAAGAATTCATTTGTGTGATAATAAAAGCAATTAGGTAATTTCTCTGAATAGAGAATAAATATGCTTATGTCAAAGGGAATTCTTGATTTTTCTTATTTAAGGAAAATAAGTGCAAAATGAAGTAAAGAATCTTTAGAGTTGCTGCATATAGTTTTTGTAGATCATTTCCTATGGTATCATGGAATGGATAACAATCGATATCAACTTTATTGATGATTACTTCTATATGGTTATTTGTACTTGATTATTGAGTAGTTGTAATCTTTGAAAATAACTTTTAGATGGGACATTAAAGTCTGCAGTTAATACAATAAGGTGAGTTCCAAGCAAAATAGTAACGCAAACCCATACAGATTGTGGATGGACAAGAAGTCTAGTATTAGACACTTGCATGTCTAGGGATGTCCGACTGAGGCTAGGCCTCATAGGCCTAAGTAAGAATAAACTGGACTAAAAGAACAATAGTTACTACTTTGTAGGATACTCAAAATCGAGGGACTTTAAATTCTATGATCCCTCACATATGTCATTTTTCGAAAAAGGAAATGCTACGTAAATAGAAGTTGTTGGTTATAGTGGGAGATGTCAAAATAGGAAGGTTGTGTTTGAAGAGGAATGTGTTAGCATTCCCATTACGGTTACAGCTGAAAGGGATTGGATAGTTTATCCTAATACTCTTTAGCTTGTAAATTGGGATATTACATAAAACACAACTATATTTGAAATGCCCACTAATCAAGTAAAGAATCATCATCTATTGAAGCTGATGAACCCCAACAACTTCAAACCTAGAGTGCCAATAAGGAGATCCACCAGATGAAGGAGAAAAATGATTTCAGATGACTATATCATCTATCTCCATGAACACAAATTTGATATGAGATTGCAAGATGGTCCTACATCTTTTAGTTAAATCAAATTGTGTTTGAATTCTGATGCATGGATCAAGGCCATGAATGAGGAGATGAAATCCATTAAGGGCAATAGTATTTAGGATCTTATCGAGTTACCATCAGGAATGAAATTCATTGGTTATGAATATAATTTCAAAACCAAGCGGAATTCAAATGGTAACATTAAAAGATACAAAATATGCCAATGGATTTACTCATAAGGGAGGCATTGATTTTAAAGAGGCTTTCTCGTCGGTTTAGACAAAAGACTCGATTAAAATTGGTATGGCACTTGTGGCTCATTATGATCTAGAGCTGCATCAAATGGACATAAAGATAATGTTTCTGAATTGAGGCATTAAAGAAACAATATGCATGGTGCAACCGGAGAACTTAGAGTCCAAAGACTCAAAGCACCTAATGTAAATTGAAACAGTCTATGAACTATCCGAGTAGGCATTCCACTTATGATACCGAAAATCTGATGGGGTGATGACCTTTTTTAGTTCAAAGAAAACACCTTTAATTAGTGCATATATCTCAAGATTAGTGGGAGCAAATTTACTCTCTGGTGTTGTATGTAGATAATAATTTACTCGCAAGTAACAATATAAGCCTATTGCATAAAGACATATTTAAACGCAAAAGGCCTATATTGGTAAGATGCTTAGCTATTTTGGTATGCAAAATTATGCACCAGGAGACACCCCTATAACAAAGGGTGATAAATCTTTATTTACTCCAAATTCATAAATGCATTTAGCATACGTTGTTGGGATGTTAGGCGAATATTTTAGTAATCCAAAAGTGGATCATTAAAATGATGGGTTATGAGGTATCTATAAAGAATAATAAATATATACTCGCTTATTGAAAATAAAACCACTTAAAGATCGTGTGGTATTTCAATTCAGTCGTTTGTTGGATGCTTGGATAGCAAGAGATCCACATTACGTTATGTATTCACGATAGTTGGAGGAGCTACTTCGGAAAAGTGTTAAGACACTAATAGCTTTTCAACTATGAAGGTTGAATGCATGATTGGCTATAAGACATCCAATCAAGGAATATAGCTTGTATTTATCATTAGATTGAAAGTGATCAACGGTGTTGACACTATAAAGGATCATTTTTGATAATAAGGCATCCAAACTATATTCGAAGAACAACTAGATTTTGGGAAAGTCTGATATATAGACATTAATTTTCTAGTTGTGAATATATAAGTTCAGAGTATTCGGGTGTCAAAAGAGCATATTAATACAAACTCAATAGTTTAAAGCTTACTAAGGAATCACCACTTAAAGTGCTACGTGGTCGTGAAGCTTAATGGGTATCATAAGGATCTATGGCACGCCACATTAGTGGGAGTTTGCTACCTGATTTCATGCTCTTTGTACATGTTTTTATGGTTATGTTCTGTACAGACTAAGGTTTCATAATTAATTGAATATTCTGAAATAAAGATATTAACTTTCCACTGCGGTTTTGCATAAAGATTGGAAAGTGTTGAGGGACTCTTTGAGTCATAAGATAGGACCAGTTGGAAATAGACATGATTGAGATCACGTTACATGTAATTTTCATGCTACACATCCATACTTGATCTATGTCATTAATTTTGCTAGTATTGTGACCATTGTTCGGTTTAGTTATGAGTTATGTGACGAAAGCCGCTTTGATCTTGTATTAGCACAATTGATGGACCAGATTGTTTTGGGATATTTCGAGGTTGAGATGGCATAAAGTTTGTGCGCACTAAGGTTTCAGCTATGTACAATTTTCGGAAACATATGTGGACCAAGTGGGAGATTGTTGGGTTTTTTCTCTTAATTTGTTGGTCTCACATATTAATTTATTGTACATTGCTATCTCATTAAAAGGAGCCCAATTATATGATCCATTTAAGAAATAAATTTAATGGGCTTATAGAAATATTATATTAAGTATGGGTCTTTTATGTGTAGAAACCCAGTCACACTTTAATTATGTTTGATGGGCCCATAATTAAAGTGTGACGTATTAGGTATATTAGGGTATGGTCCCTAAGCCAGAAATAACGACGTCTTTTCTTTTTGCCCCATCTAAGAGAGAGAATACAGAAAACTCACGCCGTCTTTCTTGGCTTAGAAGACCACTAACCCTAGATCCAGTTTTCTTCCGCATCTATCATGGATTGAGGTTAGTCATTTAGCTTAAACGCATTATTTGATTGTTTACTAAAGATCCTGTGATTAATCGATTCATATGAATCGTATTTTTATTTTATATTATGGATTATTTGGTTTGAATCCATATTTTGTGAAAAGTTTTCAACAAAGCATCTTCGTTAGCAAATGGAATAATAATTTCCGGAGGCAAACTAACATAATCATCTATTAAATATGTCTCTTCTCCATTGCCTATTCTAAGTAAAAAAGATGTAAAAGAAGGGTCAGTTTGAGCACGAATATTTTTGTCTAATTGGAATTTTTGTAAATGAGGCCATATGTATGAAGAAGCAAAGCATGATTCAATCATATGCTTGCGACAACCAAAACAAACAACAGGAAGAGTTTGTCGAAAGTCACCTCCGAAGACAACAATTTTACCACCAAATATTTTATCACTACAATTTGTGATATCTTTAAGAAGTTTATCAAATGATTCAACTAACCGCCGATTGGCCATAGAAGATTCATCCCAAATTATTAACTCGGCCATTATGATGAGCTTCGAAAGGCTAGATTGTTTACTTATACCTGTCGTTTGCTTCTCATCAAATTTCAGTGGTAATTTAAATCTGGAATGCGCAGTCCGCCCTCCTGGTAGCAATGACGCTGCAACCCCTGATGTTGCAACAGCGAGAGCAATATTTCCTTTTGAGCGAATGTAAGCAAGCAAGGCCCGATATAGAAATGTCTTACCTGTGCCCCCTGGACCATCAACAAAAAAAGCACCGCTCTCCTTACGATTAATTTTGTCAATAACAACATCAAAAATAAGGCGTTGTTTGTCATTCAACTTAGATATTGAAAGTAAATCAGCAGTTGGGACAGAGACACTACGTTCATACTCTAATTCTCGAGTCAACTTTTCAAAATCTGTAAGGGCGCGATGCATATCATCTAAACCATAATCAGTTAGTGATTTCCCCTGAGGCAAAAGAAAATCATCTATTGATGCAAGTGTTTTACGATAAAGATGATCTTGGGATAAATTGTTTTCTAAAGCAAAATCTTCTGAAAGAGAATTAAAATACTTTGTAAATAATGCCCTTGGATCAGGAGGGCTGCAATTGACAAGTAATATTGCTAATAACCGACGTAAGCTACTTGGCATGTGGAATTGGCACGCTTCTTCTAAACATTGGTCTGCATAAATATCAGACTGAATCAATCCTTTAGACAAAGCTGCCTCACGAAAAGATATGTGTTGCTCAATTGGAGTAGAAAGAAGAGCAATATATGAAGGGGGGGCTCTTATATTTAAAAGTAATATTTTTAAAAAATAACGTTCACCTTCATTGGGGTCAACAATAGCTAATCTTCCAACAACTGCCAAATTATTTGCCCGACGCTTCCATCGTCTTTGTGTGGTATCCCAAGTATAATATTCAGGGAGTTCTTTATATAGGAGATTAAGACTTTGCGCTTCTGGATCAGTAGCATTCAAACGGAAGAATTCTGTTAGCATTGTTTTCCCGAGGGCTGGATTTGATAAAATTTGTTCCAGAGGCCGTTTACGACCAAATGTGACATATTGTCCGTTTGGTAAATGAACTGGCAAAACTATAACAGGTGGGTGCATTTCAAACAAATCGAATTTGAATATTCGCCAATATGCTTCAATTGCCGAAACCCACCTACCTTGTTGGAACTCCTTTATTTCATCAGTACAAGTCAAAAAAGAGGGCCCAACTATATTATAAGATATTTTATCATGCCCTTTATAAATATATTTATATAAATATTTTACTAATTTTATATCACAACAAATCTCCACATTAATATGACAATCAAATTTAGCTAATAAATAAGGGCAATATGGTATAACATATCTATTGTCCAGCCTAGTGCCCCTCACTATTGCAGAGCGGCCATTATTTGGACGCTTATAAGTAGGATAAGAATTAACCCCAAATGAGGTTGCATCAGCAAAATCTTTCGGATATTTACTCTTACAAGCACCTTCTTTCATACAAGAATTATTAGGATTATTCTGACCGCACGGTCCGTGCATCATATGTGAAATGACTAAAGATTGTAAAAATGGATGTGAATTATCAGGAATTTCAGCACTAATAATAGAATTGTATGCCTCAGGAGTCAGCAATTTATCTTTTAGCATTATGATCCAATGACTATGCGGCAAGCCTCGTTTTTGATATTCCACAACATATACATAAGAAAGAACGTCCCCGAATAGTTTCTTCTTAACAATTTCATTTTTTAATTCTGCTAGTTTTGCTCGAAAAACCCTCGCTACTAAATCTGGTCTATCATTAGGCTCTTCCGTGGGAAGCAAATGTGATTGGATTTCCTTCCATTTTGGATTGCATGTCATAGTTAAAAAAGATCAGGCTTACCAAATTTCTGAACCAACGACATTGCATTTACGTACCGTTTCATCATATCTCGGGGGCCACCAATAAATGAGGATGGTAAAATTATACGCTTCCCAACATTAGATGGATCATTCTCACCATCTATTGCAAGAGAATCAATAATACCTTGCAATGATTCGGTTCGAACATCGAATTGTTGTTGTTCTAACCGATAGTAATCTAGGCGTTGTGTTTCTATTTTGATGTAAGAGTCGATGGCATACTGTTGACCTAAGCGACCGGAATGTATAATTAAATTGTTGTTCAGTAGGCAAATTAGATGTACGAGGATCTAAACGCGGGTCACATCGCAATACAACAGTACAATTAGACAGATTGTTCCAAGTGCGCAGACGCTTAAATAATCGTATATATGGATTCGCACACAAAGCTTGAATTAACAATTCTAGAACATTAGCATCCAAGTCATAGTCTTCAAAAAGTTCCTTATTTAACTCTGCCGCAGTATCGAGGAAAAATAGTTGTAATCGCTTTCGTAAAACGATAGAGGGATTAAAAGGATTTAACTTATGACTAACTTGGCCATTAACTTTTACAGTATAAAGGCCTAAATGGTTCGTGCAATAAGTAGGGTCTGTTTTCATGCCAATTGAAGTCAATGACAAACTATTATTATAGGTACGACACCGTCGTCTAAAACTACGACCAACAACAGACGTGTCAATACAAAATAAGTTATGCAAAATAGGATTAAGACGACGAGGGGCTAACATTATATGTCCATTACCACAACAAAATGTTGGCGGCTCGTTGTAAAATTTAAATGCGAAACAATATTTACATGGACGGGCTGAAGGAAGATCCCAATGTTTTATAGGAAGTTGAGTCAATCGATGGAAACGATATCCACCTTGGAGGCAACGAGCACGCTGCCTTGAAATAACAGTCATACCTACACAATAGCAAATTCCAACATATATCAGGTATACACATTATTTATATTAGATCATAACTAACATCTAAATTTTACCATCTGCATATAAACAAAATTACCTTCAAATTCTGATTGAG
Source organism: Petrea volubilis (assembly GCA_026212405.1). NCBI lineage: Eukaryota > Viridiplantae > Streptophyta > Magnoliopsida > Lamiales > Verbenaceae > Petrea > Petrea volubilis. The sequence continues at coordinate 23,449,769 of CM047880.1, forward strand.
AAGAGGAAGGCACAACTGTTTCATCAGTTACAGGTGCTGCGAGGCCTGTTGAGGACGCAAGGTGGACATTGCATTGAGGTTCTGGTGAGGTTGCATCCGTAACAAAAGGATACAACCCACTAGGCAACTCTGACGGAGTGGAAAAATGCATTTGTTGGGGTATTGTTGTTGAACTACATGCATTAGATTTATTAAGTATTGAACGTTGCCGGTATCGTTCTTTTCGTTTTGCTAGGTACTGAGCCTTTTGAACTGGAGGCATAGATTGATACGCCTCTCGTGCTCGTTTATTGCGAGCTTCATTAGCAGAACGTTTGCAAGCATTATGCTCTACCGCATCCATTATACGGATATTAAGTTTCGCCTAATATAACACTTTGCACACAAAAAATCAAGTGTCATCCTAATTATTGGCCAAAGCAAAACGGCACCACAATAATACAACCAAACTAAGAAAAACATCATTCATCTATATGACATGCATATAGATACAAGTGGAACAGAGCAATCATACAATAATCCTTTATTTATAAAATTATTTAGATATATTCAAATATACATCAACGAAAAAGTCACCAAACTCGAATAAACTTCTTTTCTTCCTCATTATGAAATAAAATAAAACATTGTCGTCATTTTCAGCTAATATTAAGACATTTAATAACAGTTATATTCACGAAATAACAGTTAAAATCACTTGTAGTCACAAAAAGTAGTATTCATAAGCATGGTCTGAAAACATTAATAGGATCTATTGTTGGGGAAAAGAATGTAAAATATTTGTAAGCTATTTATTTTTAAGGATTTCAAACACTGTACAAATATGAAATTTTAGTAGAGTAAAAAAGAACCGTTTCTTTTTTTTCTTTTTTCCCTTTCCAATGTTTGTAAAATTATTTAGACCTTGAAACTAACTAAACTCCAATAAATATTTGATGCAAGTGAAAAAAAGCAATCAATCTTTTAAATTACATATATATTACTACGTACCTTTAGAACAAGAGGGTGACACACAATACGGTTCTTTGTTATTCCTGTTATAAATCCAAACAATACGAGAATTAATTATATATATTAATGCTCCAACAATCCACAAATACACTAAGCCCCAACTACCAAAAAAAAAACAAAAAAACAAGAACATAAATTTTTTTAAAAAAATCATAAAAAGACCAGAAAAATCAAACAACGAGACTAACCCAGAAAAGTCCTTCACTAAGATGCCGACTTGCCATCCCGTCCGACCCCTATTTATAGGGGATTTTTTCGCACCGAAAACCATTAGCTTCTTAAATCACCAATTAAGAAATTACCCACAGTTTAACGAGCTTGGACGGCTGGCGCGTAAGAGCGAAACCCACTCCGGTCGGTGGCCACACAACGAAGAAACACGTACATCAATTGAATGGAAAACGAACCAGGTGGCACGGAGGGAAGACGGCCAGCTGTGAATAGAACACCAGCAATGCCGTTGAAGACAGATCCAGGCAAATTAGAAATTCTGTGGTTCATTGCCAAGAAATTAAAGTGATAAATTGGTACCCAAGCCCATACCAAGAAATTGCAGTGATAAATTGAGCCAATATAATGTTAGTAATAAATAGCCAAGCCCAACTGAAAAGCCCAAAAAATAATAACACCTGATAAAACAATCAGGCCTAACCCAAAACTCAAAACAAAAAGAATAGCAATCTCTCCCCTCACCATCAGTTAAGCCCGCGGACGCGAAGCCCGTCTTGCCGACCAATCACTGTTGGACCTCTCCCAGGTGGACACGTCAGCATGATGGCCCGCCAGACCAGCCCGCTACTGTAGCACAAGGCCTAACAGCTTATATATTAATAGTAATACGTAATGTGTGTGTACACACACACACACACTACACTAGTCAAACATTAATGATTTCGAGTAAGCAATCACAAAATATGATACGCCTCGATTTCTCGTCGTGAAAAATAAATTTAAAATTTAAATGATTTTTTTTAAAAAATATTAATTTTAATTAATTTTTCGATCTTATATTTCATCCAACACATGCAACTGTTAATTAAGTAATCCACGAACAAATATATACATGCATGTGTAAATAAAATTATCTTCAGTATATGGATAAAATAAACGTGATTAAATTCAAAATAGAAAATAAATTTTGGACCAACTATCAAATATTTCAATTAATAGTACTCATAATTTGCAAGATCACTATGTGCAAGTGCGCCATCCATAGCCGCCAGATAAGTTATGGACCAATGTCGAATAATCCACTAATTAATGACCCAAAACCAATTAATGCAACATTAATGATTCTTATGAATTAATTAATTTTCTTTATTTATTTGTCTTTATGACATTTAAGGTCGTTTTCTAATTAAAGTGGCCGTCCCGTGATTTAATTTAACAGTTTATTATGGTGCTGGGACCCACCAATCACGATAATTGGTATTAATTTCATTTCAAACTTGATTCAAAGCCCGTTTGGACAGACTTTTGTTAGGGAAGAAACACTTTTTTTTTTTTAAAAACACTTTAAAAAAAATATATTTAAATAGGTTTTTTTTTTAAAAATAGAAATAAAAAAAAAGTCAAACAGTATTTTTTTTTAAAAGTAGTTTCAAATAAAAATATCTTTAATTACTGTATCCAAACATAAAACTGTTTAGTTTAAAAAAAAATTTCTACTATAAAAAACACCGTTTAAAAAACATTTTTTTTAAATCCATCCAAACGGGTCCTTAATTATATGCATCTTAAGTGTTACATGTTGAGCAGCCATTAGTTCATAATTACAGCATATTCTCAATGTTTATCATGCCGTAAAGCACCTACCTAATTATCTTTACTCTCAAACCCGTGTAAAATTATTTTACATTATCTTGTTCTCTAGGCGGTGTATTTTTCAGAAAAACAAGAACCAATATGGTTAACGTGGTCCGAGTAAGCTGGTTGAAGGTCCTAACTTGCAATCGATAAATACACGTGAATTTAGCTAAAAACGTTTCTAGCAAGAACATTTTGATGTTCAAATCAATACTTAGAATGAGGAGAATATATAAATGATGTAGTAGAGTAATGATTAAGTATATGAATGGAGTGTATACGTACCTGATACAACAAATGTGGAGATATTTATAGTTGACGATTGGTGAACACATTTGATGATTAGATTTGACGTGGAGGAGTGCTCGCTAGGGTTGAGTTGGGATTTATCCTTTATTCTAATTCGGGTTAGTCACCTATTAGGGAATATTGTGTGTTCATGTACAGAGATGTGGAGGCCGTGGTATGAACGTGGATCATTCGGGTAGTGGATGTCAAAATATAGCTAGTGTCCCTGCTCGTGACGTGGCATCCTCAACTTGAGTAGGGTTGTTAATTAGCTCGTCGAGCAGACCCCATTCGTTTGGTAGGGCAGCCTATCAAGGAGGCATCTCTCTCAAACTGGCAATAATATCATCGGAATCGTTCGAATTCGTATCATTGCTTGATAAATCATGTGATAGATTCAAAAATACTCATATCCAATATTAAATTAATTATCCGTATAATATAATTATAACTGATTAAATTATATAAAATCATATAAATATTTTATTTTGTTACACTATCATATTCTCATTAAAGCAAAAAACGTATGGGTATATATAGAAGTTTCCACGACTCAAAATTCAAGTGTTCCCACTCAAATCCATGGTCAACTTTTATATTGACAAAACAAGAACTCGAGTCAATCATATAATTAATTTCCTATTATTACAACCGTTCTTTTTAGCAATAATTTAGTCAATACTTCATTTTTGGCGCACTACGAATAAATTCGCGTTAGTGGAAGCGATTTGTTTTTAGTACTTAGTTTGCGACTTTGCGTATATTCTCACGGCTCTAATTTCTTGAGAATATATATATATATATATATATATATATATATATATAACACTAAGTTAAAGTACTAATTAAGAGAAATAAACACAATAAACTTATGTCACTAATATCATCTAAGGACAAAAAAGATGTAACGCATGCACTAATTTATAATGCCCGCTTATATAGTGTATATGTGCGGAACCAAGATTTGATGGGATAAAGAATGCTCTTGTATGAACCCTCTAAAGAAATTCTTTATAGATAAGATATATATATATATATATATAATGCGCGCACGCACCAGCCATACATGCATACTATCAAGATCGAATCCTTCTATTAAATTCTCCACGCCTCTAAATGCAGGGTACATGTCCATTAAACCCATAATATTTGTTATGGAATCAATTGCTTCTTTTCAAAACATACATAATTAATCATATGATAAATATAATTTACTCACAGTTGATCTAGATTAAAATTTTCAAATAAGTGGGTTCCTCGTTGTGTAAAAACTTAAACTCTAGGTAATATGAATGAGGTGTCAAACATATCCTAGCAAGAGCTTTCATATCATACTAAAGGTCCAATTAATTTACTCTTTAGTTTCCAATAAAATGTTGGATAAGGTTTATAATTAATAAATCTTTTTAAAATGTGATGATCTAAGATCGATTATCTCAGCATTTATAAGTTGTTTGATAGAGAATTTGATATAGAATTCTTCAGGAATGATTGCATAGCAATCCACTATCACTTGTGCATGCGTATCAATCCGTTATTATATGTGTGCACTTCATTTGGACGTTAACTATAATTTAATTAATTAACTATTACGCATATTTTGAGCACACAGGTTCATTAATTATAAATTCGCTAGGGTTGTTACTATGCCTTTTTTTAAACACTTTTGAAATCATATTACAAGAAAATATATGAAATAAAATATCAAATTAATTAAAAATATACGATAGTGATTTTGTGAAAACCCTCCACTACAAGAAAAAAAGTGTGAACTTGTAGCTACCCACTAATACCTTCTATTACACACACACACACACATATATACATATATATATATACCAACTATTATATATATATATATATATATATATATATATTTGACCTATCACAACCTAAATTTGTGGTATACCCATATTTTTGTTTATCATTACACGTGCTCCAACTGAGGATTGAAAAGGTTACTAAGTACCTAAGTCACTATAATTAAATTAACTAATAACCGACATGCTACAACTATAAATTTGGCTCGAGTTAGAGCCCAATATTCAAGCAAAATTGTCAACTAACTTGTACTTAGAATTTGAGAATTAATTTGTTGTTTTTTTTCTTAGTTTTTCTCACTCATCATGAGTCAGCTAGGCCTAGTTATTGCAATTGTCCTAAGTGTTGCATGCAAGGAAATAAACCTAGTTCTTGGAGATATTGGCACAGCTACCTCCTATGATCCTCCATACACACGTGAGTATTCTACTATTTTTAACATTACGCGTACGGGTATTTGATATAATAGTATGTGAAATGTTGATAGAAGCATGGATTAGTTAAAATTTACGATAATTTTAACACACAATATTGAAAGAATATTTGAAATTCACGATGATATATAAAAGACTGCTGCGTGATCCGACGGGGGATCTTCCCTAATACAGGGCGTAATTGGATTGTTTAAACCTAAAACCACTGCCCAAATATATGATCCAAATATAAAAGTGAACTATCGGCTGATCCAGTGTCAATTACGTGTTGAGTATTTGACACTTGCTCTGTGATTGCTAGATAATTTAGAAAGAACGACTAATCTCTTGTCAAGTGCAATATACTTTCTGCAAGGGTGTTTTAGTCTTTTCACATCAAGATCACGATCATGTACTAAGGGCCGTCCAAACACAACTTTTTCGTTTTCGCTCTAAGGAGTCTTTTTTTTCCAAAAAATAAATGCTTCTTTTCTGAAAAAATGTCTATCCAAACGAACTCTAAATCTTTGTATGCAGCTACTAGGTGCAACGGCAACAGGGCAGACCAGTTCCCCGCCGGAAACCTGTTTGTTCAGGTGAGCGAGGGGCTGTGGGACAACGGCGCCGCCTGCGGCCGCCGCTACCGGTTAAGGTGTCTCAGCGGCAGCAATAAGCCCTGCAAAGGCGGCACAGTGGATGTCAGAGTTGTCGATTTTTGCTCGCGGAGGCCGTGCCCGTCGACTATAGTCATGTCCAACGACGCCTTCGCCGCCGTGTCCCGGTCGCCGGACGCTAAAATCAACATTGAATTCATACAGTATGTGTGTGTGTATATATTTATATTTATATATATTTTTATAGTTATCTTGTTGATTGCCTGATTGATTTGATGTACTGAAGAATGTTTGTTTGTTTGATTGATTTTTGCAGGATTTGAGATTGAACGTACGTGGGCTATTTGTGTGTTTTTTCTTGTGGGAGAGATATAGTTCTAGTCAAGTCGCAGAGGTTTAATTAGCATTGTTGCAGACACTAGACGGAGTGGATCATGTGGATGATATATTCATACTTGATGATATTAATTGAGAGAAGAGAAACATGTTATGTATGCTAATTGTTATCAATCTCTCTCTCTCTCTCTCTCTCTCACACACACACACACACACGCACGCACACACATACTCCACGCAGACACACATGTCATGAAGAGAAAATACAAATTATATAACAAGCATACGATACACACTTGCCAAGTAATTATTCACTTCCTTTCGAAATTTTTTTATCTGGAATTAATTCGGTCGATCCCAACAAATTATATAGCAAGTATAATGTATTTGTCTAGTGATTGATCACTCTTTTTAAATTATCTACTAATAACAAAACAAATGTAAAACACTACCTGCATGATTAACACTTGTTCGATCGAGATAAATTTGGACTAGAATTTCCCAACTACTTGAATTATCCATCATTTACAAAATAAATGTAAAATACTCATCATTTAATTAATACCGATTCAACTGAATCGGATCTAGACTAAAAATTTTCTTACAGAGAGTTCGCATTTGAAAAGCATACAGCCCAATGTTGGTTCAAGTATTTGTAACTGGATTTAGAGATGGGCTTGATTAAGAAAACTAGTTAAGATTTATGGGCTGATTCGAAAAGAACACAGCCCAATGGCCTCGTACATAATGGATTTGTCGACGTTAAATATGTAGGTCCTTGGATTCTCAAAAATTCATATTTAGACCACACATATTTATTTAGTAAAAAAAAAAGAACTTCGTGAAATATTAATGCCATCCCAAATATTAAAGTGGAAAATCTATCCCAACCTCAATCTTGTTTACACTTCATTAATTATGTAGTCAATTGGGACTAAATTTTAAAATTATATATATATATATATATATATTTAAAATAAATGTCCATTTTATTTTATTAATTTTTAATTTGACATGCTCATGTATATGAAAACAATATAGCAAATCATACCCCTAAAAGAATACACGTGTCCAATTCGTGATTGAACTCTACGAGAATGCACCCCCTTCCAACGGCGAATTAATAAATTATAAATTTAGTCTTTATCATGGATTGTATCTATAATAATTTCGTTAGTAAATGTCATGTCACTTATTGTTTCTTTGATTCTGTTTACATTGAATTTCGTCGCTAATCCATCACAAATACTTTAAATTTGTGACAAAATCTCTCCGTTGCAAATTTTTTAATAGTGTGAAGAGAATATTTTCTGATAGTGTCTACCCCTAAATTATTAATCAATAAATCATATAATCAGTATAATTCACTCGTCATTTAAGTGCAACAAAACCAGGCCTGCACTATAATTTTCTTATTGCTGGTCCAAAATTAAGTGGGCAACTTTGTTGGGTACCTTTCTCCTCCAAAATCCTTGGTTCTTTTGAACCACTTATGTCCAAATTGTTGGACCACTCAGTTCCAAAGCCAAAATAATAATAACAAAAAGCTTTGCAATAATTAAGAAGTCAATTTCTAAGTTAGGTATGTAGAAAAATATTGAAATGTCATTATCCACTGATTTTCTACTCAGCCACAGGACATATGACCCAACAAAGAAAAGCTGAACAATGAAGGCCCCTTGTGGGCAACAATTAGCACTAGCTTCTAAATTGGAAATCAAGCAAATGTACTCAATGCTAATGGTGACTTAAGTTAAGTGGTCAAATAGAAACTTTAAAAAATTAAGATTTTGAGTGTGAATTCCTAAAATATGTCACATTTTTTGGTTACTTTTTTGTAATAAATATATGCCCATTTTTATAATAGTTATTACTCCATCGATTTTATAATAATTGTCGTTTAAGATTGTGTTACGCAAGAAAAATTAATAGTTATGATTCATATACTCTATCTGACTACTTTGCCCTCATTAAATGTTAGCGTTCTCATAAAACAACACCTACTGTAAAACAAAATTTTGATGCTAAAACGAGTAATAATATGAAATAGATGTAGTAATTGGCTGATAGTTATTGCAGTAATAGATGTATAATCATGTTATAATAAATTCATACATTCAAAGAAGCCTGATTCAATTGGTAAAATTGAAGTTCAATTTTATGAGCTTGTAAGTTTTAAGTACTAGCCAAAGAATGAATCTTTGTCTACTTTTATAGTATTAGTACCTATTCATCAATGTATTACTAATTGTAATAGTTGTTTGTTGATTTATTTTCAATTGTAACGATTCTTTATGCTGATAATCGCGCGACATTGGTAATCAACACTCGGTCACATAATGATAATATAATCAATTTTTCATATATATATGTTAAATTTATATCAGTTTACCCAAAATAAAGGGACAAAAATGCACTTAGTCTTTCACAATAGTACTATTTAGTTAAATATTTAATCAATGTCCAACCCTAACTGTGAATGAGAAAAATTAAATGACCTTTCAAACCCTACAAGTAAGGGATTTGTCCCTAGAAATTGCATGCGCACCCAATGTTTCTTTTTAATGTATAACATTTTATTTAAGCAATTCCCATCTGCAAAGTCAACTCTCACGGAAAACAAACTGCCAACTCACTATATTTTACTCCAACTAAATAAAGAAAAATATTTATAATAACTCAAATAGCATTAATTTAGATATAATTATTAGCAAAGTCCGACTAAATCAAGAAAAATATTTATAATAACTCAAATACCATTAATTTAGCTACAATTATTGGCATAGTCCAAATAAATCAAGATAAATATTTATATAATATTACTCAAACAGCATTAATTTTTTAGCTAAAATTATTAACATTCCAACAGCTTTGATTGCTCCCCCATAAAAATTTGAAATATTCAAAAATTTAGTCATTCAAGTATTTGGCTGAGTAATGTTCCAACTTGCGTTGATTGTGCAATGTCTATTTTACCCCTAGCTTTCATCACCAGTGTTATTCTTGCCTTAACAATTCAACCCAAGAAGTGCACCTAATTACTTCTTATAATGGATTTTGCATGATAGTTACCACAAGCAACTTTATATATAACAAACTTCGTTTAATTAGCATTTCTAGGAGCTAAAATATTTTGGATTATCAGGGTGATGGTCCTCATTAAGAAACACATTATATTTATATGGTAATTCTTGTTGAAGAAGGGATTTTGTTACCTGTAATATTTACTTGAATAGGAAAATGTGTTTTAACTTCCAACCTAAAGTGTCATATATAACAAGAAAACGGCTTGGGCCTTTGGACTAATAAATATATACACCGCCTTTAGAAGCGTAAGGAGTGTAACGTCAGAGTTCAAATCCCATGTCTTTTAACTAATGGACATGTATTCTACACCTTTAGAGGCATGAGGAATGCTAGAGTTCGAATTTCGAATCTTTGGACCGATGGACATGTACTCAGCACCTTTAGAGGCGTGAGAAATGAAATGCCAGGTTCAAATCGTGATAGTGTGTCTGTGTGGAAGTATGTATTATCAAAAACACATAACATAGAAAATGGAAGCAAACAAGTTCAACTCCATGGTGAGAGGGAGAGAGGTTTAACACTTCAAGCAAGATGTTAAAATCTAAAATTACCATCAGCTAGAACTACCAAAAGGCTAACACATCAGGATCATCCAGCAAACATGCATCAAACTAGTGTGTTTAGCTTTAGGCAACTTTTTGCATACATCATTAATTTTCTTGACTCAAGTATGTATCTTCGCCCATGCTAAGGTTCCAGTATCCTAAACGAGCTGCCAACCCTTCTTGTCAGGACAAGGCAAGACAAATCTTTAGCATTCACATAAGCCATGTGGTCCATTTCACACAACCATTTGCACATCTAACAAATGTCATTAGCAAGATCCACAAACACCCCCATTGATAGAACAAGAAAAGATGAAAACTTGCAAACACTTTTCAACTATCAGTTCATATGAGCTTCAAATCACCAGGAAGTTGAGGGATAAAAGGGAATGAGAGTGCATTAACCACTATTAATCTAAAACAATAATAATGATAGTAATAATAATACATAAAACGGTATTGTGAGCAAGAATTGTGCATCTCAGATAACCACTATCATCATCAACAGCCAAAACAATTGCAATATCAACATACCTAGATCCAAGGTGCAATGAAAACACCATCACAATCAACCCTGCAAAACCCAAGATTTCATCTTCCTCACATTTATTCCAACTAAAACTCTCTCTTTTCTCTCTCTTTTTCTTCTCTAAATACATAAATCTGCATTTAGTTTTGTGTTTCTCCCTTCTTCCCCACTCCATCTCCTTCCCTCTCTTCCAACAGCTTGCCCGACTCCTCGTCGGCCGTCTGCTGCTTCTTCTGCGCTTCCTTGGCCTTTAAGGCCTGCAATTTCGAGTGATTATAGTATCCGACGCCCAAAAATGCGAGCCCGTATCCAAAAAGGTTCAATGGGGTGACCGTATCCTTGATCACGGACCAAGAAAAGGCAATCAAGAGCCAATCTTTGACAACCCCAGCAACATTCATGGTCAGAGCTGAAGTCTTTCCCACCAACAAGAACACAGCCAAGTTCAATGCGAAGGCACATAAAGAGTTAGTCCCAAAAATCACGAAATCGAAGTGAAATTTAGAGGTCTGCTGCTTCAACAATGGATACTCAACGAACAACCAGGGAATTGCAAGAAATGCCAAACAACTCGGCGCAACATAGTAGAGCGAAGTAATCGGGTTCAAATTGATCCCTTTAGAGGTCAACAAAATCTGAATCATAACCAACCTCGTGGCCTCGAAAGCAACCGCACCCAATTGCAGGAAAACCCCCCAGGAATCGTACTTGGCCTCGCCGTAGGCGGCGATGGCGACCCCGACGGAGATCGCGAGCATGTTGGACATGGTGGTGCTCTTGTAACTGTCCTTTTTGAACAGGATCCCGATCGTGTAGACGGCGACGGGCATGAGGGCTTTGAGCATCTGGATGAAGGAGACGGAGAGGTAGATGTAGGCGGAGTTGGAAAGCCATAGGGAGAGGGAGTAGAGGGCGCCGATGGGGACGACGGAGGAGAGGTAGACGCGGCGGCTGAGGGAGGCGGGCTCCACCAGCTTGAAGAGGCGCACGGCCGCGAAGGCGAGGGAGGAGCAGAAGGTCATGTGGATCATGGTGAGGGAGATGGGGTAAGGCCAGTTGTAGAGCTTCTTGTCCAGGATGTACTTGTTGTAGACGATGACCGTGAAGGAGAGGAAGATCCATATGGCGACATAGGTGTAGGAGAGGATGATCTTTTTCACCACCCCATCGGAGAGTGCTCCGCCTTTCCCCATTAGCGGAGGCGGCGGCGGAGGCGGCAGAGACTTGTGAGATCTGGGCAGGGGTTGCGGTGGTGGTGGTGGGGAGCGGTGAGATCTGGACAAAAGGGAATACGAATCAGAGATGGGGTTTTAATTTATAATTAGCGTGGGGGTAGGGGCAGGGGTGGTGGACTAAAGGGGAGTCGGAAAATTATTGTATACACCCGATTTAAGTTGCACGTATATATTGAACCAATAAAATTACTTCACATCATTAATTGTAAAATATAATCCAATCTCAATTATTTAATTTATATATGAGGTCTGTACACCGGATTATTACCAGAATTTCAAACTTGGAGAAGAGTCTAATGAATGTGGAATTGAGTGTTTCACCTGGTAGACTTGGTCACTTGACTAGTAATAGTTTTGAATGGGGTTGAAATTTTATTTTATATTTCCTATTATATTTGGTGTTTTCCTAAAACTATTTTAGGAAAGAAAAAAAATGAGATTTCTTAAATATTATGTGGAAAATGTACTGAGATTAAAAGTATATTTCACTAAGCAAATATGAGATTTTTGCAATTTCCATTTTTTGTAAAAAGAAAAGAAAAAAATTCATTTGAATGAAGTATTTTCGAATAGCTATCCTTTCTAGGTGTTATTTTGCATAATAATTTGTTTGGTTGAATTTTCTGTCTTTAAGATAATATGTACATATACCAACACACCACCGCACGCGTATTATCAAGATTTGTGTCCTAATATTATACTTTTCACGTTTCTAAAAGCGGAGTATATATATATATATATTAGGGCAAAAATCCTGAACTTGGTTGAATGCTTAGTTGTGTCAAGCTAATTTTTTGTATTATTAATATTAAAATATTTATTATTAAAGATGACTATCTCTTACTATTATTAAACTAAAATTCAAACTAAATGTAAATTTGGGTTTCTTTAGGAGGTGGGATAGCGGGAAGCGTGTGGAAAAAGGTAGTGGACTAGTTGTGTAAAGTGTGGAGATATGCAATTATGTTTATTTGTTTATTATTTTTGAAAAATAAAATTATAATACTATTGGAACCAATTAGGTGAGAAATCATATATCATTAAGTTTAATTTAAGTTTTTTTTTTTTTAAAAAGGGTTTGTAAAAAAATAATAGAATATGATTAGTGGGCCATAGGCCCAACAACATTATTAGCATCTCTTAGTTGAGCTTAATTAACTTCGACAGGCCGTAGGATATGATTCGGATGTGCTGATGAACGGGGTCCGTACAAATCTCTCTCTCTCTCTCTCTCTCTCTGTCTCTCTCTCTCACACACACACACACACACACAATTAAAGGAATGATTTATTTAGTGCTACATTATCTAATGTTACTAGCTCCCAATTGTATTGTGTAAATATGAGTTATATTTTGTATTTTTTTTTTGTAATTTACAAACTAATATTACAAACAAATACAATTTTTTATCGTTTCACTAAAAAGTTACAAGATGAATCAATTGCAACACCATATGACGGTGAACAGAACATCATGATTTAATTGTTTAGCAAAGGATTCACATGGTTCATCCTAAGATGAATTACTCTCTCTCTCACACACACACACGCACAAGAATGCTTCTCTCTCTCTCTCTCACACACACATACACACACAGATACTAGTTAATAAAAGAATGATTCTCTCTCTCTCTCTCTCTCTCTCTCTCTCTCACACACACACACACACACACAGAGACAAAAGACTATTGGGGACCAACTTTTAAGCCTTTTTTGTAGTATGATGATTTTTTTGAAGGAGTTGAGTTAAACTAACAACAAAACGTAAAAATTTGCCAGCTTTCTTGCGGTCCATCTTGGATTATTGATTCTTGTCTCTTCATACACTTCAAAATCAAATTTGGTCCATTTTCCCCTAACAAGAGAGTTTTTCTTGGAAAGCTGTTTTGTTAACACCCAAAAATTGTTATTCCTCAATAATTAACAAAAACAAAATAATTTATCACATACAAGTTCGTATAACAAAACGAGACATTAGGCCCTTTAAACAACTTATAAGTTTCAAATTCTAAAATTGTCAATTGAACAATTAGTTTGGAAGGATCGTCCTCATATTGTGCCCGATACAATATTCGAAATCGGATTAATCGGTGTCGAAAATCAGATGGTTTAAACAAATAGAAAAACAAAATAATTTTATTTTTGATTTTTTGAAAATGGGCTCATGTGTAATTAAAAAGATTGTTTTATACTAATTTACTGTAAAGACTTTTGAGTAAACCCTTATAAATGTGCTTCATTAAGCTGATGATGAAGACAAATAAGAGGCTGCCATGAAAAATAAAAGTGTGAAAAGTTGGATCTTTGTGGAAAATGTCAAAAATGGTTGGTATATGAATAAGACCTTAAAGAGTTATAAAAATATTTAAAGACTAATATATCCCTTTAATCAATAATGAAAAGAAAATCATTAATTTTGTTTGTTTGATCTTTTTTTTTTTTTGAAGTCTCTAATTTTAGACAATAGCCTAGTGACAAGTGTAAAATGGGGGGTCATGGCGCTGTTTTGACCATAAGTCTTTATCTATGAAGAGGAATTAAAAGATAACACTACCCTAGCATAGATACAAGTCAATTATGAAATAGTTTGATTTTAATATCTTTGACATTAAAAAACCAAATACATTTTCTAGTTGCCACACACTTGCATCGATCCACCATTTTAACAGGGTAAAGGGGCTGGTACGGATAGTCGTTATTTTTGATATTAAAATCGATCGAAAGTAATTTTTTGTATGTATTTATAATTAAAATTAAATGTTTTTGTTATTTTGATTATAAAAAATCTTTTATATTCCAAAACTTTTAAAATTTGCCCCTATATTCAAATTTTTGGTTATGTACACCTCTTGGTTTTTAAAAGTGCAACAAGAGTAGGAAGATCATACAAATATAGAATACCTAATTGATGGCATGGCTATTTATAAATAGTAAGGGATGGTTGTACTTGTGCCTACCCACAAAGTAAATAGCCCTAGTTTTTTTTCTTTTTTTCTTTTTAATTTTGTCTAATTGTTACTATTGTTAATATTATTAGTACAGTACTAATGGGAACTCACCACCTACTCCTTGGTTGGTGCCAACCCACAAAATATTGACTTTAATCGTGCAATTACCAAGTCCCAATTTGGAACAGTCCTATTTGGACCATTCCAAATCTCTCTCATTAGCTCATCTATTCTCTTTCAATGTCAATATTATATCACAAAGAAGTTTTTTAGGCTCTCATATACTCAATACATTTCAAATGATTACATCGAATAATTGAAGTCAAATACGATTGTTACAATTCATAATTATTTATCGATCAAATAATACAAAAAGACTAACAAAATACTGGAAATTCTTGTATAGATCGGGTGTTGATCCTTTCCATACACCCAATAGCTGGGATTGAAACACATTTGCATCCAAAAATTTTATGTCAAATATATGCAAGATGTGGTTTAATCTTGACTATTGAGTGCATTGTGAGATTCTAACACTGGGTGCACACAAACATTTTCGACTAACTATTATGAGTAGAGAACGCGTACATACACGGGAATCAAACTCGTAGTCAACGAAGCCACAGGACTTCCTCCTTACCAGCAGGCCAATGAATCATTGGCGATATCACAAGAAATTAAAAAACACACCATTCAACAGTACTTATTAGAAAGAATAACTAAAATTGAAATTAACTGCATCCAGACATGTTCATATATATATATATAATATACACAATCATAGTAAGCACAAAAGCGTTTGTAGTCCAACGGTTAGGATAATTGCCTTCCAAGCAATAGACCCGGGTTCGACTCCCGGCAAACGCATTATATTTTTCATCACTACT
Organism: Petrea volubilis; assembly: GCA_026212405.1. Classification (NCBI taxonomy): domain Eukaryota; kingdom Viridiplantae; phylum Streptophyta; class Magnoliopsida; order Lamiales; family Verbenaceae; genus Petrea; species Petrea volubilis. Next base: position 23,465,288 of record CM047880.1, read on the forward strand.
TACCTTTTCTTTTTGTTTCCTCTCACTCTCTCTCTCTCTCTCTCTCATATTTACTGGCTATAGCAACTATCATATCGTACAGTGATTTCATCTGGAGAATGATCATCCATGGACCCTGCACCAGGACTTGTGAATGATCCCAAATCAGTGGTTGTATTTGCTGGCGACGATGATGGCAGTGATAAACACACTTCAGTAGGCCTATATTCTGGCAATTTCATCAATGGCTCATCAGGGTTCATAAATATTTGCACCACTTTTCTCATCTTAGGCCTCATCATCTGATCAGGATGCAAACAAGCCAATGCCACTACCAAACACCTCCTCATTTGCTGCTCATCGACCTCGCCTTGTTTCAATGTGTGATCGACGCACGATAACAACGAGCCCTTTTCATATAAGCTCCATATGCTGTCCACTAGACTGAACTCTTCCATCATACCTGTTTTCAAAACCGAGAAGTGAATCATCAATTACACTGACCTTCCCTCTTTTAGTTTCAACATTGCAAACACCCCCTTTTGATATTGAGTTACCAGGTGATAATCAATAAAGGGAACTAACTGCTAGGTGAAAATAAGTTACAAGAGAGGTATGTGTAATTTTGAAACAAATAGAGATATTTGTGTAACTATATGTAGTTAATAAAATTACTAAAGTTACCCTTTGATCTTCTCCCACAGACCACTTCAAGCACCACCATTCCAAAGCTATAGACATCGGACTCAGGCGTGGCTCGTCCCGTGTAGCTAACCTCAGGCGCCAAATAGCCTATAGTTCCGGCCACCATGGTGGTCACAAAGGCATTGTTTTGGAGCAATCTTGCTAGGCCAAAATCACCTAGATGAGCATTATATTCTGAATCCAGCATGACGTTGTTCGGCTTCACATCACGGTGTACTACAGGATTGTTGCATTCTTCATGTAGATAAAGCAAAACCGATGCCAGCCCTGATAGGATGTTGTGCCTCGTTTTCCAATCCAGGAAGTATTTTCCTATGTACCGGTCGAGGCTTCCATTTGGCATGTACTCGTACACGAGTAGTAGTTGCTCTTTTTCATGGCACCAGCCTTGTAGTTGCACCAAGTTCTTGTGCCTTAGGCGCCCTATTGTGCATATTTCGGCCAAGTACTCCTTTTCACCTGAAAAGTATGGTTTAGCATTGCAAGTTTGGGGGTGTAAATTAGTCAAAATTTAAGAAAATTTTGAGGTTCGAGTTCAAATTTGAGCTCATTTATAGAAACTATATACCTTGACTTGAAGTTGCATTAATCTTTTTCACAGCAATAGTAGCAGTGCAATCAGAAGTAGATATAACTCCTTTATAAACACTTCCAAATCCCCCTGTTCCAAGCAGATTCTCTTTACTGAAGTTCCTCGTCGCCTTTGAAAGCTGCTTATAAGTGAAGATCTTCGGAGCATTTGCCGCATTCTTTGTCATCATTTCTATATCGTCCCTCCTCTCGACCCTCGCCTTTCTTCTCCTTTCAGCAATGACCACCAAAAACACAACAGCCACTGATAAAATGACAACGGTTGGTATAACAATCTGCAGCACTTTCTTGACAATGTTTTGGCCAACTCCTTCATTTAGAGACTCTTTTGGCAGTTGATACAGAGTGAAATTCCATTCAAGGACCTGATGGAGCTCTGGGAGATGGCCGGTCGAGCCAGTAAACCCCACGTAAGCCTGCAGAGGAACTGTGTCTTGCATGAATATCCTCTGGCTCAAGAACTTCACCATGGGATCCCCTGCGTACGCAACGTAAATATCGAGAATTTTTGTCCATCCATCGTACTCAATTGTAACCATGATGTTCTTCTTGCTCTTGAGATCGACTCCAACATCATTCAAGCTTCTTACTGCAACTGGATACTCCAGGCTTGTCGTGTCTATCGCGATATGGTTGTTGTCTATGTCGCGGGGATTCTTGTACGTGTCTAGCTCCACAGCGAGTTGTTCAAGAACACCGCCTGGATCGGGGTCATGTTCAGTTTGTATGATACGCTCGGATTATCATATCAAGACTAATAAAAAAATGTTATGTTACATCAACATAAGGCTATAGCATACCTTCAGTGGAAGGATCCATGATCCCGATGAACGAACCGTAACTTTCCGGTGGCGAGGGCTTGTTGTTCTGCGCAATGATGAAGGCCATTCCATCACCGGATACCGTTGAATTAGACGTGATCCTGACAGTGAAGGTGGTGGTAAAAGATGCAGGCCATATAGCCACAGGATACCTGAACAAAACTCTGCCCACCTGGCTCGTCTCCCTCAGCTGGCCCGGCGTGATGTTGAGGGTTCCGTTGCTCGAATTCACCGAATCCCAACAGATCAGATGGCCTCCGTTTCCGCAGCTCGTCGAGTCGAACGACGAGAAGGAGAAGTTGTGTGATTCTGCTGAGTATAGAGAGGTCTGATGGATCAAGAAAATGAGGAGTAGAGTTAACATTTTTTTTTTGTTGAGATTTTGAGACAAAATGTATGAATAAATAAAGGAAGCAAAGGGGTTCTTTTGTTAGTAATGGGAAGCTATAGTTGTTTTGGCTGATGAGTTTTGCTGTGAAGTCAAAAGCTTGTCACAATGTGATCAGATAGATGTGAATATTTTGATTCTTGAATTTGTTTTTGCCTAGATTTGAAATTCTCACAATGTTAGAACCAATGCGAGAATAACAATCGAGGTAAATTTTTGCCTTATTTTTCCTCGCCTGGCCTAATATGTGAGGCAAATATAAGGGTCATTCAGACTGATCATTATCATTATGATGCAATTTTGACAATTCTTTTGTCATTTGATGCCCCATTATCGTTTACATATTTTGAGGAAATGACTGTAATATATTTTGGGCTAGAATTCATTGCATAAATAATTGTGCATCCTAAACATTCTTCTATACACCCGGTTCTCAACACCACACATGCATCAAATGGTTCACATTGTGTCACATCATTAATTCACTAGAAAAAATATCAATATACAGAATACAACACAATCTGGACCTTTTAGTCCATATATTCGATATGAACATCAAGTTCACATAATAACGATGCATAAACTAACTGCGAGCAAAAACGAAGCATACATTGTACCATATCACTTCGAAGCAATTATCTATCAAGATAACAATGTCGATTCCCTCAGCTAGGCTCTGGCTGACAAGAAAGTTCGATAAAAGGTACAGAAACATGTAGCCCAGACGATCACTCAGTCGACAATTCTACATAATTGGTTCAGATATTCAAGAAAACTAAACAAACTAGCACTTCAATAACTGGAAACTCCCTCTTCTCTGTCCGCACAGCGATCTGGGGTCTAGAATGACTCCTAAGACGGCACTGCAAAACATACGCCAAGTAAAAATTGAGTTTTCAGATTACACGAGCACTGGAAAAAAGTAGAAGAGTGCCTCATTATTGAAGGACCTAAGGGAGAGCATATCACAAATGTGCAACAATTTGAGATGGGTACAGGCGCTAAAAACACATGAAAACCAACTTACTGTATGTTGACGTGTCAATCTGCTCCGGGAGCTCTTTGATATCAACTTCAAACCTCTCTTGAACCTGCAACACGTTGCGATGCATCTTAGCATGTGAACAACCAAAGTTATAAATTGGAAAGAAAATTAAATACAGTGTGTCGAACCTGATTAAGAACATCTGAATCTGAAGCAGAAGAGACAAATGTAATCGCAAGCCCTTTGGTGCCAAACCTTCCAGCTCTACCCACCTAAAACATTAAAGAACAAGTTAGGGGAAAAATTAGGCAAATCCTTTGAAATTGCCCGTCCAACCACCATTGATAATGTTTTAAAAATAAAAAAAGAAAGAAGACGAAAGAAAGAAGGTTTACCCTGTGCAGATAAGTGTCTGCAGAATCTGGCATATCATAGTTAATCACAATGTTCACTCGTTCTATGTCGATTCCTCTGCCAACCAAATCTGTTGCTACTAGAATCCTCTTATGCCCCTCCTTGAATCCCTTGTAACGAGTTAATCTGCATTGTAGAATTCAAAAATATTTGAGAGAGAAACAATAGCACATTGTTCACTAACTTGAAACCATTTCATGAGACACACGCATACACATTATCCCTCTGCGTATAAGTTGCAAGCATCACTTCCATCAATTGAAATACATTAATTATAACCATTACTCAAATTGAGCAGCTAAAATTAGCTCCGCAAATTGATGGTAAAGAAAAAAAGGCATGAAAAAGTCCAGAATTGACAAAAAACTGTGCACAAACCTTTCTTCCTGAGACATGCCAGAGTGAATGCAAATAGATGGAAAATTACATTCCACAAGCAACTTATTCAGCTCGGCGGCTCTACTAACGCTTTTTACAAAGATAACAACTTGGTTGAAATCCAATGCATCAAGCAAATCATTCAGCTTCCGGTTTTTCTCCAGCTCACCCAATTTGATGTAGTGCTGTAACGAAGTTGCTATTTAGTAAGCCAAATTCTACTGAAAGACCAAATAGAGCACTTAAAATGTCAAAATCAAACCTGTACAAGACCATGAAGGGTCAACTTGGCCTCATCATCCACGTAAATTTCCATAGGCTGAAAGAAAGAAATGTCATAGTAAAGCATATTAGGAGTCCATCCGATGCTATGCTATCCAATATGAAATGAATGATGGTCAAAAAAAGCCCGTGTCCAGGTTCTGGTCCTTCCCAATCACCTCCTTGCAGATACTTCACTACACATGCTAACTAATTGTCACCGGACCATCAAACTAACTATAATTAATCGGTAAATTAGAATACCTAAATTTCCCACCCAAACCTCTTCCATCAAATCCCTCAATTAAAAAGAAAACCAACAAAAACAATATAAACAGAAAACGCCAAGTGCAAAAGGCACAAATGGGAGCAGCAGCTGTGGAACTTGGACACTCCCTATGCACGCCTCCTGAATCTTCCAAATGAGCCAGCACTTTGTGTCACTTGGATAAATAAACACATGACATGGCAAGTAATCAGTTGATCAACCAATGTATTGTTAACCAAGTGTTGTTGTGGACATCTGGATAATGGAAACATGGTAGACTTCTAAAGTTCAAGAACGACAGGCCACAGGACATTACATCTTGCATGAATTTCTTGCAAACAGGCCGAATCTCCTTGCTGAGAGTAGCTGAAAACATCATCACTTGCTTGTCATGAGGGGTCATCTTGAAAATCTCCTGCACATCCCTCCTCATATCTGTGGTTACACAAAACAACTTGTAAGCAAACTGATACAGCACACTTTCCGTTCTGATTAGAGAAGGAAAGAGGTATTTAGCAATGCCTACCAAGAGACTCAAGCATCTTGTCACACTCATCCAAGATGAAATGCCTCACATTTTTCAAAGAGAGATCCTTGTCTCGTGCTAGAGCAAGTATCCTGCCTGGTGTTCCAACAACAATGTGAGGACATTCATTCTTGAGAAGATCTTTGTGGATTTTGATGTTGACGCCACCATAGAAAACAGCAACTTTGATATCAGGTAAATACGTGCTGAACCTCTCAAATTCATGACAAATCTGCACAAAGAAACATGCAAGGTACTGTAAGTAAACAGGAAGAAAACAAAAACCAAGTTTCGAAAGCCCAAAGAAAAAGTCTTAATAGTTGAAAGGCATGCCTGGTAAGCTAATTCCCTCGTATGACATAGAACAAGGGCAGCAACTTGACCTGCAACGGGTTCAATCTGCTGCAAGGTTGAAAGAACAAATACAGCAGTTTTTCCCATACCAGATTTTGCTTGGCAGATAACATCCATTCCCAAAATAGCTTGAGGTACTGCACTCATGTTGCACTGGTGAAGAACCAAAGAAATTTGATCGAACGAACCCTCAGTTTCAATTAAAAAAGGTTTACCATTCTCCAATGTTGGGTTATAATAAAGATTTACCTGAGCAACATAAAAATCCAAACTGCAATAAGTCTCTATTTATGAGTGCTACTTAATCAAGTGGTACAAGGAACAAGACAAGAAAAAATGCAAAGAACAAAGAAAAAAAAAACATCAAGAGGCACATAGTTAAGAAAGCCAACACCACCTAAATAAGGGTAGATAGTGCAAAGCAAAATAAAGAAAAAGCTTTACATGGAGCAAAGAACAATAAACAAGACAAAGAGTTCAAGAAGGCAGGAACAACATCTATTATAATTCAACTACATTATCAGAATGTTTCTGAAAATTGAATTTTTTTGCACAGGCTAGCATGAAAAGGATTCAAAAGAATAACTCGGTCTGGTTGCAAATAGAAGCACTCCAATTGAGACAAAATAACTAATTCCATAACACTATGTATGCAAGAAGTGATTTATTCCCACCACAAAGATAAGAAAGGTAAGTAAAATACAAACACATAGAATGTAAAAATATTAGGGACTTGGGCCTAACTCAAACTTAAAAGCTAGCTCATGAGGTAAGAGTTGCGAATTATTATTATTATTAGAAGTAGTAATAGAAGTAGTGCGTATGTGTATTTATATATTATAATGTCTTCTCATAAGTAAAATAGAAAAAATCTAATTGATTCATATTTTCATAATTTAAAACGAAATAAAAATAAAAGTAAATATATTAATTTTGTTTATATTAATGAGCATATACTATACTTATCTATATAAAAAAATTCAATTAGATAAATTATATAAATTTTATTCAATTAGTAAATATCCGTTGTTGCTTATAATTATTCAATCGGATATTTGGATAATTATAAGTGACAACGGATATCCAGATATCCATAATTTTGTCAAATTTTAGAAATACTAAACGGATTCGGATATATCCGAATTTGTAAAATATCTATTGGATTTGAATTCGAATATGATGTTTTGAATATCCGTCGAATTCGGATACGGATACGGCTATCGAAAAACTTAATCGGATACTATATATCCGCTCCGTTTAATATCCGTTTACAGCCCTACATATGATTGAACTCAACAATCAGCAAAAAAAACACCGTGCCTTCTGATGGATGTTCAAACCCGGAATCCACAATAGCACGTAACAGCTCTGGCTTCAAAAGAAAGTCTCTGAATCCTGAACTGTGGATCCCAACATAACCTCTGTAATAGAAAAGAATACAAAGTTAATTGTTGAGCAATACATTTACAACTGTGCTGCAGCTCAAAAAAAGTAACACAACAAAAAATAAAAGCTAATCACTTTCTTTCTTATAACTCGCCTTTAAGGAGATTAAACACTATAATTGTAAAAGATAAATATTTTGAACAACTAAACAAACTAAAAAATAGGCACCAAATATACTCAAGTAAAATATGAATGAACCCATTTCTAGTTCGGAGCTCACTTCTTGGAAGACTCGCCGTTGACTTTAGCGGCGACAGAATCAGGGGCTTTTTCGTCTTCTTCCTCATAGTCGAGAAGCTCCTCTTCGTATGCATCGTTCTCCTTCATCTCACCCATTTTCTACTGCTGCTTTTTTTGCTGCGAGTAACAACAAATCAACAAAAAAAAAAACAATCTTTCCCATATTTCAAACTTGAAAAATACGTGCAGTAATATATAACAGTTCAAATCAAATCAAATCAATATGCAGAACCACAAAAAAGCTAGGGCTTGTTGCTTTGTTTACCTGCTGAATCGGATGGATATGATAGGGCTTGTGCTGATTTCGAAATTCTGCAGAGAAAACACTTATTGTAGAGAGAAACACCGGAACTCACCAGATATTTGGGGAGAGAGAGAGGGAGGGGGAGCAAGAGAGAGAAAGGAATAGGGTTACTGGATGATGTTCCCGAATACGAGAATCACTGGGACTCCTGGAGTTGTTACTCGTGCAAGAAAGCGTGGGACGACTTAGGGCTTAAATAATAATTATTTAAAAAAAAAGAGGTTTACAACTAGGTTTAAATAATTATTATTCAAACAAATGTTTGCAGAGGAATATTTTAGAGGGAACTTTTTAAAGAGTTCTATAGATTTTACAATATACAAGTGTATTTTTTATTGTTCTAAAATAATTCGAAATTTCTGTACATCTTATTTGATGTGCGTTAAGTGTTTGAATCGTCTAGTGCGTGATAATCTAGCTCAAAAAAAATTCGTCAAAATTCCTCGAATTGATTCATTAAGTTCATGAACCAGCTCGACTAATCTTAAAGCACTAGTTACGGTTATATATTGGGCAGGATGATGTAAATTATGTTGTATTAGAGCTAAAATTATTTGAGAAATATTATATATAATTTTATTTTTTTTAAGATTTATAAGATGTTATGTTTTGTCTTGAAGGAATGAAATGCTATTGGAGTATTAAAATAAGTTAATTTAATTATGAATTGTTAGTTATTGGTTACTAATTTTCCTTTTCTTTTTTCTCTCAAGTAATGCACTAACCATTGCAATTGCCTTGTACAAATAGTCCCCAAAGTTAACGTTACTCGTATTCCATTCGATCAATCCAAATATTTGTTCTCAAAATATCATCATATCATAACATAACAAACAACATATCTCACAAACTATGAAAATTCTTATCAAAACTTGATTTGGTCGAGCACAATAAATCACATGACAAGTGTATTATAATTGTCAAATAATTAACCTCTCTTTAATTAACAATCATTAACAGGATAAGTGTAAATCACTCCACACGTGATTAACACTGGTTCAACGACACGGGACTAGAATTTCCCACTAACCACATGCTCTGCATAAAACTACTAATCTGATTTTGCAGCAAATTTGCAGCCTCAGACTCAGGATTCCATATATGAAAAACATGCTGTTCATCCTCGGCTTCAACCAAGCTCACTCTTTTCACACCTTTTCCCCTCAAGAACTCAGCATACATCACCCCCCTCTCCTTCAAGAAATCCGACCCCGCCACGAACACGAAAACCGCTGGAAAATTGCCCCACTCTGCCTCCCCCGTCTCGAAATTACACCCGTAGAAGTCCCGGTCCAACCCCTCCGGCAAACTCAGCTTCCAAAACATGTCATTCATGGCCACATCGTGAGCCGAACCATCCGCCAGCTCCAGCTCGGTCCTCGTTTCGCTTCCGAAGAACGGATGGATGGGCAACAGCCCTTTGATCCTGATGTTCAGAAGATTGTTTTCCATGGCTTTGATAGCAACATGGTGAGCTATGTTCCCACCGGCGCTGTCGCCGGTGAGGAAGACGCTGGAGAGGTCAGCGAGCCGGAGCCAAGGCTCGGAGTTTGAAGTAGGGCTTAGCCATTCGAGAGCTGCGTAGCAATCATCATAAGCTGTGGGGAGCTTGTTTTCCGGGGCAAGCCGGTAGTCAACGGACAGGATGATGGCACCGGCCGCGGCAGATAGGTTTCCCAAGAACACGTGGTAGCTGAACCAGGTGGTGGAGCCGATGCAGAAGCCGCCTCCGTGGAAGTTAACGAGGAGGGGAAGTTGTGGCGGTGGATCGGAGGGGAGGAACATTCGGGCGGTTATCGGTTTCGATGAGTCGATTGTTATGTCCTTGAAGATGTACCTGTCGGAGAGATTGGATGATGGAGGGACCGTTTGGGGGACGAAGCGTTTGACAGCCCCGTTGGAGAAGACTTGGAGGAAGCCTGGTGCCTCAGCTACTAAGGACATTGTGGGAATGGAAGAATGTGGTGTTATTTGTGGATGTTTGTGAGTTGAAAAATGAGTGGGATTGGGTTGTTTATGTAAGGTTTGTTATTGACAAATTTGGCTTGGCGTTTGGTGGGTTGTGGGTTGATCATAGTTCTTGAAACGAGTGCAAGTTGGCTGCATTTTGGATGGCATTAAAACAGGAAAAACAGAGAGAGAGGGAATCTGCTATTGAAGCAAAAAGAGAGAGAAGGTCATCCATGTCAGGGTGCATTTTGGATGATATCAAAACAGGAGAGAGAGAGAGAGAGAGAGAGAGAGAGAGAGAGAGAGAGAGAGAGAGGGAATCAGCTAGTGAAGCAAAAAGAGAGAGAAGGTCATCTATGTCAGGGTGCATTTTGGATGACATCAAAACAGGAGAGAGAAAGAGAGTGAGAGAGAGAGACAGAGTCAGCTAGAGAAGCCAAAAAATAAAAGAACGCGCCAGGTAGAGATTGAACCTACGACTTTCTACTTAGGAAACAGACGCTCTATCCACTGAGCTACAGGCGCTTGTTGGTTGTCTGCTGCAGCATTTGTCATAAATATATAAGCCAGAGACCCATTCATCTCAAGACAAAATGCCAGACAGCACATGCAACTCTTACCATCCAATAGAGGGATAAGCAAAAGATAATGGAAGTAACATAGCAAAATGAGCTAAAGCTGCAAAGTCATCTGAAGAGATCTAGCGTTGATACAAGGATCTACAAAACTGTTAGGTAGAAAACGAAAGAACAACGGGCTACAAAGCGATGGTAATTAAGCTTGTGTTATTACATCCAAGAAGTACAAACTACGAAGGCCTATATTCCAAAAGGACCATGGCTTAACAGCCCGGCTCTAGGAGTACATCAATACAGCTACTTCTCTTCTTGATCGGCAACGTTATTTTGCTTCAAGGATTCATCCAAGTCGTTACCTTGCATGGGTGGCAACGAAAACACGCTCACAGTGGAACTTCCGCTTCTGATTTGCTTCATGGCCCGTAAGGCTGATATGCTAAGCTTCAAGTGCGTGTTTTGCATGCATTTGATTTCCGAAAGTTCTTCAGGAACTATAAGGCGTTTCTCTATCTCTTCTGCAGCCACATGCTGCTCGGCATCTTCTGGTGGGGCCAACTGCTCGTGCCTTGAGAAGATGCGAGAAATCATTGTCTCACACTCCTTCACTAGCTTGTTTATCACTTCGGTCCTGAAAAAGGGCTCATTTAGAACCTTTTGGATGAAAGGTAATCGAATCAGGTCACCACTTCTCTTGTCGTATTTTTTCAGAATTTTCAGTAATCCTGCTCCAAGTGAATAACGAAGAAAACATCAAGAACCATCACTGCACACTCGTACTTTTCAACTTTCTGAATGCCAAACTTTCTTGATCGATATTTTCTGTCAAGAAAGCATTTGTAAGAGAGAGATAAAGATAAAAGTCCAAAACCTGTGTAGTTAAGAGCGCTGTAGTTCTCCAACAAGATCATCTCTCCGTGAAAATCCACCAACTTCCTTCCTACTTTCATGAGTTCTTCTTTCGAATCCTTAGCTTCAGCAACATCATCTTTCAGCACCTGTGATCAACCAAGAAAACAGAGAAAGAGATTTAAGGATCTTGTAGTTTCGCACCCATTATCATGGTAATCTGTATTACGCAAATTATTTTGTGAGTGAAAGCGCCGAGTTATAAACCAAAAACCACAGTCAAGCATACCAAATTCAAGAAACCATTTTCAGACGACCGTGATGATGATCTTCATCTACTACTGTCAAGATTGGCACAGTACTAAGGATAGGTAATACAATGTTTGATAAAAACGAACAAACAAGAACAAGCTAATCTAAGGTCGTTTGGATTGCCGATTAGCTGTGTTCCAAATTGACTATGAGGTTCGTAAGAAATTTTCAATCATACTGGATTTGCTACAACAAGCTAAATCTACTCCAGAGTAACTTAAGCTGATGTGATAATTAAACAAACTAAATCAGCAACCCAACTACAGGGATAACCACAATTCTAACCAGCTTAATAGCCCAATATTCATATTCGTATTAGAAATAAAACTGTAAAGAAAGAATTGATAGAGATAGCAACATGCACATTTATTACTGTGTGTGTGTGTGTGTGTGAGAGAGAGAGAGAGAGATATGCACGAGACAGGAAAGAAGTCCACAGCAGCCCAGACAAAATGAAAACACGAGAACAAGAAATTCATATACCTTCATCCTGATAACGTAATCTTCCTCTTTATCCATGAAGAACTTGTTAAACTTCTTGATTTCCCCTTCCAAAAGCCTCACAAAATCGTCCATCGCCTTCGTCACCCCCTTCCTCTCATCCCCGCTGTCGACTTGATCATCGCCCAATCTGGGCCGTTCATTTGGCGAATCGTCCACCTCCTTCCCTTCATCCCAACCGTCAGTTCGATCATCCCTCAATTCAGGCCGTTCGTTTCGCAAACCGTCCATCTTCTTCCTCTCATCCCCGCCAACAATCTGACCGTCACTCAATCTGGGCCGTTTATTCGGCCTCTCGTCGCCATCATTCGCAAGATCTTTCGACGATTCCACCACCGGATGGATCGATTTCAACTGCTTTTTCAAATCTTTGTACGATATGAACTTGTCTTGCCAGTCCGGAAATATCTCATCAAGAAGTTCCCTTAGTATCTTCCAAAACTTCATTTTTTTATCGTTCGAAAATTGGGAGAACAACAGCAAGAGCTGGTGATTTTAGAGAGAGAGAGAGAGAGGAGAGAGGGGGAGGGGAGAGAGGGAGTGGATACGTATGTATAGATGGCATTATTTGGAAATAGAATATTCGCTGGTTTTCAGGATGACGGAATATACTCCGACGTTTAATATTCCCATTGGTTTGATCGTTGGAGTTCTTGTTTTATGCGATTATGCGTTTTGACCCCTCATTATGTTGCGAATTTTCAATTTGCCCCAAAGGTAGTCCTTTGAGGGCCTAAAAATAAGTGTCTTAATAATTTATTTTATTCTCGTAATAAATTGAAGAGTACGAGAGTCTTTGGCTAAACTTATTTTGAAGAGCTCATAAATTTCTATAGCTTATAAGTTGTTTCTGGAATTTATAAACTTTTAAATTTCATTTTAACACAAGTTGTATAAAGTGTTTGGATGAAAGAAAATCGAACAACTTATAAGTTGTTTTAAGAAATTATAAGTTATTTCACAAATTCTTTAATATATATATATCCCTTCTCCAACATCTAAATTAAAGCAACAAAGAAAAAAAAATAAGAAAAGAAAAAACCTCAAACAAAGAAAGCCAAAGATGAGTTTAAAAATAGGGATAATTACATCTATTATCCCTCTAAAGTATCGAAACTACAACTGATCCCCTAAAATTTTTTAATATTACAGAAAATTATCTCGTTAAAATTTATAATTATCAATACCGCCCCCCCCCCCCCCCCCACTCAGCCAGTTCCCGATCATAATATGATGACGTCAGTAACTTTTATTTTGAAAACCCAAATCCACCATTGCCCTAATTTTTATACATTTTTCTTCCATGGGGATAATTACATCTACTACCCCTTTAAAGTACCAAAACTATAACTAGTCTCCCAAAATTTTTTAATGTTACAGAAAGTTATCCCGATAAAATTCATAATTACAAATACCTCCCCCCCCCATTAAGCCGGTTCCCAACCATAATATGATGACGTTAGTAATTTTTTTTTTTTTGAAATCCAAATCTACCCTTGCCCTAATTTTTATACATTTTCTTCCATGTTAATTTATTTTTATATGTAAATACAATATAAATATGTATATACACACATACATGATATATATACTTACACAAACATTACACACACACACACACACATACACATATATATATACACACACACACACACACACAAACGGCCGCCCATTGCCCACCGCCCGCCGCTAGAGAGGGAGAGGGAGGGATCTAGGGGGAGGGAGGGAGAGAGAGAAGATCGATTGAAGGAGGGAGAGAGAGAGAGAGAAACGAGGGCGGCGTGGTATTTGTAAATGGCAAATAGGGGGGTATTTGTAATTATGATGGCGGAAGTTTAGAAAAAGTTGACTGGATAACCGACAAATAGGGGGTATTTGTAATTATGAATTTTATTGAGGTAACTTTCTGTAATATTGAAAATTTTTGGGAGACTAGTTGTAGTTTCGATACTTTAGAGGGATACTAAATGTAATTATCCCTATTTAGTATTAAGAAATAAAGGGTAAAATCGGAAGTTTAGAAAAAGTTGATCGGATAACCGGCAAATAGGGGGGTATTTGTAATTATAAATTTTATTGAGGTAATTTTTATAATATTGAAAATTTTTGGAAGAATTAATTATAATTTCGATACTTTAGAGGGGTACTAAATATAATTATCCCTTAAAAATAAAAGAAAAAGCTATCGAATCTGACCAATTCATTAAATAATCGAGTGGGTCGCTTTGGCATGGGATTAAGCAATAAAGTTTAAATTTAGTACAATTCAATATGAAATTGACTGGGACATCGTGACAATATTCTTGGGCTAACTTTAACTTAGATTAGGCAATAAAAATAAAATAAAATAAAATAATAAATTAGATTAGACCTCCCTCCAAGCATGATATTCCAAATGAATAAAAAACACAAAGCAATGAACAAATCGGGCCACTTTATTTATTTGTTTATTCTTTAATTTTTTTTTTACTTCAATTCTTTTTTTTATATATATATACATATATATATATATGTATATTGAGACTTAGAACTTGCATTTTATCTAATCAATTATTGACAAAACCATATATCAAGTAAAATAAAGTTTTTTCCTAAGTAGATGCAACCTACATTTTATGTAATGCCCCTGTACTTTCTAGTATTTTAAAATTTATTATATATTATGTTTCATGCAAAATATTTGATATAAAATCTTTTAATTCCTGAAATTTTTATGATTTCCAAATTTTATTCTTTAAAATTACTTTATAACGCAGACATTAAAGTATTAATTTTGAATGGTGATTATTATTTTTGGAAAATTTATTTAAATACATATTTTAGGCTTGCATTTATTTTATTTTCGAATTTTATAAATAAATTATACAATTTTCTAATTTTATAAATACAACAATATATTTTCTGACTTTATATGTATAATTTTCAAATTTTAATTATTTATAAACATAATTTTTGAATTTTAATTATTTATAAACCTAATTTTTGGATTTTAATTAAATGAAAAATATAAAGTCTAGATTTTTAGTATATTTTACAATTGTTTTGCAAGAAAATCACCTCCAATACATATATATACTTGGTGATTTATCTATCTACATGTACACACACACATCCATATATATATATATATATATATATATATATATTAGGGGTAATTTATATATCTACATGTACACACATATGTCCATATATAAACTAGTGGTGATTTATCTATCTACTTATACACACACACACACATCCATATATCACCTAGTGGTAATTTCTATATCTATATATCCACACACACATCCACATATATAGACTAGTGGGGATTTATATATCTACATATACACCTACATGTCCACATACATAAATATATATATACTAGGTTATTAATATAGTAATGTGTACATATAAATAATCATATAGAATGAATGGTTTATATATTTATTTTGTTATAATATTAGACATTTCTTCTCTTCCTCCTCTATAAATAGATCACATGACCCCAACCCCATTTTCATCCCACAAATCCGGCCTAGAAACACACCCCCACTCTACTTCTACTTTTAACACCCAAAACACTTCCTTTTTATAGCTTATCTTTCACTCACATATGTATATATATATAAACACTTCTTTTTACATATATATATATATAACTATTATCCTTCCATATAGCCTTTTATATGCCCTCTTTTTCCCTAAAAACATTTGAAAAGGTAGGAATTTTGCTTGATTCCATAAATCTAGTTGTTTATGCTTGCATCTATATTTAAAATACTCCTTAAGTGTAATTTATATGCTCTAGTTTATGTTGATGCCTTATTATGTCAAGTATATGCTCGCCTAAAGCATAAAATTATGATCTTTATGTGAAATTTTGTGATTATGTTCACCTAAACACACACCTTCATCTTATGTGATTAAGTAAAATTTCTACTCAACAGTTGTGTTGACATGTGTTATGAACACATTTTTTCTAGGCAAAAACATTCTAACCCATCAGGAGGAAGGCATCGGGAAGGCATTACAAAGCTTTTATTTAGCTAAAGTTATTATTTTCACTTGTATAGCAACTTTTGTGCAACTACGATTTCACTATGTTGTACTAAATTTCTATATTATTATATATTTGCAATAAAAATATTCACCATTGCGCGTTTCAATCCAACATATTTTAATAAAATAAAAGTGTATTTTTCCGGGTTGTGACATTTTAACATTAATTTTTTTGTTCTAAAGAGAAAAAGGGTACAATCGGACATTTATTGCATTTGTTTGTGTTCAGGTTAAATGTTTTATGAGCTTTTTAAGGGTGACGATATTGGCACTCCAAAATTTTATATTGGAGCTCCACTTTGATTTTTAACTTTAAATATTTGACCAAAATACCCTCTCATCTTTTAAACATCAATTAATTTAATTTGTTGGACAAAACTACCCTAGATAACCACCCATCCCACCTTATTTTTATTTTGGTGGGATGGCAACCCTAGAGCAGAAAACCAACTCTCTTCTACACTTATCGGCTACTGTGAACAGGACCAGAAAAAAAAAATGCAAAATTTCCTTTCTTGCTATAACATTGTTGTTAATTGGTTACAATGGACGAAAATAGTTATATGCAAGATTTGAGAGTGAGTTCTGAATTGAAGATGATAATGGAACTTGTGAATAACAAAAGTGTCGAAGAAATTTCAGATTTCCACCATTCTTGCAATCCACTTAGTGTTAATGGAGGTAATGATTTCTTTTTCATATTGTTCAATTTTCTTAGTTAAATTCTTTGCTAACATTTTAAATTCAGCGATTTATTTTGGGACAAGTTTTGCTCACTTTTATTTTCAGGACTAGTTTTGCTTCTCTGTTTTTAATTTGAGTTGATTTGGGTTCCATTATTGATAAATTTGGTGTCTAATTTTTGCTTCTGATTTATGCTTGTTTTTTGGTTCCACCCACATGTAGGGTTGAAGCCTATAGTCTTATTTCTGTTGATTACATGTTGATCATGAATAACGGTGGACAAAAGATCATGCAATTGTCAAGAGACAGATTTTCTGGTGCCCTCCCTCATTTAACAAGACAGATTTCTCAAGGTTTTTGTCTTTTTAATCAAGAGAGACATAGAGATAGGATTCTTAGCTATTGTGATAAACTTATATGAAACATGTTTTTTCTGTTTTTCTTTTTGTTGTGAAATTTGGAATATATTTCATCCACTGCTAGTATGTGTGGTTGTATTCAAATAAGTTTATTTACTAAAGAAAGGGATTATGAATCTTGAACTTTTTGTTCAGGAAAAAGATTTATAAGAAACCAAGTCAAATAAGCAAGAGCCACAATTTGAGATAATGCCGAGAATAAATGAGATAGAGAAAGACAACAATCATTTTGACCTTAATTCATTTTTTCAGTTGTCAAGTAAAACTTTTGCTAATCATGAAGAGCTTCAAGAATGTATTCATTGGATTGCTCTGAAGCAAGGATATGTGACAGTAATTAAAAAATCTAAACCAGGGCATTACGTAATTATTGGTTGTGATAAAGGAGGAACATACCGATGTGCCCATGTTCCAAGGAGCAGAGGAAAAGATTGACTGGATCTCGGCTTATCAATTGTCCATTTGAAGTAAAAGGTAAAAGGTAAAAGGAAAAATGAAAGGTGATATTTGGAAAGTAGAGATTAAGAATCTGTTCCATGATCATAAGCCTTCAAGTGGTATGTTAGGCCATTCTATGTGTCGTGTGTTTTCTAGTGATGATATGCAGACCATTAGAACCATGTCAATGGCTGGATCTACACTACGGGAAATTCTTACTGCACTCTGGCAAAGCAATCTTTCAATTCATGCAGTTTCAAAAACTGTGTATAATGCAAGAGTTAAGATTAAAAAATGAGGACTTGAAGGCGCATACAGTACTAGAAGCATATGTCATTCAAAAATAATATAAATATTATGTTATAAATTAAAGGGTATTTTAGTCCATCTCTTAATAAAACAATGGGAGTGGAGCTCTAATATAAAATTTTAGAGTGTCAATATCATCTCCTGCTTTTTAATATTCACCGTAGAAAATTGAGTTGGGATTATGAGTTGTAACCTAATTAATATCCAT
Source organism: Petrea volubilis (assembly GCA_026212405.1). Lineage (NCBI taxonomy): Eukaryota > Viridiplantae > Streptophyta > Magnoliopsida > Lamiales > Verbenaceae > Petrea > Petrea volubilis. Next base: position 23,483,234 of record CM047880.1, read on the forward strand.
ATTTTTAGGGAATATAATTGAATCAACATCTTAATAAACCAAAAAAAATAATAATAATAATTAGTAGTAGTAGTATTTTCATTTTGTTGAATTTGATATAATAATTTGGACTCAATTTAATATATTTTGATATGTCTCAATTTAATATATTTTAATAATTTGGCCCATGGGCTATTTATACTTCACATCGAGAAACTCCCCAATCGACTTTTGATTGAGGAGAGACACCACACCTTGAGCTCATCGATTGCTAAGGCCCCAGGTTGAGAGGGCATCATCGACTAGAGGCATCTAGTGGTTGATCTGGGAATAAGGGGCCTTCTCAACTACCAAAGGACAATCTCTCAAAATACATTAAAATGTTGTTGACCTCTTTTTTCTGTCCTTTGCTGATTCCTCTCAATGAAATTTGCCATGTTGCACTAAGTAGTCCAAACTCCAGTCATCTTCGGCCTATGTTAAGAAATGGGGGAAATAACTATTTGAAGTTGTGTATGGTAAAAGGACTAACAATAATAGGGTGGGGGTTGGGGCGGGGGGGGGGGGGGGGAGGATCAAAGCTTTGGTTTAGGTCCCACTTGGTTTAAACGAAGCTATTACCCACTCGAGTTCAATCTCAAATAGATGGGACATGTAATTTATGCATTCAATATGAGGCACTTTAGTTTATATCTACATTAAATGCATTGTCAGGTCAGTTATTTACACATTATCTAGGCATCACATTTCATTCAATACAATCACCTTATCAATGTGTTTGGCAAATAAAATAAAACAGAGAGGAAATAAAGTTATAAGAAATAAAAAGAAACCAACAAATAAAATAAAATTGTTGAAAAGAAAATATAAAAATAGTTGTAATTCCAATTTTTTGTGGGAAAAAAAATGTTTAGCCCTATGCCATTTGACATGGATTCCACTTTTTAATTCGCAACCAAACAAATAAAATCGTTTATTGCCTCCCATTTTCATTCATTCCAATTCACTTCCTCTATTTTTTCTCATTACCAAACGAAACTATAAATGTGCCGTATCAAATCTCAAGATTTATTGGTCAAGTCATACCTCACCGTGATTATTTGTCAGAATTATGGGTGGATTAGGAAAATATCCTTTTTTCATAGTTATCCCAAGTCTAAAATCCATCTAATATAAAACACCAATTGTTTATTGAGACAAGTAATCACAACCAGGGGTGGGCGTTTCGAGTCGAGTATAGGGTACCCGTCAAGTACCCAATCCTGACTAGCAATGTCGGGACAAGATTCGGGTATGGGATTTCTACCCGAAATCCTGATCGAGTACCAAATCCTTTAAAAAAATATTCAAAAATTAAATATTATGTTTTTTTCCTCTCAATCTCTGAGTCTCTCGCTCTCTCTCGTCTTTCTCTCAAATTGGTCTCTGAGTCTCCTACTCTCTATTTTTTCTTTGATTTTGTCTCTCAATCTCCCATTGCTCAGCTCTCATCTCTCACTCTCTATTTTCTCCCGTCACAGTAGCAGTGAGCAACAATGACCGACAACAACAATAAGGAGTAATAACACCAGCGGTGGATTTTTTTTTTAATAATACATGGTCCCTAGGTACCTGACATTTTCGGGACAATATCAGGCAGCAAAAAATGCTACCCGAAATTCCCAAAACCCGAAATCCCATCCCGATACCCACCCCCAATCACAACCCTCTATCATTTAATCAGTTCGATATCATCTTATTTCATATATAAGTTAAGTATTGAAAGGTCTTAACTGAAGCCCACATCAACTAATTCACATTTGCTTGCCCACTTTATACAAAAACTTTTCCCAACCCCCCCTCAATATCTCACTCAATCAAACGTTCTAATCAACCAGATTAACCCACATATCATATATAAACATTATTATATTATTATACAATAAGAGAATATTTCGTCGCCCCCATCTTATTTTGTTTCTCAATTCTCAATACTCATTACTCAACTTTTCTTTTTTCTTTTTTTTCACATTCTCATATAATTTTACATTATAAAAGTTTAAGTATATAATTAAAATATAAGCTCATTTATATTTTGCACACGCCTTGAGTATGCTCGGTTGCTAGTAATAAATTTTAAAAATGTATCTAGCCATTTCTAAGGGGGATAGGGTCCTATATAGAGATGGCAATGGGTCGGGTCGGGTCGGGTACGGGTTTGGCCAAACCTGAGACCCGAACCACGAGAATTTTTTGGACTCGGGACCCGTGTTGGACCCGAACCACGCGGGTTGAACCTGCCGAGTTCCTAAACCCGCCCCGCGAACCTGTCCCAATAATTCAAATTTCTATTTTTTAATCAATTTCTTTGAAATAATAATTTTAAATTGTACAAAAAAATAATTACCTTTTGATATTATATAAAACTATATTATTTTGATAAAAAGTTCTATTTGGTTGAAAGAGACAATTCAAATACATAAAACAAACATAATGGTTCACGAAGGAAAATAAGAAAAAGAACAAATCGACCAAACAAAACCAAATTCACGAAGAATATATAAAGAAGATGTGAAGAAATAATATTTAAATTATACTATTGGGTAATTTACAGTTTAAATCTTAAGATTATTAAGAGAGAAAAATATTTTATCCTAATGCACTCTTAAATAAAAAATATCATTTTTTTTAAATTTTATTTATTTATATATTATAAATATATTTAATATATATATTGGTCGGGCCTAGGCCGAGTTTAAGTGGACCCGAGACGAGGACGGGTCCAAAATTTTGGACCCACAACCTGCCCCAAGACCCGTTCACCGGGTCGGAGACTCGCCAAACCTGGACCCCATTGTCATTCCTAGTCCTACACAAAAATCAAACCAATCATGTATTTCGTACATCAAACAACAGCAAAAGCATTCTCGCGTGAAGTTGCCCACCCTTCCCCCCCCCACCCCACCCCACCCCACCCCTAACCTCCATGGAAACCAAATAGTAGAAAGAATAGCAAAACCGATAAAAACTTTATTGCCACTTTATTTCATTGATTGAAAACGATCCCAACACCCACAATGAAGTTTCCATGTAGACCTCTTTTGTTTTCCTCACCCTTACTCTAACTCTCCATTTGTTTTACCCCCAAATCCAGAGGGTAATGCATTAGTAATTTGTCACTTGATTGAATTTGATAGAATAATTTAGACTCAATTTAATATATTTTGATATGTCCCAATTTAAAGCCGACACATATCAATCCCAAATTGGCTCATGGGCTCTGTACCTTCCATCGAGAACCTCTCTAACCGATTTTTGATTGAGGAGAGACACCCCACCCTGAGCTCGTTGATTTCTGAGGCCCTAAGTTGAGAGTGCATCATCGACAAGAGGCATCTTGTAGTTGATCTGGGATTAGGGGGTAACTATCACCCTTTCGAGTCCAATCTTAGATGGATGGGACATGTAATTTTTGGATTTAGTATGGAGCACGTTAGTTCGTTTCCACATTAATTGCAATGTCAGTTCAGCTATTTACTCATTATCTAGGCATTACATTTTATTTAATGCAACCACCCCATCATTGTGTTTGACAAATGAAATAAAATACAAAGAAAACAAAGTTGTAAGAAATAAAAAGAAGCCAAGGAAAATGAGTGCATTGTACCTTTTCACTTTGTTTTCTTGATAAGAGGATAATTGATGAGAAGAAAATGTAAAAATAGCTGTAATATTTTCTTTTCATTTTTTGTCCAGTTTTTTGAGAGAAAAAAAAAATTGTTTAGCCCTATGCCATTTTCAATTCTAATTCATAGGCAAACAAAGAAAATGGTTTATTTCCTCCCATTTTCATTCATTCCGCTCTACTTTCTCCCATTTTCCTCATTATCAAACAAACTATAAATGTGACGTGTCAGATCCTTAGACTCATGGATCAAGCCATATCCCACCATGATTATTTGTCAGAATCATAGGTGGATTAGGCAAACAGCAAATTTTCATAGTTATTCCAAGTCTAAAATCCATGTAATATGAAAACACCAGGTGTTTATTGAGACAAGTAATCACAACCCTCTATCATTTATTCAATTAAACATCATCTTATTTCATATCTAATTTAAGCATCGGATGGTCTTGACTGAGGCCCACATCAATTAATTCATGTTTGCTCGCCGCTTTATACAGAAACTTTTCCCAAATTCTCCCCTCAACATCTCACTAAATTAGATGTTCTACTCGACCAAATTAACCCACATCTCATATATAAAATACTAGCATAAATCCCGTGCTAATGCACGGAAAATTCAAATGAAACTATAATTGATAAGAAGTATGTGTTTAAATTTGATATTATTGATCCTTTTCATTTGTTAATTTTAATGATTAATTTTGGTATTAAATAACCTTCAACTATTATATAATATATTCATATTAGGTGCTTCTCACACAAATTTTTAGAGGAATTGAGTGGTTCCCAAGCACTTTGGACCTTTGGGTCCAAAAAAGAAGAATAAAAACAAAGAGAAATTTTGATGAAAAAGGTATGACAATGAAAATGAAGATAATTAAAAAATAAATCAAGAAAAGAAATTTGATAAATAAAGATAAAAAAGTTACTGAAACAAAATACTAAAAGAAAAAAGAAAACAACAACTTCTAGGGGGAAATTCACAATATGTGAAATAACAATAATAGTAAAATTAAAAATAAAAATAGGTGAAAATATAATATGTATCAATATTTACCAAAGAGCCTTTTATACAATGTATTATATATAAAAAAAATGTATAAAACAAACAAACCAACAAAATTGTATAAACTATTAAACTTTTAAAAGATAAAAAGTCAAATACAATAAACCTCAAAGTGAAATCATAAAGCTTAAAAAAGAAAAAAAAAATAGTTAATCAATAAAAGCAAATTAAGTGAAAATTACAAATACAAACAACTAAGGTGAAGATAAGTTAAAATAAATAAAGGAAAGAAGAATTGATAAATAACAATAAAAAAACTACTCAGATGACATATTGATTGAAAAGTAAAAACTACAGCTTCTTAGGGTGAAAATATTTCATAATGTGCAAAATAACACCAGTAGTAAAATTAAAAACAAAATTAGGTGAAAATATAAGATGTATCAACTTTTATCAAATTGCCTTTTATACAATATATATACATACAAAAAATGTATAAAATAAATAAACCAACAAACTTGTATAAACTTTTAAAAGGAAAAAATTCAAATACAACAAACCTCAAATTGGACTTATAAAGTAAACAACATAAAAGAGAAGGCTAATCAACAAAAGCATATTAAGTGAAAATTACAAATAGTGTTGTAAGTCATAGATACCAAATATCAAATATAAGTTACTATTGATTACAATATTTCAACTCAAAATATCATATCTCTACAGGAAAAATGTTGTTAATTATTTATTTTTACAAATCTTGCCAAGATTTATGAGAATCAAATACTTATCCCAATATCACCAATCAACAGAAAAATTCGTAAAAAAAAAAAAAAATACAAATCAAATCAAGGCAACAAAAGAAGGCCTAACAATTGAACACTATCAAATCCATCACCAATCAATAGAAGATTCCGTAAAAAAAAAAAAGGAAAATACGAATTAAATCAAGGCAACCAAAAAAGGCCTAGCAATTGAACACAATCAAATCTATATTCATTGGGAAAAAGAAAAAAAAAAGACAAAACCAAAAGTTTACTCATACAAAAATGAAAAAAAAATTGATAATTAAGTGAATAATTTTATAAAGATGCATAATTAAATTAAACTATGAGAAACAAATAATAATGAAAGAATAAAACAAAAAAAGACAATAGTTCTAAAATGGCAATTTAAGATTAATGAGAAACAAAATTGCCTACCTATACAACAAAAAAGACGAAAAAGATTAGATGAAAATGGGTGAAGGATAGTTGCTTTGGGTTAAGGAAATAGGAAGAAGGTTTTATTAGGGTTTTTGGAGAGAGAGAGTCAATAAAAAGGAAGGAAATGATTTTTTTGGGCAAAGGTTTATAGATAAATGAAGAAGTAATCCACATTAAAAGATCTAATGATATTCAAATTTTGAATGTTGTAGAAAATAAAGAGAGTTATAAAATAAACTAATGAGAATTTTCTATTTTGATTAAAAAAATTTAAATTCTAGAAAATCTATTGAAAATCAATTTTTGAAAGTTTTAGGTTTAGGAAACCAATAGAGTTATAAAATAATCAATGAAAATATTTTATTTTAATTAAAAACATTTAAAATTCTATAAAATTAGAATTTAATTAAAATTAGAGAAATTTGAATCGAATACCTTCCTTAAATATAGATTAGTATTAATTATTTTTATTATATAAAGAGAGAATATTCATTGCTCTTTATTTATATTCTGTACACGTATCGAGTATGCTCTTATGCCAGTAATCATAAAAATATGTTTCTTGGGGGAAAAAAAAAAAAAGATGTTTCCTTCCTACATAAGAATCAAATGAATCATTCATTTCGTACATCGAGAACGACAAAAGCATTCCCGCGTGAACAACACCCCCCCACACCTCCATGGAAGCCAAACAGTAGAAAGAAAAGCAAACCCAAGAAAAACTTTATTGGCACTTTATTTCATTGATTGAAAGCGATCCCAATACCCACAATGAAGCTTCCCTTTAGACCCCTTTTGTTTTCTTCACTCTCACTCTAACTCTCCACTTGTTTCACCCCCCAATTGCAGAGTTGTGTTTGACTGATTGTTGAGGGAGAAAAGGTTAGTGGGCTCTCTGCAAATTGTGCAAAAATGTTGTTGTTGACAGAGAGAATTAGTTCCGTTTTGTCAGTATTTTTATGCAGATTGTGGGTTTTTGTTGTTTCGATTAGTTTTGGGTTATGGATATGTAGTTGTACTCTGCGAACAGATTCATGGTTTATTTTATTGATAATTATGTGGACAAATCGGGAATTAGTTTATGCCAGTGTTCTCTTCAAGACTTGAATGCCAATCTGGATGTTAGTTATTATTTATTTGTTTATTTTTGTGTGCGTGCATTTTCTTGTATTTATGCCTTTGTGACCACCAATCTGCAATTATGGTTCTGTATCTACAATGTTGTATTTATGTGTGTAATCTTTTCTTATGTAAATGTTTCTTGTTGGTTTTTTGTTGTTAGTGTATATGCTCATTAGTTGTGCAATTCGTGCCATTAGTATAGTTACGATACTGTATCTATATTTACTTGGATGTAATTACTAATCCAGTTGATGCAGTTCATGCTATAAGTATAGTTGTAATAAGCTGAGATGTGTTTCTCTCTATGCCATTGATGCTAATCTTCACTTAAGAATTAAGATGGATTCATATTCTTTTGTTCTCTGGCTATGCCTAACAGTGGTTACATGTCCTGCAGATTTCAAGCTACAAAATTTGTCACCCTTACAAAAAGCAAAATGGGATCCGAGATAAGTGATAAAGACATGATTGTCACCCAAATTAGCGTTGGGGGCCTGGATGATTATGTCACAGCTAAGACGCTTTTGGAATACTTTGAAGATAATGTTGGGACGGTCTGGAGGTGTCGATTGAAGACTTCCTCAACTCCCCCGGAATCATATCCAAATTATGAGGTTGATACTGACAGTGTAAAGAGAAAGAATGAGTATGCAAAGGTCGAACCACATGCATATGTGCATTTTGCAGCTGCACATTCAGCGAAATCAGCTCTAGATGCTGCTGGCCGTGGTGAGCTTATATTGGGCAGGAGACAGTTAAAGGTTAGTTTGGGGCCAGAGAACCCTCACCGCTTGAATGAGAGGAGAAGAACTACAACACCGTATAAGTTATCTGATGCTTTTGTTGAGATTGGACTTATGAAGAGCCAAGATGAGTTCCTTGTTGGTTGGAGGGGGCCTCGTACTGGTGTTGATTTTCTTGTCGATCCCTTCAGTGGGACATGTCAACTGCATTTTACAAAGGATACTGCTTTTTCCTTTAAAGGTGAAGGTAGATCTGCTGTAATAAAGTGCGATTTCAAGATTGAGTTCCTGCCAAGAGAAATAAACGAGATAAAGCATTACAGGGACTTTTCTTCTTTAATAGTTTTATTGCAGCTGGCTTCGTCGCCCTTGGTTTATTACAGAACTGCCGATGATGAAATTGAAGAACAGGTGCCTTTTGACTTGTTGGATGACGATGATCCATGGATCCGTACTACAGATTTCTCTCCAAGTGGGGCAATTGGTAGGTGTAATACTTACCGAATTTCGTTACGACCTCGGAATGGTCCAAATCTCTTCAAAGCACTTGATTATCTTCAAAAACGTAGTGTACCAGTTCTTGAGGAAAGATCAGGACCACGCTATCGAGTGTCGGATGAGCCTGAGTTTGGGATGCCCATGTCAGATCCCTTTTTTTTCGGTATTCAGTACAAGGAAGGTATAACCTTCAAGATTATGTTTTTGGTGAATGCTGTCATGCACAAAGGCATAATCAATCAGCATCAATTGTCCAAGAAGTTCTTTGACCTGTTGAGGGCTCATCCGGAGGAGCTCAACATTTTTGCACTAAAGCACATGTGTTCCTACAAGCGTCCTGTTTATGATGCTGTCAGGGCTCTGGAATTTGTGAACAAGTGGCTGTTGAAAAATCCTAAGCTCCTTGAGAGACCTCGGGAGATGGATGATATTGTTGAAGTTCGAAGACTGATCATAACTCCAGCAAAAGCTTACTGTCTTACACCAGAAGTTGAACTGTCCAATAGGGTTCTGAGAAATTACAGACACATAGCTGATCGCTTCTTAAGGGTTACTTTCACGGATGAAGCCATGCAAACTCTAAATAAAAATGTCCTAACATACTATCCTGCTCTTATTGTGAGGGAGATTACGTCAAATGCTAATCCACAAAAGACCACCATGTTCAAACGGGTGAAGGATATCTTAATTAATGGTTTTTATTTGTGTGGTCGAAAGTACTGTTTTCTGGCATTTTCAGCTAATCAACTGCGGGACCGTTCAGCCTGGTTTTTTGCTGAAGACAAGAATATTGGGGTGGCCAATATTAAGAATTGGATGGGAAGGTTCACAAATAGGAACGTTGCAAAGTGTGCTGCAAGGATGGGGCAATGCTTCTCTTCGACTTATGCCACAGTTGAAGTCCCACAAACCCAAGTTGACTCTAACCTTCCTGATGTTGAGAGAAATGACTATGTTTTCTCTGATGGTATTGGTATGATATCAGCTGATCTTGCAATAGAAGTTGCTGAGAAACTGCAGTTGAGTGACCCCCCGTGTGCTTATCAAATCAGATATGCTGGTTATAAAGGTGTTGTTGCACAGTGGCCTGCAAAAGGTGATGGGATTCGCTTGTGTCTCAGATCAAGTATGAAAAAATTTGAATCCACTCACACAATTCTTGAGATTTGTTCTTGGACCAGGTTCCAGCCTGGTTTTCTGAATCGTCAGATAATCACACTACTCTCTGCCTTGGAAGTTCAAGATGATGTATTCTGGAGAATGCAAGAAACAATGGTGTCAACACTTGATCAGATGCTTGAAGACACGGACATGGCTTTTGACGTCCTTACTACGTCATGCAGTGATCAAGGAAATACAGCAGCACTGATGTTAAGTGCTGGTTTCAAGCCTCAAACTGAACCTCATTTACAAGGGATGCTACTGAGCATCAGAGCTGCTCAGCTTGGGGACCTCCGGGAAAAAGCTAGAATTTTTGTTCCTTCAGGAAGGTGGTTGATGGGCTGCTTGGATGAGCTTGCTGTACTTGAATATGGGCAGTGCTTTATCCAGGTTTCAAACCCTTCTTTAGAAGACTGTTTTGTGAAGCATGGGTCGCAGTTTTCTGTTACCAAGAAAAAGCTTCAAGTGATCACGGGTCTTGTAGCAATTGCAAAGAACCCCTGTCTTCACCCCGGAGATGTTCGGATTCTGGAGGCAGTTGATGTTCCTGGGTTGCATCATCTTTATGATTGTCTTGTATTCCCTCAGAAAGGAGATAGACCACATCCAAATGAAGCCTCAGGGAGTGATCTTGATGGTGATCTTTATTTTGTTACATGGGATGAGAATCTCCTTCCTCCAAGCAGGAGAAGCTGGACCCCGATGGAATATGCGGCGGGAGAAGCCAAACAATTGCCACGTGAAGTGAAACATTCGGTAATTCTTGTCTTCTGCATAGTTTACTCCAGACAAGCCTTTTTCTCTTTTGAGTTTTTATTTGAACTGAGTACTTTCTTATCCTTGTGATGCTTTCTGTTATTCTATGCAAGAGTTGCTTTCAGTCATTTTCTGTGCGTGTTAAAGAAGTATCCAGCCTACAACAATGTGTCCGTATGTAGTCTAAATGTTCCCCAGTCTTCTGATTTTTAATTGGAATATCAGAATATGAGAAAGATGTATTATGTCATGAATGTTAGCACCTGGCACTGTTTGCATTGCAAAGCTGATTCTAGACTTCATTTTTCCCTGAATAATTTGCTCACTTTTCAGAATTTGTTCACCATTCTTGTCATGAGGTAATTTAATAAAACTTGTTGCTCATTTTGATATAAGTTTACCTCTGTGCAGGACATAATCGAATTTTTCACAAGAAATATGGTGAATGAAAGTCTTGGTGCTATCTGCAATGCTCATGTGGTTCACGCTGACCTTAGTGAATATGGGGCTTTGGATGAGAAATGCATCAGATTGGCAGAGCTTGCAGCAACAGCTGTTGATTTCCCTAAAACAGGAAAAATAGTGACCATGCCCCCTGAACTGAAGCCGAAGATGTATCCTGAATTTATGGGGAAAGAGGAATTTCAAACTTACAACTCCAGTAAAATTCTGGGGAAGCTCTACCGTAACGTTAAAGATGGTTGCGACAGAGATTGTGACACATCTTCTCAACATGCAATTGCTTCGGGGAACATTACATATGACGAAGACCTAGATATTACAGGATCAGCAAGTTTCATTTCTGATGCATGGAATTGTAAATGTTCCTATGATGGACAGTTGCTTGGTCTTTTAGGGCAATACAAAGTGAATAGAGAAGAAGAGGTTGTTACTGGGCACATATGGTCCATGCCCAAGTACAGTAGTAAAAAACAAGGGGAGTTGAAGGAGAGACTAAAGCACGCCTATAACACACTGAGAAAGGACTTCAGGAAAGTGTTTGAATGTATGGGCCCAGAATTTGATCAGCTTTCCGATGATGAGAAAAATATTTTGTACGAAAGGAAGGCATCAGCTTGGTATCAGGTAACTTACCATGAAAAATGGGTGAAGAAATCCAAGGAGCTGCTAGTGCTAGAAGATGCTGGGAAAACAGTGATGTTAAGCTTTGCTTGGATTGCTGCTGATTATCTTGCTAGGATTAAAATTAGGCGTAGAATGATGGGGAATAGCATCTCCTCTAAGCCTATTGATTCTCTCGGCAGGTACCTGGCTGATAAAATCTGATCCAGGCGGTATCCTGTTTTCTTTTGTTCACGGCTGTAAGGCCACTCTGCCGTATTGGGCAGTCAGTGTCTTCTCATGCACAAACCTCAATTTGCATGGGCATGCTGCCCTCCTCTACCTTTTGTTTGCTTTCTAGTAAGCTCTTTTCAATTGATTTTGCTTGTTAGAGATTGCGCAGTGCTGTTACCAAACATGGATATGTAACTTTCTTTGATTTTTATGTTTATTAAGTCGATGATTGAATTGATATCTATTCGCCTGGTTTTAATATGCACTCCTATACCTCCATGCTTTTACTCTTTATCGTCCTCCAATTAGTCGTTATTTCTTTAGTTCTTTTGACCCTGAACACTTGGAATTTTTATCAGAATTGTGTCTTAGAAATAGGTGCTTCACCTGTGGGAGTTCGATAGACTACCGTAGCGGTACATAAGGTTCAAGAATGCTCTTCTGGTATGCATGCAACTCTCATGGATGTAACAGTCATGTTCAAATTCAATCAAACATAGTGTCTTCTACCCATCTTGAAAGTAGCGTAACAGTACTCGTCGGCATTAATGATACACCAACCCTAGGCTGTGACAGTTAATGTCATTAGTTAGATGTATGATGAATACACCAGTAAGTATAAGCCACATGGACTCACCAAGTCATTTTTAAAAGTCAAAACATCGGTTGAAGTGGGGCAAGAACTTTTATTACAACTATGCTACACGTACTAACATATGTCAGAGTAGTCCCCCTGTCTACCCTCTTGCCCCAATGGAAGAAAAAGTACAAAATTAGCTGGAATGGAAATGGACTAAGTTTCATCTTGTATGCTGCATCTTTTTTGGGTACTTTGCTTTACTATTTCCTCTCACTGCAGTTATTGAACTTCATTTTCATGTGGCTGAAACCCTGCATCTTGAATTACTGAATTTGCTGGAAGGTATTCTCACAACTAGCTATGTGACATATATCTGACTGTAGTATACTAGTCTTTTTAATCATAAATTTTGTGTGCAGAAAATCCCACATAAATTGCGATAAGGGGTTAGCAAGTCAGTCCCATGTTACAGATAAACATATTATTTTTAGACAGAAAATTGACGAGTACAGCACGTTTCTGAATATATCACAATGTGTGATATGTATTCACGGGAAATGAATGTCTCTATACATTATCAATGGTGCTAATTTTGCAGACCTCGGACACTAACATGCAATTTTACCTAAGCTATAATTGCTCTTATTACTTTGAGGTAGTATAGTAAGATACTAAGATCCAAAATCAACTTGCTTGCCCCAGTTCTTTGCTTGGATTTGTATATATGTAGTGCACAAAACAATGAGTAGTTCGTGCTGTTTGAGTTTGCATTTGCTTCTGATAATTGATTTTGGGGTGGGGGAGGGGCGCTCTTTTCCAGTTGATAAACCTCATTCTCGCCTAAACTACACGTAAACATGATAGGAAACTGAGGACATTTCATGGATACGTGTGTGGCACTCATCATTTAAGTTTATCTTTTTATCTTTCTTTTTTTTTTTGATTTATTTATTTATGTTATCTTAAAACACAAGGGTTCCCCCCCCCCCCCCCCCCTCTCACACAAGCACAGAGGCACACAAACACAAATTGTGGGTTGTGCTTTAGCCTCCGGAGCGTCGATTTGCCAGTAATTGATACAATAAGCTTTGTATATGATGGTCATGGTTATCAATCTATTTCAACTTAAACGAAATGTTTCAGTGAGTCTGTTTAAGAATGACTACTAGAAAACTTAAAAACTTCAGTGGTTACTCACCATGACTAGAAAACACGAAAAATATTAGCAGAACAGATTAAAAGATGATCAAAGCCTGCTCCTAATCAAGCATATCTTCGATTGTTATGTAACACATTGTATCGAAAGTCTGAGTATTTATTCATAACTCTCTTTCGAGATATATGTATCTATACATAATGCTTTACCAGTAGAACTTAGCTGTATACAATTGGTTACAAGGCATGACAGAGGCCATTAATATCTAAGTTCCCAGAAGAAGGGAAAAGACATCCTATAGTTATTTACATAAGTTTGGCTGGGAAAGAAAGCATCAGCGATGTAGAAAATGTCCACTATACCCTCGTTATGGTATTGATGACTTTATTATTATTATTATTTTTTATTTCCAAGACTTCTCATCTAGGAGGTAAATATACAGGGCTCTTTACCTTCATTGATCCCATTTGTAAGTGAAGGTGCTGAACCATTCCAATCAAGTAGCTCCTCAACCATTTGCATTGCAACTCTATTCTCTTCATCCAACATATCACCGACTTCATCGATTTCTGATGACCCTGATGATTGCGAGTGCGAGTTATTTTCGTTTGATTGTTTTGTTGTTGACTTCTTCTTGAGCTCGACTTTCATCACCCAGTGCGACCCCGAATGCCTTCCGGCTCGTTTTTGCCACACTCCTATGTTGGAGTTGTCGTTGTCTAGCCTCAGACAGGTGATAGATGGAGCTGGATTCTTGCAGCATTTCTTAAGCTTCGCTCCGAGTACGTCTGAGAGCGTTGACGGAGACAACGGAGAGTCTGTGGTTTTGTCTGAGTCGTTTTCGCGGTTCTTAGGGATTGGAAAGTTTGTCTTTGCATTTTGGCCGCTCATTAGAATGGCTGCTTGATCATATGCCCTTGCTGCTGCCTCTGCTGTCTCGAAGGTTCCCAGCCAGATCCTCTTCTTCCTGGATACAGATCAAGCAAAGAGCATGTATTAGAATGTCGGATCAAGGGCAAAACTGGATGGCAGCACAATCTGGAGGAGGCTCAGCAAATTGCTCGTGCCATTAGCCACAGCACAATGCTGGAAGCTGCACACGGGTACTCCATGTTTGTTTGTTAATAAACAATTACATTAACAAGTCCATGTGTGTGTGTGAGAGAGAGAGTGTCAGTGACATTCTTGAAGTCAACATATTCTTGTGAATCAGGCTGTTGAAAACCGGGAATTCTGTGTGTGTGTGTGCGCGCGCGCCCGTCCGTATATATGACATTCTTGAACTCAAAACATATTTTTGGTGAACCAGGCTGTTGAAAACTGGGACATTCGTCCGTGTGTATGTGTGGGTGTCTGTGTACATATGTCTGACATTCTTGAACTCTAAACATATTCTTCCGAATCAGGGTGTTGAAACCGGGATTTTCCCTGCAAGTGCGCGTGCGCATGTGTGTGCATATATACGACATTCTTGAACTCAAAACCATTTTCTTGTGAATCAGGCTGCCGAAAACCGGAACATTCGTCCCGGAAGCTGGCAAAGATGTTAAGTGAACCAGAAAGGTATGCAACATGAATGAAATTAAGTTATATCTATATTTATATATATAGACATTAATTGATTTCAAGAACGGTGGTTGAGCTGAGGGTTATATTACAGCAAAGGGTGGCGGATCTCTGACACCCAAGAGCCCCACTGGCGCTGCCTGACACCTCTGAACTTCTTCGATCGTTGTTCCATTTTGTTTTTCTCGCAGATGGTTGGTTAAATGCATGCATACACAGACAACACGGGAACTGGCAAGAAAAAATATAGGAGGCTCTAGTGAAGTTGAGAGGGAATAAGAATTAAGAAGAGCAAGAGGTTTTTTAATTGCGAAGTTGTGTCGGTTGTAAGAAAGTGTGGGGGGAGAGAGAGAGAGAGAGAGAGAGAGAGAGAGAGAGGCACCTTTTATGTGATGGTGCAATAAAAGCCTTCACCTGCATTGCTATTGCTATTTGTTAAACGACCATAAATGGTGATAACTACTACTGTCAATGCAACTATCCAATCATCTCTGAGGAACATGGTCTTTCCTTTCTTTCTTTCTTCATAGAAGAGGAACATTTTAGTCTGTCACTAGAGACTCAATAACAATCAGAGATATAGTGATGTCTCTCTCTCTCTCTCTCTCTCTCTCTCTCTCTCTCTCTCTCTTCATAAGAAATATATTATTGGGTGAATTACATTAAGCACTCAAATCTTTGGGATATTCTACACTTCGATACCCGACTTTCATAATTGTGCATTTTGGTACCGAACTTTTATCATTTGTGTATTAATGGTCTTCTTTTACACTATTTTCGGTGAAATATTCTCTGGAATATTCGATCAAAATAGTGAAAAACTACAATCAATGCACATATGACATATGTTGGGTACCAAAGCGCACATTTACAAAAATTAGGTATCAAAGTGCAGAATAATCCACAGATTGTGGTGGTTAACGTAATTCACTATGTAATATTTATGAATTTTTGTCTCTTACTCTAAAATTTAAATGATTATACATTTAATATACCTAACAATGTCCAAAATTTTCTTCTTTTTTTTAATTATCATTAGTCTTCTCATTTTCCTCTCCTACAATCCTAGGTTTCCACGAAAATGTTGCATTTTGTCTGAAAAGCAGACAGGCAAGAAGGTGAGAAGATGAGGCCATAACTTGTCGTTAGTACCAAAACAAATAGCTGGATTATTTATGTTTGTTTGGTGAAACTAGACTTTTTTGGGCACCTAACTTTGACTTGTGAAAAAAGTTGAAGAGTAAACCATGTCCATTTATGTTTTTCAGATCATATCAATATGAATTTCACTCACTTGATGGTGATTCATATTACTACCTAACATATTAAATTGAATGAATAGACTTACATTTGTTTGGGGTTGAAAAATGATTTAATTTGGAGCTTGAAAAGTTGATTTGATTCAATTAGACCATAGTCAAATTCTGTCATTGTATTAAGTTATTTGAGTTCTTATGATGTTTGATTCGATAAAAACTTGTTTGAACTCTATTTATTCTGTTATCAAATCAGATTCAAACACAATTTTAAATTAAATAATAAAAATTAAAATACAACAGTATCTTGTTCAGTTCAACTTGATTAGTTTGAATAGCGAAACCATTAAAAGAAAAGAAGGTATGCCTTGGGCGAGTACTAGCTCAGGTCGAGTTAGTGTAAATCCATGGAGTAAATTACAAATGTTATATAATTCAGAACAAATTACGTCTACACCCTCGGGGTGTAGTGTAATTATAATTAGTTCCTTTTTTTTAAAAAAAAAATTATAAATACCTTCTCAAGGTTTAGAATTTTTTTGTAAACATCAATAGAGATGTATAGAAGATAATTTTGCTACGACTACATTAGTCAATTCAGTCATCAAAAGATGCACCTCATCGTGCTTGAAAAAAAAATTCCCTCAACCAATTTTTCATTCCACCGACCTTTGTAAAATAATTTTACTTTATACCACTGTAACCACACTAGCATTGCCATTTATATAATCTGATACTACCATGACTTTGTTTTTGAAATTAACCTAATATAATTTCTACATTTTGAATTTGTCAAAATCATGCGAATCCCATCTCAAGATCTCGCTGAAAACACAAAAAAAATACAACTTGCAATTTATGTTTGGCCTTGATAAATGATGAATATTGTTAAACTGATATATATTATCTCAGGGAAGTATTATAATTTTTAAAACTATAGGGATTAATTTGTAATTATATTGCACCTCAAGCGATGTATATATAATTGCTCTACAATTTAAAGAGAATGAGTAATCACATGACAATGAATAATAAAATAATAATGCTTACCACGTAATTAGCGGGGGTGTAATCAAATTAAAGAGCATTGACACACAAAAATGTAGAGACCCAAAACTAAATAATCCTTTAATAATAATATTTATATCTAACACGGGACATAACCAAATTTCATGGAGTCACGGAATTTCATCGTACCAAATTGATGCATATATCGAACTGTTTTTATTCTTAATCTTGTCTAATTTAGTATTATTTCGATTGTTCGATTTATTGTAGGTGTTAAGGTTTCCAATATATATATCTTTCGACTTATTAAATGCTAATTATGTTCAAATCTCTTTCGACTTCAATGCAAATTAATGATAAACTGATTTTTCCCTTTCTGTTTTTTTTAGGTATTTATGGCGTTTATGGGTCATAAAGTGTTAGCCTATAATGGCTCTCAATGAAATAAATTATTTTTCTATTTTATGAACAAAAAAAAAAAAAATCAATGAACATGCTTTTTCGGTCACGGGTTCGACTCTCACGTATGTGTTTGTTCTTCTTCCACATAGTAGTTAGTTAGTATCTCTTTAAATCGATAAATGTGTACTTGATCTGAATTATTAATGTAATTATTTGAAATGTATTGCAGATCTCTTAAAAATAAAAATTTTAATCTCAAATTTCGACACACTCAATGTCTATGCAAAATAACGAATAATATAAATTAAATATATATTTAAAGTTTGGCACTACAAAGTTATACATATTTATTAATTCTCTTAAAGAAAATAATTTAAAATAAAATAAAACCATACGATGGAAACAAAAATTATTGTAATTTTTTTCAAATTGGGCCTAGGCCCAGGTGAGTTAGTTGAAGGCCCGTTACTTGATTCGTTGTAATTATGCCCAAGCTCCAGACCCATTTCCCAATTCCATTTACAATTTAGCCCAATTTGAGAATCCTCCTTCAATTGTATCCTCATTATTTTCTTTCCACAAAAAGACCAAATTACCAAGTGACAAAAGCGCAATTTTTTTCTTTTTTACCCAAAAAAAAAAAAAAAAAAAATCTTTTTGATTTATGTTTCTATTTAAGGGCCGTTTGGATGGATTTAAAAAAAATATTTCTTGAATGGTACTTTTTTAAGTATATATATTTTTTATTTAAGCTAAACAATTTTGTATTTGAATATAATAATACTTTAAAATGTGTTTTTATTTGAAGCAATTATGAAATAGTCTCTAAAAAAGGCATTTTTTATGACTTCTGTTTTTTTTTTTTTATAAAAAAGGTCCATCAAAATACAATTTGTTTTTCTCTGAAATATTTTTTTTCAACAAACAAGAATTTCTTTATTTAAAAAAATCGAACCGAACGGGCTCTATATAAGAGAAATTTCGAATTAAATATATTTTTCTCTATAGTTCAAAAAAGATGCAAAACTTATGAGACAATAATTAAAGAGCCAATGGTCTGAAAAATTAATTTCAGTGCAAAATAAATCAAAAACATTTATTAATGGATATATTAATGAAATTGTTTTTTTAAAAGAAAAGGAAAATTAATAAAGGGCAAAAAAAAGCATGCTTGGTTAAAAGTACAATTTATACTGCACCCAAAAACTTTAACAATTTACAAGTCAACCTCACGAGGGTAGTACAGTAATTTCACACAGAGAACAAGTGGGCATACAGCCTATACCCTCCATTACCCACTTAGCACAACCCACGCCTCTCTCTCTGCCCTCTCTCTTTCTCTCTCTTCACTTCACACTGTGCTCTAGACACTTTTTCAGCTGCTACATTCGAGAATCAACTACCCCATCAAACAGTTGGTGAATGGTTTATTAACCAGATCAAGAAGGGTAATAAGTTTTTTTCTAAACCAGATTGATTAATTTATTTATTATTCTTTTCGATTGATTGATTCTTGTTTTTGTTTGCAGATTAGTGCGGCTCTCTCTCTTTTGGGAATTTTGAGATCTGGGCGTCAAAAAAGAATGACTTTATTGAGAAATTTTTTGTCAGTTTTATCATCTGTTAATGAAGTGTTGGCGTAGATCAGTCCCCTCTTGGATTTCTCAGTTACTCGCATGCATGGGGTCAGTTTTTTTTAACCTTTGTGTGTGTGTGTGTGTGTGTTGTTTTTGCCTGTGGAGGTGGATTGTTGGTGTTGATTGATTGACCGTTTGTGCAAGTAGAGTTTACAAGTTTTATTGAAAGAAAAACAGCTCGAACTTCAAACTTTTTATCCCTATTGTGTGTAGTCGCATATTCGGCTATTAGTTACAGAAAGGGATAATGACAGAGGACTGTGAAAAGGATATTAACCTTTACCGAATATGAGCCAACATAAGGAATAAAAGTAGTTATTTGGATTATTATTATAATTGGGGTTCTTTTTCTTGAGTTTTTGGGTTATCATATTGGTTAAGAATTCATTTGCTTACTTTAGTTTGGTTCTTCTCTTTTTGTGGTTAAGAATCTTGATTTTGCTTGTGTTTTAAGCAAGCAAGAATAGTGTCCCTAAACAGAGTTTTGTTTTCTCTCTTTCTTTTACATCATTCTTTGCTTGGTGGTGTAAAGACTGTGTTTGAGAGGTACTCATATACTCTATGTAATTGTATTTTTTGGCTAAGCATCCAAATACACTTTTAAGAGAGAAAAGGTCGAAAGAAACTAGTTGTAGTTATGTATAATAGATGCTGCTTAGCTGTACAGATGGAAGCTTGTGTCGAAAGAAGGCCTTTATATTCTTTCCTGGAGTGTTTGAAGAAGTATTTTCAGGCACTTATTCTATTCACCATGGAAAGGTTGAAGGATAAATGCAGAAATATTTTCCGTGTAAGACGGCATAACAAGTCCTAAACATTTTATTCAATTAGCTTTGCTTTAATTGGGTTGATTCAAGTGCTTCTTTTGCTATTCTGGATGTTGAGGTTACCATTTGCTTCAAAATTTTCTGGAAGTATGCATATATCTCGCTTAGCTAGTTTCTGTAATTTGAAATTTTATTTCCTTGATAAATGGTCAACTGGAACACACTTCATGTGCTTTTTGGTTGGATTCACAATCAATCTAGCAATTCTTATGTATAACTGCTGTATATGACTTCTTGAGCTTGACATCCCTTTATTTGACAACACTCCCACCCCCTTGTTCCTCCACCTTCTGCATTTTCCGTAAGATATTTCAGAAAATGAACTTTGGTCTATGTGTATGTGGGAGCTGTCAGTTTCAATCTTGTAATTGAGTTTCAACAGATGCTCTTGATCTTTTGTTTAGACTAAATCTGGGTTTTTATCTTTTGTTTCCACTCATTTCTACAAATATTGCTTGTTTTCTTTAAGATTCATGACCTAAAAAAGAAATGAAGGCAAAAACTCTAATTTTAAGAAGCTGAATTGTCACCTGCTATTTTTCTTTTTCTTTTATGCAAATCCTGTTTTTGCACTATCATCTTGATATAATGTATAATATTCTTAATAGTTTCTGCAGATACACTAATCATTTGTTTGGTGATAAACCTAATTTGTAACAGAGCAGAGGTTGTCTTGGATGTTGTACCAAGCCCCCACTTGTTATTTCTGTAGATGAGCCTTCCAAGGGGCTGAAAATTCAAGGGCAGCGTGTGAAGAAACGTAGTTTAACTGAGGATTTTTGGAGCACCAGTTCAGGAGATATGGATAATAGCGGCTTTCCATCCCACAGAAGTATGTCATCAATCAGCACCTCGAACCAAACCCTTGACACTCAAAGCAGTGCCGGTGGCACAAGCAACCCTTCTGAATTTGTGAATCATGGCAAGTGCTCTTACACTCTCTTGCCTTTTACGCACCGCATTTATGGGATGCTTGAACTTGTGAAATATATATGGAATGACTGCATATAAACTTTGGGGTTAGACACTTCTGTATGCTTTGTTCTATATGGTTGAACCGAGCCGAGCTGAGCCTTGGCTATTTTTCAGGCTTGAGCTTGACGAGCCAAGAGAGATGGGATTGAGCTCAACATGCCAATAGAAATGGGCTTGAGCTCGAATTTGAAAATTTTGATTGTTATTATGTCGAAATTACAGCTCAAAAATGAATATAATATTTATAATTGTATATGTATAAAAACAAATGTTAATAATAGAAGGTTAATGGGCTTACGAACAAAGACTATTTGGCTCGAGTTTACCTTGAAACCTATACAAGCCAGAGCTTGGCTCGAGTACAAACCTTTTGTTGAGCCAGCTCATTATGCTTGCCAACCGGCTCAGTTTGCATCCCTATTATTGCATGGATATAGAGGCATGATTAAATTTGAGAAGAAGATATTGTTTAGCAATCCCCTAAGGCTAATCTTGGCCTTTTTCGACCTCGCATTGAACTTCACTATTTTCCTGTTGTAGGATTTCTTCTTTGGAATCAGACAAGGCAGCAGTGGGTTGGAAGTAAAGGTTCTCAAAAACACGCACAAGCTCAAGAACCCAAATTGAGGTGACAATTGTCATTTTTCTTGCAAGATGTGTTTAAAGTAGATTAGGACTTACATTATTGCTGTAATGTGTGTTGCAGCTGGAACGCAACCTATGAGAGTTTGCTTGGGACCAACAAACCTTTCCCCCAGCCCATCCCGTTGGCGGTTAGTTTGCTGATATTAAAGAATTTGTCCTAGTTTATCTTTGTTTTTGGCTAGTTATCTCACGTGGTATGGCTAGTTAACTCTCGTGGTATCGTGCCGACAGGAAATGGTGGATTTCTTGGTGGATGTGTGGGAGCAGGAGGGGCTTTATGATTGAGTAGCAAGAGATACAATTTTCACTATTGTTGTTACACCAGGGTTTCATGAAGATGTTCCTATAAACATATGCAATGACCCTCTGTGTCCCTGTTTACTTCTATTATTTTCAAGGCTCCAACTTGCAAGGAATTTGTAATTAGCTTTACTCACTCTGTTATTTTACTCTCTTGTTTGTGCTCTGCTTCTTGTGGATATCTGACATTAGCTGGAGCAAAAATGACTTTAACAAGACACTTCTCTCTCTCTCTCGCGCGCTCGCGCTCGCGCACGCATGTGTGTGTGTGTTTTACTAGCTTCATAAGGGCTTATATGTTGGAAATACACAGTGGAAGCGCCCCCTAGCCCTGGTAGAATTAGAGGGCACATTACTCGTTTTGCTTTCTTATAGCCAGGGCTGCAGAATCTATTTTGACTATTTTTTCTTCGTAGTCTGTACTCTTTTATTTTATTTATGTAACTTCTTCATTGATAATTTACTTACAAGCTCAAGAGCGTCAAAATTAATTTAGGATGGGTGATAATGCCAGATTACTTTTCCTGATGCCAGAGCAAATCTTAAAAAACTGCTGTGCTCGATTGCTTGCTGTCAACATTGGCAGGGATGGAACTAGAGGGGGCCTGGAGGGCGAAGTTTATATAGTCTCAAGTTTATATCGAACTAAAATTTATATATAAATTCGATCTCAGTTTTCAAATAAAATTTTTGACTTTGTTTATGAACATTTGTCCTAGGCATTTTACTCTATTCGTTATGCAAAAATTTCTCAATTAATTTGATTCACCTCTCGCAAAACTTAGGAAACATTCCATTTATATTGACTTTTTTCAATCATTAAGAAAGATTACATACCAAAAATGGTTAGTTTTGAAATAAAAACCTGCATTTAAGAATATCTCAATCAAGAAAAAAAATTGTCGCAAAGGGAAACTTGGTAACTTATCACAGTCACCCCAAAAATTGATAAGCATTGGGGCGAAGTAGTTATTTTCACAAACTACAGAGGTGATAATTTGACTACCTTAATTCCTAAAGTACCAAGATGAAAATTTTACGGTTATTCTTTTTCCCACTCTTCCATTACGTATAAAACCCATCCACAAAAACCCTACTACTCTCCACACCCATCAACAGTTACCCCCCCCCCCCCCCCCCACAAGAAAAAAAAAAAAAGATTTGAACTTTCAGAACACTCTGCTTTTGCAGGTAACTTTCTTGAATAAATTTCTTGTTTTTTTTATTCCATTTTTGTGAGCATCAAAATTCATTGTTATCTTTTTTTTTTCAAAAAATTATAGGGGATTTGGTGGAAATATGGGTTTGTCCGATGAAGAAATAACGAGGCTGGTTAGAGTTCGAGGGACGGTGATGACAATGCTGAAGGCCAGGGGCTTTTTGGTGGATGATGCCGAAACTAAAATCAAGAAACCGGCTTTGATACAAAAGTATGGGGACAATCTCAACAGAGACGACCTTACGATTCTCAAAGAACGAATAGGCAATCCCAATGACAAGGTTTTGTTGATTGTGTTTGTCTTAATGTTGTTTTTTCATGTGATTATGTTTGTGTTTATTGTAAAGAAACTCTTGAAATTGCTGGGAAAAAAAATGGATTTGGGGCCAATGTTGAATCATTGTGGAATGTGTGGTGTAATTTTGTTTGTTTTTTTAGAAAAAAGAATTTGAAATTGAGGGTGGTTGGGTTTCAAATATCTTGTTTCACCTTTCTATTCCCTATGTATATGTTATGGAGCTAGAATTTTTGATTTGGGGGACGATGTCAAATTTTTATAAAACTATTAAAGGTATTTTTAAGATTTGGTTCGAAAAAGTATGACATAAACTTGAGGGGTTGACCCTTTCGCTCCGTCTCTGCATATATGTGTCTATTGCTGGGTTCATGACACATATTCATCTTATGTTTTGCTATAATCAAGTATTAACAAATACATTCAGATTGGAATTGGAGTTAATCATAATACATCTCTTTTGCAAAGATTTGAGTATTTTTGTTTAAATGAGATCAATATTTGTTTAGTTGTGATGGAGATTCAAGAATGGAATCGAAGTGTTTCTTGTTTCTTGTTTGATTGATGAAGCAGATATACGTGTTCTTTTCGGACCAAGAAAAGGTTGGAGTGAATACAGTGAAGCAGTATATTGGTCGCATGAAAGAGGAAGGGGTTCGCAGAGCAATCGTAGTTATTCGCAAAAATCTATCTTCTTTTGCAAAAGGTTGCATCAGTGAAATCTCTTCTAAGTTCCTCATCGAGGTCTTCCAGGTTAATCTTGCACGACTCGTTGTTTGTTTAGCAAGAATGGCTAAAATCTGAAAATTTAGTATATTTAACTATGTGTTTTTTGTTGTTTTGTATATTGAAATTCTTCTACAGGAGGCAGACTTGGTTGTCAATATATCTAATCACTATCTTGTGCCACCGCACCGACTGCTTACTCCTGAAGAAAAGAAGGATTTGCTCCAAAATACACTGTCAAAGATACACAGGTAGGTCTCTTACATGTTTTTTAACTTTCCAATAATCTCTTCACCAGAACGGCTAAAAACACCAGCTGGGCATTGCCAGTAAGTCATTTCTCGGTAATTCTGTGTATACATGTTCTAGTTTGACAAATATATACTTACATGGTAGTTTTGTGTTTTGTGTTAATTGGATCAGTTGCCTCGGATGCTAGTTAGCGACCCCGTTGCACGGTATTATGGCGCGACTCGCGGGCAAGTCATGAAAATTATTCGGAATAGTGATGAAACTGGGAATTATGTTACCTATAGATATGTGGTGTGAAGTTGTTGTTAGGTGATACAAGAACTCAGTACAGTATGAAACTGTAAGTTGGTTAATATCTATCTGTACTTATGAAAGTTTGGACCAGTCATTTTCTGAGATTGTTGGTGAGATTCTTGCATCTGTTGTTCAACTAAAAGATTTCAAGTTTTCTTGTTTATTTGCAAGTTGTTTCTCGCACAAAATTGGCCAAGAAAAGGACCTTGTTGTAGATATGCAAGATTTTCTTGGGATCATGTTGTTCTCTGACTTTAATGAGGGATGGAGTCAGAATTTTTTGTCTAGGGGCGATGTCAAATTTCTATAAAATATAAAGGATAATTTTAAGATTTTTTGGGGGGGCGGGATTCAAAGTTTTTGAAAAAATAATATATGTAAATTTTAGTTCGACATGATTTTGAGCGGGGCCGACAATCCCCTCTAGCCCCCCTTTGCCTTGTCTTTGAAAATAATGCAAACATAATTTCATTATGAGGCTTAAGGCTTAAGAATTAATGATCGGGGGTTATTAAGCTACTTTTGTTGTTTGAAGGTAATTTACTTCATGGTTGCTTTAAGTAAAGATTTCAAACATGACGGCCTTGTCTTAATCATGTAATTGTCTTGTGCTAATCGTTTTAAACTTAATTATCTCGTGGTTCATATTATATTTTCATCTAGTTGGATATTTTGTAGTTGCGCATGAGAGTCCACATACATTTTTACCTAATTGTCCAATTAAGGGGTGTTTGCACACACTTTTGTTTTTTGAGGAGTTAAAATTGTAAAGAAAGTTGAAAAAAAAATTAGTTAAGTAGTAAAAGCAAGTAATGTGTATAAAGAAAAAGCGAAAAGCAGTAGTTCGATTTTGAAAAAGTTAAGTACAAGTTGGAAATAGCTGCCTATTTTAATTTATTTTAATTTTTTCCTTTCAACAAAAACAGCAAAACCAAATAGAAAAATGCACTTTTTTGTTTTCATTTGCAAACACCCCATAAATTTTCTATTTTTTGCATGGGAAAGAAAGTAAGGCATTGAAAATTTTCCTATGATAAATAATGTTTGTAGTATTATAACATGTCAGGATAAATCATTCAATCACTCGATCATATGACATTCTTGGTTAGTATTTCGAAATAATAAGTATCACAGTGTCTAATTATACTATTATAATGATATTTTATGATGTTTGAATATGTATTTCTTTTCAATAGTTGATAAATACGAGTCTAATCTAGTTCAAATTTATTGGGTGCAACGTGTACAATATGTGATACATAAGATCAAATAAGAGTCTAACAACTATGGTCAAAATTGAGGGGGAAATAGAAGGTTAACCACAACGAAATTAATTAATATTTTTTTGCATTTAAAAAGATGATAATTTGATATTAGTCCAATGATGGAATGGCGTATTAGAAAGACTTTGCTCGTCAATGCCTCATATCCACCATACATCACACTATTGTTAGCACAATTGACTCAGCCATCAAATTCTAGCTTTCACATTTTTCATGGCACATCAGTTTTTTTCACTCACACATTTTCTATA
Organism: Petrea volubilis; assembly: GCA_026212405.1. Classification (NCBI taxonomy): domain Eukaryota; kingdom Viridiplantae; phylum Streptophyta; class Magnoliopsida; order Lamiales; family Verbenaceae; genus Petrea; species Petrea volubilis. The sequence goes on from CM047880.1 coordinate 23,509,336, forward strand.
AACGTGTTCATATTTTGTTGACTGCTCTGGTTCTTTGTCAATTCGAAAATAGTTACATCTCTGATCTCTCTCTCTCTCTCTACATATAAAGTGGAGAAGGGCCCATAAGCCATCTCTCTCTCTCTCTCTCTCTCTCTCATACATTTAAAGTGGAGAAGGGCCCATAGCGCATTAATTTATGATGGGGAAATGAATTGAAGTCCACTTCTCTTGCCTTTGTCCATGAAATTGTTGTGGGTAATTGTCGGCCAATTTGGTACAATTAAGGCCCATCACAACTTTCAACCTCAGAATATATATATATATATATATATATGTGTGTGTGTGTGTGTGTGTGGAGTGCATGCACACACAACGCGGTACATGCATGCTCTAGTTCTTTCTTTTTTACTTTGTCTTTATTTACTTTTAGTCTCATTTCCCCACCAAACCCATACTAAAACCAGATTTACTATTAAAAGTCATCTCGCTCTTCAAAATTAAAATTATGGGGAAATTACGAACTTCGTTTCATAATATACACCTTTTTTAATTGTATCATAATAATTTTGATTTTTTCACATTATGTCCCGCAAGTCAATTTCTGTCAAATCTTTAATGAAAATACAACGTGATTTGCACGTGGCGTTCGTATAAATCGTTGTTGGAAAGACACATGATATTTTTTGCTATAAAATTGACATAAATTAGTATGCAAAACATAAAGTGATAAAAATGTATATTTTATGGGACATAATAAAAAAAAATGTAATTTTTGAAATGCTATTGAAAAAGAGTATACATTACGGGACATAGTTGGCATTTTTCCCTTGAATTAACGATTCTATTGTTGTTAACAAACGTAATGTATGAGTTTGGCTCTCTATTGGCATGCATTATGAAGAGAAAATATTTCTTAAGAAATATTATATATATATATATATAATAGTTGCAGCTGGCTGTTGAGTTAATTTGCAGAAGAAGAAAAATAATTTAATTTTGAATGAAAAAATAAAAAATAAAAGCGATTGGGGAAGGTTGATAATACATGTATGCAAGTTGCAACATGGAGGATGGGTTGGAATAGCATGCCTAATAACGTGCATTATTCAGAAAATGTCCCTTCGCACACAAAATATTTGCAAGATTCATCTGAATAAATATCCATGCATGTGACAACCCCCCTCCCCCACCCCTCATTTTCTATATGTGGGAATGGCATCAGGGGTCGGAGAGGATTGTTGCCCCTGTCAAATTTATATATATTTATTTGAAAATTTCAAATTCCCCCCTCTCCTTCCGACTCGACCCGTTGTATATAGGGACGGAGCCAGAAGGGGACTGGAGGGGCTAAGTGATCGCCGCCAATATCGGACTAAAATTCACATGTAAATTGAATTGATTTTATTGCAGGATTGTACAAGTCTAGTTTGATTGAAGCTCTGATACCGCTTTGACCGATTGGTTGAGAAATCCTTAATCTTTCAAGAGGTACAAAAAAGAACAAGAGAAGGACCTTATTCAAATTTGAGTCAGATAAATGTTTGAAATTTTGAAAGTATGCCTTCCCTAAATTATATAAAAAACTTTATTATTTTGTATAAATTCGATCTTGTTTTTTGAATAACATTTTTTGGTTTCGTCCCTATATGTGTGTGTGTGTGTGTGAGTGTGTGTGTATACATTATTGTGAAAAACAAATGCACGTGATCATGACGTTTGTTTGCGTGGTTGCAAATTGCAAAATCGAAGAATGAATCCTTGGTTTCTTGGAATTTTTCTTGAATTACCCAATCTTATGACGCTCCATGATTGCGAGAAAAATAGTAAGTATTAAGAATAGCATATTAAATGACATTATTGAAGTCAGTTAACAATATGCATGCATTGAATATTGAATAATGAATAATTTGTGTTTGATACAATAATGGCTATTATAGATTTATTAGCGTTAATTATTATGTATGAGTTGATTGATATATAATTCAACAACAATACAAATAATACCATTGAGCATTATAATCTTCTTTTTGCCGTTAAGTTGTTATATATATATATATATATATATAGCTTATACACAAATTTTGATATTACTGATTCTCAATAATTGACAATACATTTTTTTTTGTCTTAACCACTCGGTTCCGATTTATTGACCGACTAATTCGGATTTGATACTGCAGAGGCCCAGTATGGGAACGATCCTCCTAACCCAATTGTTCCATTCACAATACCATAATTCGAATTCTGAACGTTGTTTAAGGGATCTATCGCTTTATCCTGCTAGACCAATCGATAATTGGCCGTCACACATTAATAATTACCATCAATGTTAAATTTGCCCAATTTATTATTATACTAAAATATAAATTATGTCACTGAAAATTATATAGTTAGTGGCAACTAATTTAAAGTTACTATATGACATCATGTCATCCATGTGAAAATTTTCTGAAGTGTTTTATTAACTTATTCTATTTATATATAATAATAATAATAATAATAATAATAAGATATGCAAATTCTACAAAAGATTTTAATATTTTCTATATTCTCTGCTGAGTTGGCTACTTTTAATTTGACTAAATTTATGCAAAAAGCCAAGCTGTACAGTCAGATAACTATTAATTTATTAAACAAATTCCAATTAAAAGATTAGTTCAATGATCTTGGCAATTGCTTAAAACTATGATTATATTAAACAATTAACAAGTAATATTATTTTAACCTTAATCACGTTTTCATTGTTAAGCTAAAATTTGACCACTCGTCCTTCCTTTATGGAGTCATGTATGGTTTATTGTGTTAATTATCATCGATAGGCGTGTGGGGTTTGATGATTAGTGATAGATTATTTAAGAATTAATAAATAATTATGCTATTTAAATTGTTTGCAAGATTTTTATATATCCACTTGGATTCTACATAATCTCTCCTCCACTATGTATAGATTCTTCTCTGATCCGAGCATCCACTTGCACAAATTATGGAGTGTGTAACAATAAATTATTTATTTTTATTATGAAATAATTACTAATCTTTTGACCATACCACAAACAATCAACTACTTTGATTCTAAAAGTAGTAATTAAGGAATTTTCTTTTTGGTTTTAACCATCTAATTTTCGGTTTATTGGCAAACTAATTCAATTTAATTAAGTACTGCATAGATCTAATACGAGGGCAAACTTTTTAATGCATATAAATTTGAAAATATCTTGTGATTTTTATATGAAAATATATCTTTGCTAATTGCTTAAATATAATTTTATTTAGATTAGATAATATATTTAAAGAAAAAACTAAAAACAATAAAGTTGGAGATGGGAAAATATAGAATGTAAAAAAAAAAAAAAGGAATTTGGAAGGAAAAACTATTTTGAAATTTAATCTTTCTAATCAGATCAAATCGGGCAATACATATAAAACGTATTAAAGAAATTATTATAAAGACATGATGCTTTATTAATAATATAGATATAAATATACACAATAATTAATATATATGTTAAAATTGTATTTTATCTCCACAAATTTTTTTTTTGACAAAAACTTGATATTGCGTTTAAATTTTAAAAAGTTGTGCCATTCCTAAATTTTGAATGTGTGTGTGTGTGTGTATATATTTTAATTCATGAAATAATTATTGCAGCTCTATAATACTCAAATTTGTAAAATTGTTCAAACGTGTAGCATTTCCAAATTAATTAGAGATTAAAAGGAAATATCTAAGAAAATATATAGTGATCTCTCTGGTCAAGTCTTTTTGGTCTTGTTTTGACCGAGGGGCATGTTGGTTTGCAATAGAAAATTGTGGGGTAGGATTAGCAAAGTAGAAACGTGACAGGGCTAAAATGTAATTTTAGAAAACAAGTATAAAAGCATCCACGTGTTGAATCTCAAACCAAAAAAGTTCCTTAATTTATAGGGAAGGACCTCTTTTTAGTCTTTATTGCTCATTGAATGGTACTTCAATGTTATAGTACGGAAAAAATTAGACTTTTGACCCCCCCCCCCCCCCCCCCCACACACCTCATTTAATTTCATTTATTTGATTCTTTAAAGTAATATTTGAATTCTATATTTTTTTCCTTCAATAAACTTGGCATAATTATATGCACTTGAATCTAAGATTTTTATTCAAAGATATTGGTAGAGTAATTTTAGGAAATTTCAATAAATTAAGTTCCTTATCAAAAGTTATATTTGCCAAAATAGTGCTAAAACTAGTTCATATAGATATCTCTTTTTTTTTTCTTTTTTTTTTAACACATAACATTACAAAAGTAATAATACTATATATCCTTATTAAAGCTTCAATTTTTTTGATCCTTTTAAGATTAAGAGGATGAGAAAAAAGAATTAAGGGATCATTATTTTAAAATGACTTCTTCCGTTCCTTTATTAAAAATATTTCGAAACAATTTTTTTTTGTTGCTAAAATGACAAATAAAAGGAGACGGAGGGAGTAAATATTTGGGAGTTAAGGGATCATCTGTGTGTCTATTTAATTTATTATTTAAAGTTTTTCTCTATTTTGTCCATAATACTCAAATAAAATATAAATTCTTTGGGAAAACCAATCATGGGAAAATCACTATTGATTTTATATAATTAATAAAATAAATAAATTAATTAAAAGTTGTTGTATTTTGTTGGATTTGATATCTCTTGAAAGGTAAGGTTATTGTGATTGAACAATTTTAATACAATGAATGAATGGGGAGAAACATTGAACATAGCAAATAGTTTGGTTCATTGCATGTACCCATTCTCTCTCTTCATAAAAAAACTCAAAATTGAATAAATAAAGCAAAAAATAGACCCCACCTATTGACAACAAAAGATATGCATAAGACATAACACCCACACACCCACACACTTTTGTGTGTGTCTTGTACAAATACATATACACACACATGCCACTAGTTTATATACATTTTGTAACATCCACCCACAACACTTTTATCTCCCTCTCCCTCTCTCTCTTTTTGCCCTATACAATAGGGTTTTCTTGACGATCTCTTCTTCCCTTTGATTTTTTTTTGCCTGTCTGATGCATTCAGCTTTTCTTGAAGCCCTGTTGACAGCCTTGTTCTTGATTGATCTGATTGTTTTTGCTCTTGCCAGAGGGTTTTTTGGGCTTCCACGATTTGGATTTGAGTTCCCTGGGGTTTTCGCACTGCTGCCATGTCTCAAGTCTTGGATTTCAGTGGTAAGGCCTCTTGTCTTTTGTGGGTTATGCTTAAAATTTTTTTAGGGTTTTCTTTAAAGTTCTTTGTTAGGTGAATTATTGTGGTGTTTTGGGTAAAGTTCATTTCTTTAGCTTTATGTGTCTTCTTTTTTCATAAGAATTTGTTATGTATCAGTATTCCTATTGAAGTCTTTTATGGATCTTGGCGGAAGCTTTTGACTCTGGACTTCTATAACCATGCCTTTTGTTGTATCTTGTTGCTTTCTAGCCATATCATGTTTTAGGTCTTTCAGTGCTTTTAGGAATACCTCTTGTCTTTACGTATGGATTTCCTTTGGAGTTATGTATGGAACTAGTTTTCTTTCCAAGAAATGAAATTTGGTGCATTTAGTTTGTAGTGATTCATAAACCTTGAGACAAGAATACAAAGTTGAGTTGTTAAAACTTGATAATCGATTCAACAGAGATGTATAACTGATGGTCATGCTTTTTGTGGCTGGGAAATTGTTGTCTGAAACATTTTTTTTTACTCATATTGTTTTGTGGCTCTATTGAAAATTGTTATGTGCCTTTGATGTGAATATCTCGTGTCCATGTTTTTGATTTTAGGTGATAATGATTTTTTCCCTGGGGGGTTTATGTACCAAAATCCCAAGGAGTCGAGTCGCTTTCTGTCTCTTGGCAGTCATGTTGATGTGTATTTCCTTCCCCGCAAGAGATCCCGCATCACTGCTCCCTTTGTTGTTAGTGAAGAGCCAAAAAGGCAGCCATCCATTGAAATTCTTCCTGATGAGTGCCTCTTTGAGGTATTCAGACGCCTTTCAGGAGGCCAAGAGAGGAGCGCCTGTGCCTGTGTTTCAAAGCGTTGGCTCATGCTTTTGAGCAGCATCAGTAAGGATGAAATATGCCCTGCTACAACTAATGAATTTGTGGAGCCCACAATCAGATCCGATTATCAGAAGGAGAACGAGACCGCCAAGCCTAAAGAAAAGAATAAATTTGGTGATCTCTCCTCTGAAAATGAGGAGATCCTAGAGTCTGAGTCACACGGTTATCTTTCCCGTTGCTTGGAAGGCAAAAAGGCCACTGATGTGAGATTGGCTGCCATTTCTGTTGGGACTGCAAGCCGTGGAGGCTTAGGGAAGCTCTCTATCAGAGGAAATAATAACACTAGAAGGTTGACAAATTTTGGCCTCAAGGCTATATCTAATGGCTGCCCATCCTTGGGATCTCTGTCTCTGTGGAATTTATCAACAGTTAATGATGACGGGCTATCTGAAATTGCAATGGGTTGTCATTCTCTTGAGAAGCTCGACCTCTGCCATTGCCCAGCTATCACTGACAAAGGCTTGATTGCTATTGCAACGAACTGTACCAATCTGAAATCAGTTACAATAGAATCTTGCTCAAACATTGGTAATGAGAGTTTGCAAGCTTTGGGCCGCAACTGCCCTAATCTGAAGTGCATTACCATTAAAAACTGCCCGCTTGTTGGTGACCAGGGAATTGCTGGTCTTTTTTCTTCAGCCGGCCACATCATAACGAAAGCAAATCTTCAGGGGCTCAAAATCAGTGATGTGTCTCTTGCTGTGATCGGACACTATGGGAGCGCAATGACCGATCTTACACTTGGTGGACTCCATAACGTGAACGAGAGGGGCTTTTGGGTCATGGGCAAGGGTCAAGGTTTGCAGCAGCTGAAATCTTTGTCTATAACTTCTTGCCAAGGACTTTCTGATGCAGGGCTTGAATCTATGGTTAACGGTTGCCCAAATCTGAAGCTCTTCGGCCTTAGAAAATGCCCATTTGTATCTGACCATGGTGTGGTTTCATTTGCCAAAGCGGCTAGCTCGCTTGAAAGTTTTCAATTGGAGGAGTGCCATAGGATAACACAATGTGGGGTTTTTGGTATTCTTGCAAACTGTCGTGGGAAATTGAAGTCTCTTGCCTTCTCAAAATGTTTGGGTATTGGGGACGTGGACTTTGGGTTCCCGTTGGCTTCCCTATGCTATTCTCTTAGATCATTGACAATCCGCCACTGCCCTGGAATTAGCAATTCTTGCATGGCCATGTTGGGCAAATTGTGCCCCAATCTGACCCATGTGGACCTCAGTGGTCTTCAGGGAATAACCGATTCAGGCCTTCTACCTCTCATTCAGAAGCCTGAGGCCGGTCTGGTTAAAGTAAATCTGAGTGGATGTGTTTATCTGACAGACAACGTGGTTGCTGAAATTACTAAGCTTCATGGAGAGACTTTGGAGGTTCTGAATCTTGATGGTTGCAGATATGTAACTGATGCGAGCTTGATTTCAATTGCAAAGAACTGCTCGTTTTTATGTGAACTGGATGTTTCCGAGTGTGGTATAACAGATTCCGGGATCGCTGCCCTGTCCGGGGCTGAGCAGCTCAGTTTGCAGATATTATCTCTGGCAGGCTGCTCGGTGGTATCTGACAAGAGCTTGCCTTTCTTGGGAGTGTTGGGCAGGACTTTGGTGGGTTTGAACATTCAAAATTGTTCTGGAATCAGCTTCGGCGCTGTTAATCTGCTTATGGAGCAGCTCTGGAGGTGTGATATACTTTCTTGAGCAGATACATACCGAAGAAACCCTGTCCAGGAATTGAATCGGAAGCCACAATGTAGGGTGTTTTAGGAATTTCGCCATTTCATTAAGCAGTTTTTGGGTCCATCGACATGGATCTTGAACGGTTCAGTCCCGAGTCTTACTTTTTTCCAGCGAAACATGGCCGGATACATCCTCTTTTTTTTACAGCTTGTAAGAAAAGCTGTTTCCAATGATGTTTTTTGCTAATCCATGCATGGCCGTGCCTAGCTGAGAACTCTCTCGACAAGGGGTTACTGGATCCTCAGATTCTTGTTATTAAGTGGTCCTCTCATGATGTTTTCAGCTTCTCTCCATGCGAAGCTTGTTACTTTTGTGAAGTCTCCCGTGTCCTCTGGGTTTGCACGTTTGTAGTTTCTCGTCTGCTTTTAGTGTTGTTTCCCGGGTTGCTTTTGGCAGTTTCGCATTTATCGCCTTGCTTTCAGGGGCTTTGGCCATGGCAGCAAATTCCTTTTGTCTGCCGTGACAACCCCCCTCTCTCTCACACACATGGAGGAGGGGTTGTTTTTTGTTTTTACCAAGCCCTAGTTTTGCAGGTGTTTCTATCTTCTTGTGATCTACCACGCAACCGTTTTTCTTATGTAATTGTTGGTCCATGAAATCTCAGTTTGTACCTTTTGTGTTGTTCTTGAGTTGTGTATGAATAAAAACACCCTATATGTAGCTTTTGTGTAAAATAGCCAGTCTTGATCATTTGTTTGCTTTTCTTGATTTCTTGCAATAACACAACTCATGCTTTCCATTGTTCAGTTGGAGATTCAATTGCCTGTGTGTGTGAGAGAGAGAGAGAGCAGCCCGGGCAGCAGGCGGTTGTAGCTTTCAATAAGACGTGTGGGATATTGGCTTTTATTTTCTTCCTTGCCTGCCTAATGCTCTGCTTACATGGAAAAGAACTGGAAAAAAAGTGGTGTATTTGAAAAGGAAAAAGAAAATTAAATTCTCCACTGAAAAAAGTTCTATTTTGAAGTGAAAAACGTGGATGATTTTTAATAAAAATAATAAAAATAATTTTGATCTATTCTTTTTTGGAGATCATGATTCTATATTCAACTAATAATATTGTAACATGTCTTACTCAGGACGTGAGCTGTCTCCATTATTGCAATTTCAACCTGTTTTTTTGGCATAGCAATTTGAATTAGGGATGAAAATGAATTGAGCCGGCTGGACAAATGTTCCAGCTCAAATTCAAGTAATTTAAGTCGAATTTGAACCAAATAATTTTTGTTCATAGGTTAGTGAGATTTTCTAACTCAAGCTTGCAATTCGAACACAATAAGATAATTAAGAGTTTTTGAACTCAAACCTATTATTTATTCATAAATTCAAGCCGAATAAGCTGAGCCAAACTAAGCTCGAACCAGACTCAAGCCCCTTTTTTTTTGACTTGTTGAGCTCGAGCCTAAAAAGAAGGCCAAACCTCAGCTCAATTTGTTTCATTTGCATCCCTAATTTCAACTGATAGTTGCAAGAAAATTTAATAGTGGTTGGAGGGTATCTCAATATAAAAGTGTATGTGACTATTTATGGGTGTGTGTGTGTACGTAGATGCATTATATATATAATGATCATAGACGATTCAAACCATAAACACAGCATTACAAACAAAATATAGTACAACCTCAACAAGGATTGAAAGTTCTTGACCATCTAAATGGTTGAAAAAACAATACAAGCCACAAAGTAGTCTCCAGACTAAGATCTAAAACAGCCAATATTTCAAATTTTTAACAATTTCAACGCAGAGATTTCCCCAAAACTTCAACTCTGGCTAGGTTGACATTCATATCTGAACATAACTTATAGGAGCCAAACTTCGTTGCCGACTATGGATCAAATGACGCGTGTCCCCCATGCCCTCCGTCGTTGGATGATATAAGCATATTATTCAAACACCTCCGGTATTTATAGGCAAAGATTGTATCTTGAAATGCCATAAAAAAATATACAAGTGACAGTGCTGTTACACTCACACTGGGATGGCTTGTTCTTGAGCTTCCAGAACAGGTTCCTCATTTATGTACCCCTGGGTCTCAACAGGCTCGGCATTGGACCCTGCCTCCTTGCCCGTTTTTCCAGCCGAGTCGATTAGCTGACCTGCAGATTCGCCTGTTTCTTTAGGAGTCGTGATTTTACGGCAGGGGGCTTTTTTCTTCTCATTGGCCAAGTCGGTGTTCTCAGAGGGTAATTTGGGAAGAGACTTCCTTTGCGGCTTCTTAGTTTGAGCAATGGGTGGTGCTTTAGTGACATTATTTTGGTCCAAGCTCAACCTAGCCGGGCGAGCAGTGAGGGAACCGTTTTCTTTTGAGTCGAGCATTGATGAACTCTTTCTCCGGCCAAGCTTGGGAGATTTGGCTCTGGTAGTAGGTATCTACAACAAGGAACGATTTTGACAAGGCATTAGGTGTCTTGTAAAAAGAGTTCTTACGGATGTATCATTGCTCGAAGAACCCTATCAAGAATTTCAATTTTTTCAATGTAATTACACTTAAACTTGCACCACAGCATGTGTAATGAGCATCAATCTTACCTTCTTTAGTTCCACCTTCAGAGGTGCCGGTTCCTGATAGAAGCTTGGCATTGGTGTGGCTTTGAATCCCAACGTTTTTCTCAACATTTTGATCTCAGCATCCTGTGTTTCCTGTTTCAGAGATATGAATAAAAGTGACTCAATCCAACAAACGAAACTTTAAAGCATGATATGATATAAGAACCCACCTAGGGATGCAAACAAGCCAAAGCGAGCCCATATTTTTTAGGATCGAGCCAAGAAAAGTGGGGCTTGTGTCGAAATGATATATTGTCATATATAGGTAGATAGATTAAAGTAATTGAAAAAAGTAGGTTTGCAAGCCAACGAAAAAAATTTACTAAGCTTCGAGCTCAGCTCGAACCTCCTATACAAGCCAAGCTTGAGCTTGAACCTTTTTGAACTGGCTCAGTCGGTTTACAGCTGTGGATATACCTTAGTCTTAGCTTGCAAATTATTCTTTTCAGCTTCCTTTGCCTGAATCTTTTCCTCAAGTTTTGAATAGAACTGTCCATACAAAATGACCAAACAAACCATCAAGCCGATATCATGCAAGAAATAGCAAGCAGTCCTTCCTGCAGATGGAACAGAACACTAACCTCTCTTCTTCTCTCAGCCCTTTCATCACATTTAAAACTGAAATTATAGGTTGGAAGAGTTCCAACTCTGCGGGGCTTGGCATCTCCAGCAGTAGGACTTCTATAAAGAACTTAAGGATAAACCAAACACAATGTTGATGTTACAATGAAGAACATAATATTCACCTATCACCCTTCAATACCTAAAGAAGAGGAAGCAAATATAATAAACTTCACAAAGGATACAACGAAGAGTCTGAGATCTCTTCGCTTTTACTGGCAGGGACCTTTTTAAGGGCCTTCAACTTTGTCTTGTCCCTGTAGTCACAAAATCACACGTCAAGAATTTATATATACAGGAGATTAACTTCAGATATTTCATCAGGAAGTGCCTATGATGAAGTTCAAGGAAAATAACTAGTACTTAAAGAAAAAGAACATACGGGAGTTCATCAGACTGTTCTCCGCTTGTGGATGAAGGTTTTGAATTAGGAAGCCCATGCTGCTCCTTGATATTAAAACAAGAATTGCGTTAAAACTTAAAACTCAGCGCGAAGGAAGATAATAGCCTATAGTATAGTACAAACACTATATCCATGCGTAATGCATGCATTTTTGACGTCTTACCTTGGAGTTATTTTGAACAGACGCTACTCTTGAGCTATCAGCACCTTGCTTCTCATTCAATGATTTACCTTTCATTCTGACCGACATCAGTCTCGGGCGTGATTCTGAAGCAATGGTACCATTTGATTTCGTAACCTCTTTTCCATCCTTACCCTTGCTCAGAACTGTTGCTGTCGCATCTCTTGGGCTCAAAAGCTTTCCATTCTTGTCCCTTCCCACACCCTTTACTGGTTTCAAATTCTTAGAATCACTCGACTCTTTAACTCCAAGTTCCTAAAAGTATCACTTTTTAGACCACTTTCCAAAGAATTAGTTGAGTTATGCAACTCTTAGTCATCATTTGGTTTGAAGTATTTGAGGACAAGGATTTCAAATGACTTCATATCAGAAGGTTTCCAAATCCACAATAAAGAGTTTAAAAATAGCTCAAAATGAGAGCTCAAGAACCTAAAATCCATTGTAATTTAATATTGTCCACTGCAATGGATAATTACGTCTTTGAAATCCTTAACTCCAAATCCATCAATCCAAAGATATATTTTTCGTGAAAAAAAAAAGGAATGAATCTCCTACCTTTGGTTTGCTGATTGAATGGCTTTCGGGTGGTAAACCTGGTTCTTGTGTGATTTCTTGGGCAGGGTTTAAAGTTTTAGGGTCATTCAACTTCACAACCTCCCCAAGATTCTCAGCCAATCCTTCAATTTCCATGCTGCCATTGGAAGTCCCATTTGCCTCTGCAGAGACAGGGAGTTGATCGCGGACACCATTCTCGGAATCAACCCCCTTTACAGACACAGGAATGGCACTCTCAGCATCCATCGCGCTGATCTATTTAACAGAAAAGCATAATTAACATCAACAGGTCTTGCATATAACACACAAGAGCATAAGCAAGTTGTCAATTTCTAATCGAAAATTGAGCCATTCAATTCCAAGTTTAAACAATTCAGCACAAAGGATGACTGCACAAAATCCGAAAATCCCGAAGAGGAACTTAGAAGGGCTAACTAGCAGCAGAGCCTATCTTCAGAGATAATCAATGCAGCACAATAAGCTCCAAAAGAAACTTAAGAAGACAAAACGGGAATCTCAATCAAAGTTTCACCTTCATCAACAACAATGCAAAAGCAAGCTTTACACACTAAAGGAGCCTAAACTAAGTTTTCAATATTACACACCCAGCCCAAGGCATCCCCACTTCAAATCTTTCTGGGCAACCAAAAACCCTTTTCACAAAATTTACAAAGGAAAAAAAGGAACAAACAAACAAACCAAAGAAAAGACTAACCAATAGCAACAGAAGAGAGTTTAGCAGAAGCAGTGCAACTATAACCAAGAATTTCAGATTAAAGAGAAGAAAAAAGTGGGGGAAAAAATAGCTACAAACCCTTCAGGAAAAGACAAAAATCAGAAAAACAGCATAATAGAACAAACTCCCACTCTAGATCTCCAAAAACCCTCCACAAGATCCCATCTTTTTTCCATTCCCATAAGCAGATTCAAAAACCCATCTCTACTTCACATTAACACACAGGGAAATCCGCACAAATGCCCACATTTTCACCATGTGTACCTTCATATCAATGCCAAGCAAACAAATATCATCCTTTTCCAACACTCAAGAAAAAGAACTTACCTTTCAAAGCATTTGAAGAACGAAAAAATATCCAAAGGCCGTTATAGCATAACAGGATTAGAAAGATCTGAGTGGTTCCTAAATGGTCTTGTCTGGTCAGGTCTGTAGTCTCAAAAAACTTTGAAATGATCTTGATTTTTTGTTTTTTTTTTATGGCCTTATTTCTGGGGAATATTATTTTTTATTTTATTTTCTTGAAATAGAAAAATGAATTAAAAGATTGTTTTTTTGTTGAGTCTCTCTCTTAAAAGTTAAAATAGGAAAAAAATAAATAAATAAAATAGATAGAGGCAAAGGTGTGTTTGTTTATGGTGGTTTTTGGGTGTCTGTGACATCTTATTCAAATCCACTACATGTCACTTTCTACTAAGGAAAAAAACAATAAATGGGTATATTAATTGAAAAAAGAAAATATAGAAAAAAATAAATATAAAATAAGTTTTATATATATATATATATATTCATATTTAGTATATAGATATATACATTACACATTTTCCAATAAAAGGTTTCTTAAGTTTATATAAATTTTTGGATAAATCAAAATCATAGAGATCGTATAATGTTAGTAAGAGCAATTTCATAATTAACATCATTTAAACTAAAAACAAATTTGAAAAGTGGAGAAGCTCTCATTAATATTTGAAAGTGCTTATAAATTTCTAGCATCTTATTTAATATTTAATTTTATTAAACATTTTAAAAATATTTTATAAGTTCTCTGACATCTTATTGAGTGCTCTAAAGAGTTTATAAAATCACAATGAGATTCTCGAACTTTATTATTATTATTATCTTTTTAGTAAGGTTTTCCTAGTCGATTGATAAAGTTTTAAATTACATTAGATTTGACTAGTTTATAATTAAGTTAGCACATCAACTAATGCTAAATTGTTATTGAACAAATGGAATCGAGTTTTTCAAATATAATTTGAATTTTTTTATCGAAATTGAAATCTTACTTAAGCTTGATTTGATTATTAAACAAATCGAGCTCAAACGAGCTTTACTTGAACCGAATTCAAATAGTTTGATATTTTTATATATATATTATCATATTTTAATTAATCAAATAGAGTTCGAGTCGAATTTTAAATTTTATCAAATGAAAAAATATATTCAAAATTTGTTTGTTACACTTAATAAACAGAATTCAAACCAACTTTTAATAATTAATCTCGAATTGAGTATCGAATCATTCTATTCATTTTCAATCCTACTAATCGATACGGTACCTAGATTAGAAATTGTTTAGCCCCCCTTTTATTTTAGCTAGAGACTAGTTTAGTTTGAATAATCTAAAGAATGCTCTTTTTTTTTCATAGCCTTAGTGGCCACCAAAATCACCAAAAAAAATTCAAGTTTGAATAAGCTTCAAGATATGCACAAATAACTATATATATATATATATATACACACATAGATCTGGCATAGATTGAAAGAGACTTAAGAGTGGGAGTTCACATTTCCCTTGAATATTAATTGTCACGAGAAATTTTGAAAATGAAAGAAAAGCTCTTTGCCCTCAAGAAAACGGAATTATTTCATGGTCCTCCACCAAATTATTAAATATTAATAATCAAATCAGTATGCATATGTATCACCACCTCATACAATTAATGGCGATATATATATATATATATATATTAAGACCAATTATATATTTGTAGTTAGTGTAGCAGCGAAATTACATTGGAACACGGTTACAGCATTAGTTTTGAAATTAGAAAAAAGAAGCCCGAAAAATCAATCCGAATTTTTTATTTCAATCGATGTTATATAATCAAAATTAAATGTTAATTTCATGTCCAAACATCGATTTCAAAATACTGAATATTGATTTATTTGATCCTTATTCGTTTTATGTGAAAAAAAATAATATTCCAATACTAATATTCGACTTCGTTGTCCTCAAGAATTTGTCGGCGGGCCACAGGGCCTCGAACATCCAAATCATGCAGGAAAAAACACTATAGAATTATTGTTCATGTAAAAAACCATACTCAGAAGAAAAGACAAGGGGGCCCTCAAAAGGTGATGTCCCAACTGCCCAATTAGAGAGAGAGAGAGAATAGTGTGTGTGCGTGTGTGTGTGTGTGTGAGTGAGAGAGAGAGAGAGAGAGAGAGAGAGAGAGAGAGAGGGGAGGGGCTCACCAAACTACACTTTCTGTAAACGTAAGACAAGTTGGAAGACTAGATACCTTACCTTACGTTTTCTATGTAGGGATACATCTATAGACATTAATCTTATCTCCATACAATACACTGTAAAACGCACACACATTTGTGTATCTTCACAAAAAATTTGTATGGACCATAGTAAGTTTTGGATAGTGTTGACAATGCTTCATTGAAATCAAAATCCGATTAACTCAATTGAGCCAACTGAAATCTAACATATGATGTTAACATCAAGTTGATCCAAATAGGGTAAGCAGACATAATTTCCACTCAAGAATGTTACAACTGCCATGAAAGTGATTATTATCTCAGTGCTTTGCGCGAATCACGCGGATCTCCACCTTGCACCAGAATTCACCAGTTTAATGTAGACATTCTTAAAATCTTCGAAAAACAGGTTCTGATCCTCAGCGTACTTTGAGATCCATCTATTCATTAATAACGAGCACGAAATTACAAGGTAAATATACAAGATTTGTTGCCTGTCCATATTTCATCGCAAGTGCAATGCTGTAAAAAAATGGCATACCTCACGCATTCATCATCCTCAATGAGTGCTCGGTCTGAAGGAAGGCCGATCATGCTAGACATCCCACCTACATGTATGAGTAGAATAATTAGGCTTATTCTGCGAAACCGTGAAGTTCTCAAGGCGGCTGAAAAACAAGTAAAAGAAGATGGAATAGAAAGAAAGAACATGCAGTATCACCTTCAGACCATGGCTTCTGTAGAAGAACTTTGTAGTAAGAATTGTCAAAAACAGTTGGATTTCCAAAACCTTTGCTTCCAAGAGTATGCGCTCCAGACAATGCAACAAGTTCTTGGGCCCTATAGATGAATTCAATTGAAAAGTTATTCCAATTGTAAAAGCTAAGTGAAACAAAAGCGAAAAAGTTGAGGCCGTTGATCACTTCACACTTGTCGGAAAGATAAAATGACAACAGTCAGTTTAGTTTTCTGATTGGTCCATTCAGCACTTTCTCAATCACAACTGTGAAAATCGGGTGTTTGAATTACAAACAAGCAACATATTCAAGATCCATATTCATAGTTGAGAAATTGGCGTAAAGAAGCCTATCGAATCTAAGAAAACTCGCTCATTTATAAGCGGGATACATTATTTCAACATTAGAGAATGGAGAGCGATAGAAGAGAAACGAACAAACCGAAGTGGATGAATATCTAAATATTTAATGGCATCAATATACGAGAAGATTTCTGAAAAACTGAAGGCTTTCAATGCATGCCTGAGGCATGAGAAAGAAGAGGAGGAGAAACTGTATGATATTAATACTCACGAGAAGCCTTTCTTTTTGAAAAACTGCTTCATGGCAGCTGCGTTTAGTGTTTCTTCAGGAAGCTTCCCATCAGGATCAGGCACCCTGCAACATAAAAGATGAACTTCTAGGAAATAACTCTTTCTCATTTTATACGCATTAAGCAGCAATTCCTCTCAGTCTGCGTGCGACTAAAGATCTCCAGACTATTAGGTGAAATCCTCTTCAACAAGTAAACGAGCATTCCTACTATGCATGTGAGGCAGTTGTAAGAAACAAGAATAGCAGGGCACTGTCGTAACATAGTTACTGATTATGGCGAACAGGGTTGTAACCAGGAGCAGGTGATTTGTGCAAGTGAGTCGAATCTGAAGTTCTGGTGGTTATGGTGGCTGCACTTAGGGAGGGCTATACATATTACACTGCAATTGGTGCAACTGCACCCACTAAACTTCTAATGCTTCAGTTGGCTCAAATATAGTCTTCGAGTAACTAACCTGAAGAAATCCAATATCTATTGAAAGATTGGAAAAACAGTCGAACTACACGCAAGAGTGGATAAGATTTGAGCAATTTACGTTGCATCTATTCTTCCCAACTGAATGGGGATCTTCGGACCTCCACATACGGAAACAGCCTCAGCTCCAGCCACAGCTATCCAATCCGCCCAGGATACTAGCAAACACCGATAACAGAGGCGTTAGATCGTATACGATTGTTGATCGAGCTAGTAACATTCTCATGGTTACTCGGCCAAAAATACCTCGTCTTACTGCATCCACTTGACCTTTTGCCTTCTCCAAAATCTAGACAACAAACATCCATTCAGGAGTTAGAGATAATCGAAGGCTGCACAAGGGTTGACAATACTAGAAAGAAGTTAGAGGAGAAGATTGCCTTGAGTGACTTTTCAAGACCCTTGTTTTCAGGCCTGTCAAGTTCATAAACTATTGATCCATTCATACCACCTAAAACGATGAAATGGGATTAGCCCGAAAATCAAATTGATTATACACACACACACACACACACACACACACACACACACACACACCACTACATAAAATTAAAATCTATGTTCAAAGAAAAGTTGGAATGCTGAGCATTGTACCTGTTTTATCACCATTGTCAAAAGTTCCGGCATCATGAAAAACTAAACGCAGTAAACCAGGGGCCTTGCCTTTGGACAAAACCTTTCTGATCTCTTCTTGTAACAGAGATGTTTCACTGATGTGAAAAGATGAATAATTTAGCACTAGATAAACAGCATCTACATATCATCGTCACTAGATTATTAGTTTAATCATAACTGTATCTACTTCATTATAGTTCACAACAATGCCAATACATCTTCAACACTCAAACTCTGAAGCATTAGTATCTTCAATACCCAATTAGTTATGTTCATGAACTCATAATTAATTTCACAATGTATCACCAATTACAGTAAATTTTAACCAAAAAGGAACTATGTACATAGATTAACTGGAGAACATTAACTCATTAAGCTCGAGAATCTTACTCAGTAGCAGATGCGAAACTGGGAAAGGGCACGAAAAACGACGTCGTGGCCATGTACAACATTTCTCGCCTCCCAATTTGATGAGCAGAAGCACAGGCTACGGTGAGCCTCTTCCCGGCGAATTTGACTGCGGTGAAGTTTCTGACCGGCAACTTCAGCTCTCTGCTGGTGGAATAGGAGGCGGAGGAGCTAATCAACGATGGTTCGACGGCGGCGGTGGCGGTCCCCATTCTCAACTGCAAACCGTACTTGGCGGTTGTTATTTTCTGAATGATTTATTATTATCATTATCTTTAATATTTTTTATAAATAATTTATTGAATTGTGCCTGCTTGGTGGAGTTGAAGCTCGTGATGCAGCACTTGGTCTTCCAATAAAAATAAATAAATATCGAAGCCTAGGCCCTAGAGTGATTTGGATATGAATTTATTACAACCACAATCCTAAATTTAGGTCATCTTTTGAGCTTTGATTGGCTATTTAGAGTAAAATTAAAAGGTCAAAAACAAAGAAGTCAAAAGTCCAAATTCAAGATTTTGTAAATCGATGTTTGAAGATGGCTCATAACTCCCAATTATTATTCGTATATCAATTATCAGTTGATTTAACATAATTGATATAAAAAAATTTTAATTGATCATGTGATAAAGTTTGATACGCTTCAAATAGTGTGATGACGGTCCACCTATTAAAAAGGAAGGACTGTACGTAAGGACTGGTCGGTTTTGTCTCGACATCAACTTTCCGACGCTCAAGTTAGTTTTAGAATTTTTCATTTTTTTAGAAGAAGATAAATAGTAGAGTTGTAATATTCTTGAATGAAAAATGCAAAATACCTCTTGTGGGAGAGCTTTTTGCTTATTTATATGAGAGTAGGTTTTTAATTTGATGTTGTTGATGAGAAGTGGTCATCTGATTTGACATACGGAGTATAAATGAACATATTTTTTTTTTGTCATTTTTTTGGACTTCAAAAAGGTGGTTGGGGCCCTACTCTCATTAATGAGGTCTTTATTTTACATTTAATGCATATCTTGTGTATTTAATGTCAATTATAGCCTTTATGAGATAAAGCATTTAATGCTCTTAGGACTGACAGGACGATCTCATGTGTAACAGGTACAAGTTTGGTGGCAGTGGATGCAGTACTTGGCAGATGTGCCAGCTAAGATCCCCATTTAGGTATTTTTAACAAATTAGGTGAAAGCGTTTGACTAGAGGACTAATGCCATCGATTGCATCCTAAAGCCACTTGTTTTCCAGCTTTGCTTGTCCCCAAACAGAGTCTCGAGAGCCTATCCGGGCCTCTCTTCGTGGGCTTTGGCAACAAACACAATCGAGAGGTAAGCCCGGGGGTGTATCCCCTCTCCTGGAGTTCACTTAGAGGCTTCTTTTCATACACGAACGCTCTCTCGAGGACAGTAAGACTTTTGAAGGTATCGGACCTCACATTTGAGTTTTGTGCAACAGATTGGTAAGTGCTAACGTGTTTGGATGAGATGGAACGTAGCACATCAAGAGTAATACTTTAAATTCCTAAATTGATGTTTGAAGATGGGTCATAACTCATAATTATTTTACATATACCAACTATCAATTGATTTAGCAGAATAATGCATTAAATTCATAAAGTAACGTTCAAAGTTTGAATTTTAAAGTTGTGAGTATAACAACTAGATTGGAAGGATTGTTCTAATGAGTTTTTACCGTACTCGATCTAAATTAGTCAGCTAATAAATTAGAATTGAGTGGCTAAAATCAAAAAATAAGAATAATAAAAATAATTATTTTATGTCTTATCATACAAAAGGCCTCTAGTCGAAGACCTAACTCGTGAGATGCTATTCATTTGAGTAAAATTCGAGCAATGTTTTCAGTCGTTGAATTGAATATAGTAATAATATAATTTTATTTTTGAACGCTAGTTGATATCATTGTATTCAAATTTGATGGCTGAAAATATCGATCGAGTAATATTCAATTAAGTAGTATGAAATATTTGTGAATAGGCGTTGAAAATGGATAAATCAAAAGTGAAGGGCTGTTTTGTTTTTCTTAATCGCCGCCACTTTCCTTTGTATTAAAGCAACCACTAGGTTAGAAGCTTCATTTTTATTGAGTTTTCATGCTTTAATTTCAACTTATGTTGAACAAGCTTTATACACACACACACACACACACAAAGATTTTGGGATATTCAAATACAATAGATTGAATTTGCCTAAAACGCTAAAACTCATTTTGACCAAAATTCTACAAGCAAATCCATTTTGATTAAATTAGAATTAAATATTACTTGACAACTCAACCACACTTCTGATATATATTTAAGAAAAAAAGTTATTGTTTCGATTGGGTGACAAATTCTATATAAATTTAGGGCAAATTACACCTACACATCTTGAGGTTTGATAATTATAAATTAGTTTTTTTTTTTTTCAAAAATTACAATTACTCCCCTCAAATGTGTATTAACTTAACAAAATTCATTCTTCATAATTGCGAAGTATAATTTTAAGTTGTAAGTTTATTATTTTGGCGTGGTTTTGAGATGGTATACTTGTGATCTTAACAAGTTTAAGATGTAAAACCTACATATGAAGCCAATTTTTTTTAAAAATAAAATATTGGCGGTATCGAATTATAGATGATATGCTTGGTGATTGTCGTGGTGATATAAAACGAAATTACTTCGTGAATATTGGTGGAATAACAAAATTGATTGAGTAATTTTGTTAGGCTCGTAAAGGTGCATTGTTGGTGGTCGGATTGACTACTATAGCAATAAAAAAATTATTTTTTGGACATCTCTATTAATATTTACAAAAATATCAAAATATTAAGAGATACTTGTAGTTTTTAAAATAAAATGAACTAATTTATAATTACATGATATTAATGAGTGCAAACGTAATTTGCTCTTGAGTACAGTACATAAAATTTATCATATGATTAATTGAATTCGACCTAATCGGATTGGGCTTACTTCTAAGGATTTAGCCTTGTTTGGTTTATATAGATTTTCGGCAAGAATCCATTCTTGGATGGACCGTATTATTTGATCAACCCATGAAATACCAAATATATATATACACACACATATATATAATAAAAATTATAAATAAAAGAAGTATAAAAATCAATTCGAATATTTCTAGTAAAAAAATCCCGTTGTAATTCAAAATGGTTACCATTTATATTCTGCACCCGTGGCGTTTATATCCGAAAACATATGAGCCTGAAAGAGTTCCAAGTTTTGCCATTCATTTCCTTCAAAAAAAAAAATAATAAATCCATGTACACCACGTATGTATTACCTTCAAAAAGGCCTACACATACATATAATAAATCGAATCAAACTGAACAAAATATTATTAAAGTTCGGTTTGAATTTTTTATCGAATTCCAAATCTTGTTTGAACTTGGCTTAATTAGTAAGTGAGTCGAGCTCAAACGAACTTTAATCGAGTCAAATACGAGTAATTTGATATTTTTACACATATATTATCATATTTTAATTAATCGAGTGGAATTCGAGTCGACTTTCAAATTCTCTTGAAAAAAAAAATATTTTCAAGTTTGGTTTGCTAAGTTTAACGAACTAAGCTCGAACGAATTTTTTATAATTGACCTCGACTCAATTATCGAGTTACTTGATTCATTTTTCAATCTTAGTATCCGGGGTTGTATCTACATAACCGTATTTGTACAAAGAAAAAGAAAACGCGTATACGTAACAGTAGTATTTCCCCTAATCTCACGCGTGCACCACGTGTTGAAATTCCTTTACCCGCTTCTAAGTGTATACGCCCCAGTACGATTCCGACAAACCCCCACATGTGTCGACACCAAACCAATGACCCCACGCCACGTCACACCCTGATTCTTTAAAAGTCAAAAATACCCCACGTGGCAGTACCCCATTGGCTTACTTCTTTAATTCCCCCTGCAGTTGCCTCCAAATTGTACAGTTCCCATTTCTTCGTAACATTCCCCTTCTCGCTCAATAAAACAGCTCTCTCTCTCTCTCTCTCTCTCTCCCTCTCTCTCTCTCATATATACAAATTATTACATAAATTTATCATCTATCCATAATCTATCGCTCAAATAATTAATGGTTTCCATAATTTTCTCTTAGATTTCTTATCGAAACGCCGATGGCGGTGAAGATGAGGAAATCGAAATGGTCGCCGTGGCCGCCGCCGGCCACGCGGAAGTTTCAGGTGGCGGCGAGACCGCTCAAGCTCGAAGGATGGCCGGAACACGGCGGCGACGACGACGACGTGCGGCCGAAATTGGCGGCGATCAAAATCAAATGGACAGGCGAGCCCAAGTTGTTTCCGTTAATGGCGCCGCGGCCGAAAAAGGAAGTATCCGGCGAGAAGGTCGTGAAGAAAGGGACGGGAATTATCGAGTGGGGCGAGGACCACTGGTTCGAGAATACGTGCTCTTTCTCCGTCGTCTCTAATCACGATCAGAAATTTGGACCCTGGGAAATCGCCTTCAATGTCCTCTATGTAACTCTCTCTCTCTCTCTCTCTCTCTCTCTATATATATATATATATATATATATATATATATAATTTTGTTTGTGATTGAAAACATAGGGGGAGAAGATTGATCCGAAGAGTAAAAATGGGGTGATTGGCAGAGTTCCGATGAACATATCAGAAATTGCTTCGAAAATGGAGAGATCTTCAGTTGAACACAAGCTTCCTCTGAATCTGCAGATTAATGGATTTGTTACAGAAGCTACACTCACGGTAAAATTTTGAATTTCGATTTCATTTTAATGTTCTATCTTTTTTTTTTTTTTTTGGAGACGTTTGAATTGATTGATTAATGATGCCAAGTTCCCAACCAAGAAATTCATATATTTAGAGCTTCGCCTAACTTTACATTGCACGTGCATGTGGTGCCCCGACCAGAAAAAGATACGAGGATATATGCTTAACCCAACTCTCGATTGAATCAATATTAATTATGTGATAAGTGTAGGTATATATATATATATATATATATACACGCATATATATCGACCCCCCACTTTATCTTTCTAGAAAATCAAAGTCAAAAAGTTGAAAGGGTTTGATTTGATCTGCTCTGGCCTTATTAGGAAATTATATAATTGAGAGTTTTTGCTTAGTCTTGTTTTAGTTTTGATATTAGGTCACTGATTAATCAGAGGGCACACGCATTCATTGAATTTTATAAAGATGATATGATTAAAAATTAATCGTAGCTTGTTCGGTTCTACGTTTGGAAATTATGGACCATTAATAATTGATTTATTAAACTAAACCAAGCTTAGCTAGTTGTAATTAGCTAAGTTGTCGTGTTCAATAAAGTGTTTAGAATATGGCCCTACCCCAAGTCCCATATCGACCACGTCTATTTTTTTTAATTTCATTTTCAATATATATTTTTTTATGTATATATAATTTAAATTTTAATATATTTTTTTAAGAAAATATTTGTTACACCAGAATTAACTGAATTAGCACACATGTGTGACTACAGGTGCTATTCAATTTTGTTGAGATCAGAGAACCCGAGAATTCGGTGGCTATAACTCGGGGCGGCTCAGTAACATCTTCGTCCGCGAGTGAGTATGGAGATAATATAAGAGCAAGGAGAAGATCAATGAGCCAAGAGGAGGTGAGTCTGGATGAGTCTGACGAGTCAAACGGAACGAGTTCGTCGACCCTACTGTCAAAATCACTGGACTCGGACAAGAAAGAGCGATGGTTTTCTTGGAAGAGTCGAAAATTCAGTTTTAAGCGAGCCAAGACTAAAGATGAGAAATCGGATGAGAAGAAAGATAGTTGTCGCGATGAGGATAAGGTTGACGCTGACGCTCAATGCGCGGTTTCATCTTCGGTCGATGATCATGTGTTACAGGTATATATTATTGATGAATGATCATCTCGTCTAAAAATTTTAATATTTTATATACGTTACATGCATAGATATGTGTGTGTGTGTGTGTTTCTTTTTAAAAGCTGTTGGCTGGAGACATTGACTGAATTCAATATCAAGAGCAGGACTTGGTAAAGATTTGGACAGCTAATGATATTTATATTAGCAGTTGTTTCATTATTCTGCTGTTTTCTATCAGGCTCTCGTTTGACATTGTTGCAGTTGCTATCGCATATATGATTTGTTTAACGTTTGATGTGCTATGGATTGGACAAAAGTCTTGTCCTTAAATATTTCTATCTAGAACAGTTGACTTAGGCAATATATATGGTTTATAGTATTTCCATAACTACGTTGTTAATGTTTAAGCTAACAAGGTTCATTTTCCTCGTACTTACTTTCAGAAAGATGATCCCACGGGGCCCGGTTTGGGATCAGACAACCAAGAAAACTCACCAGGTTCTTGGGAAGACAAGGAGCTAATCAGCCGAGACGGGCAATCAAAGCTCAAAGCTCCTGTTTTCTTCGCCTCGTTCGACCAGCGCAGCGACAAGGCCGTGGGCGAAAGCGCCTGCACGGCACTAGTCGCCGTGATATCCCACTGGCTCCACTCCAACAACCCCGCCATGCCCGACCGGACCGAATTTGACAACCTCATAATCCAAGGTTCCTCAGAATGGAGAAAACTATGTCAAGATGATTCCTATGTCGACGACTTCCCGAACAAGCACTTTGATCTCGAAACCGTCCTGCGGGCCAACATCCGTCCCATATCCATCTCGCACAACAAGTCATTTGTTGGATTCTTCGGGGCCGAGTCGTTCGAGTCCCTGAAGGGCGCCATGTGTTTCAACGACATATGGAAGGAGATCAGCAGCAATGTCCCTTGTTCTGATAACGATTTCGCGCCGAGAATCTACATAGTCAGCTGGAACGACCATTTCTTCGTACTGAAAGCCGAGGCAGACGCTTACTACATCATCGACACGTTGGGGGAGAGGCTGTTCGAGGGGTGCCGTCAGGCGTACATTTTGAGGTTCGACGAGAGTGCCCTGATGACGAGACGAAAGACACAAGCATCAGAGAATAGTAACGAAAATGTCGATAAAGAGGAAAACGAAGAGGAAGAGATAATGTGCAGAGGTAAAGAATGCTGCAGAGAGTTCATTAAGCGATTTCTTGCGGCCATACCGTTGAAGGAATTAGAGGAGGAGGAGAAGAAGAAAGCCGTTTCTTACTTCTCTCTCCATCATCGCCTGCAGATTGAATTCAACTACAGCTGCTGCTCATCGTCCCCTCCGACATCCTCGATGTCGTCTCCGTTGTCTTCTCTAACTACTTCTACATCCTCCCCTTACACAGAATGAGTGTGTGTGTGCGCGACGCAAAAGTGTACATTAATGTAGAATGTTGATGTAGGTTTTGGTTTTTAGTTTTGGCCACGGTTGACACATTAGTTAGGTGTTTTTGCAATAAGATATCCAAGTATTCGGTTTATGATCCAAGAAGAAAGCCATTTTTTTTTTATAACATTTACATGGTGTATTCCATCCTATACTTGGTATAGTGTAGCGGACAGTTGGATGAATGACATACATTCAATTGGCACTCTTGAAGCTCTAATTATTGTAGTTAAGTGTAGAATGTACCTCAAAGTTGCCTCTGAAGAGTATTTTTTGCAAACTGGCCTAGTTATTGTCAGAAAAAATTTATTTGAGGAACAAGATCGAAATTTTACAAAATATATAAAATACTTTTAACATGAAGCCATGATTGTATTTACGAAAACAGTTCTATATAAATTTGAGAGGACGACTTCTTCTATCAGCCCCTAAGCCCTATCCTTCATCCTAATGGCCATCGATACTGTGTATGGTCCAACATAAGATTACAGTACTCGAATTTCGACTTTTTCTTGAAAGAGTGCTAGAAGAAGACCACATTATAAGCAGTCCAAGAACCTCAACCTCGACTTATACCGGACGAGAAATCGAATCCTCCTCGTACTTCCGGGGCCACTAGCCAATGACAAGTTGAATTTGCGCCTGTGGCGGTGGTGGATGCCCTGATCCTCTCTCTCTCTCTCTCTCTCTCTCTCTCTAAAGTCTCAACTTCAATCAAAAAGTTCAATCTTGATTCTTGATGCCACCCCTCTGTCTTAAAAGTTGATCGTCTCTTCAGTCCCCATCAATAGAAATGGAATTGTCACTAGCTGAAAAAAGAAGATGCTCAAAAACTCAACCAAAGAAAAGGCCCTTTTGCTTCAGACATGCCATTCTCATAAACTCTTTAGGCAAAGCTGAGTAACTTCACATGATGGCAAATCACTATCCTTCTATGGCCATGCTTTTAGCATGACCCCATTTTTCTCTGAAATGTTACACCACTCCACTTGCTTCTCAAAAAGTTCAGCCCCCACCCACAAAAAAGAAACGAAAAAAAAAAAGTACGCGACCTGATTAGCCAAGTAGGGGGGGTTTCGAAATCATATGCTATGATGATCAAGAAGAGAAACAATTTTCATATCAATGATTCATATTGTGGACATCAATCCTCAATGCATTGCCTTTATGAATCCAACATAACATGTTTCAGAAATGTAGACCATGCATGTGACTGAAAGCAAGGAAAGTTTATACAGCCCGCGCAGCGAACATCACTCGACAGAAACCACAAACTTGAAAAGCATATCCAACAAACTCATATGAGCTAAAAAAGAGAGTGCCTGAAATGCCATCCATCCTTTCAGCCACACCCAACTTTTCCAACTTCAAAATCACATAAAGTAGTACACAGACTACTCAATAATGGACCCCCTTTGTTTCCTTACGGAACAAACAAAGTCTATTCAAAAATTTAACAACGATAATTTTATTCAAGAGAAAATAGTTACCCGAACTTCCTTCTCACTTTAAGTGCAATGTCTATATATTGGCAAAATGTGGTCCACCAACCTTATTCGAGTGGCCTTCACCGGTCGTTTGGTTCTTCATAAAGCTTGTTTACCAACATATCCATTCATGCCGAATAAGAGACACCATCCACGCTCTCATTGCACTTTCTTATTAAGGAACCGGAAAAGACTGAGCAGGCATGTAACAACAGTATCACTTATGCAAAATCTAAGACAAATATTCCCTTAATAGATTGAAATCATGCCTTCACTTGAAATAATTTCTACTTCAACCAGCTCTATAATTTCTTCTCCATTTCAAGGGGTACAAGTTGATAATCCAGATTACAAAACAGAGGCTTCCGTGCAAACCTAAGACCTACCACTCTAACTCTAAAGAAAAAAGGTACCATTTTTCCAAGTTTATACCGCTTAACAAATCATTGTGAAAATCAGATTTATATCTACATACAAACTCACAATTCACATTTTACCTAATCAAAGTAGATTGGCAGTTTCAATATGCCTTTGTCAAAATACCAAAGCACACCCCTCATTACTCCAAAGAATTGCTTCATTTGATTCTCAGAGTTCTTCAAGATCATTCTATCGTCAAAATTGGGGCAAAGGAAGGAGAAATTTTTGTTACATTTGAATATCTTCCTCTCTGAGAGTGCTTGATACCCATGTTTTCAATTTGCAGGGGCCGAAAATCGTCAATGCTAGTACATGGAACTGCTATAGCCCAACCGCAATGTTAAGTCACACTCAACTCCATACCCTTTCTTCAAAGTATGCTCATGATTGAATGGAAAAATAAAGTCACAACTGACACGTTTATCTTTATCAGCAAGGGGACAGTTTAAATTTGAATTTGAAGGCCTCGGTGAACAAAACTCAGGGCCGTTAGGTCGAATTTGATTATCACTGCACAAGGGATAGACTGACCATGTTTCTGATGCCTTACCTTGAGCTAAATTGCTTGGTAAGATGGGACATTTCTTGATGTAATTAGGATTGTCAGAATGCAAGGGATTCATGGTATTGAGGGGTGAATACTGCGGGTGATGGAGCATGACAGGACCATTGGTGGTGTGATCTCCATAAACTTTACCATGTGAATTGCTGTGAGGAACAGAGGTGGCATCTAATCTTTCGGGCCGAAGGTAACATCTTGGCGAGTCGTTGCGCTGGCTTCTTGATGATCTTCTAGGGGTGCATCCCAAATGCAGTGCAGCTAGCCATAACATAAGCAAGCAATCGTATTTTTAGTACGAGTAAATGACTTTCACTTATAAGTGGAAAATTTTCAAGAATTTCATCTAATCCCAACTGAAAACAAATTCTTACATTACAGAACAAATTCAAAAAAGTCCCACTTTGTGTGTGTGCTCTGTGTGTGTGTAAAAACATGCTTCTATTCAACTTAGGGCAAGAGTTCAGTAGCATATACCTTCAATACAAGGCTGCAAAAGCTCCCCAGTTTCAGTACTCTCATCTCTTCGAATAATCGTGTTAATCGCGTCATTAACTCTATCCCAGAGAGTTTTAAGGTCCGAATACTCAGCCTAAACAAACAAGACAATCCACAAAGAGGAGACACAATAAAAAGAACAAAAGTTAACCATGGATATTATTATCATAAAACATAAAAGAGCAATCTTTGATGAAATTAAGGCCAAAAAAGCCACTACCTCAGAGTTGGCTTTGGAATACATAATTTCTTCAGCTTTCAAGACAACAATGGGGAGCTTCTCTTGCCACTCCCTGTTCTTCCTAGTTGCTGAACAATGAACCTCATTCGAAACCCTAACCAAGAATCCCATAAAAAAAATCAAGGAAAACAAAAGGAAGCAAGAAACTTTAACACACACACACACACACACACACACACGAACATAGAAACACACACGGTAACACAAAGGGTACCTGAAAATTTCTTGAATGATGGAACCCCTGATGGGTTGGTGCCTATCACTGTGCCAAGCTCTTCTAACACACTCATAAGGTCTTGGGCCTGGTCTTGGCATCTTCAATCACAAAACATACAGCAAAAATAGAAGAAGAAAAAAGGAAAAACAGAGATTATTTGAAGTTCTTGGTGAGCAAAATAGAGTTGCCAGAAAGAGTGATGATGGGTTTTGTGTTTTCTTGAAAATGGTGGTCTTTTTATGGAGTCTGCATTTAGGTGGGGGAGAACACTGTGTTTCAACAGTATGGGATGAAAGTAAATAAATAAATAGAAACAAATAATTGATATTTGCAATCTAAATTTTTGACAACGGCACTCTGTTCTCACCTTTTTCTATCCAAAGAAATTGACTAAAATATCCTTGTTTACATAACACCGTTTATATTCATCCAAAACAGGACGCAGCCCAAAAAATTTGTTAAATCAATTTTTTATGAAATATTTAACGTATTTTTATTATTTTGGAAAATAAATTTTAATTTTTTTAATAAAATACAAATAAGATTTAGCTCGTTATAAATTTGAGGAAGTTGAGTGGTTGATTGCACCCTTCAATCCCCCTTAGCTCTGTCACTGTTCGAAAAGGCATATAATATGCTTTCGATACAATATTCATTCTTTTCAATTATATATATTGTTATGTATAATTTACGTGTGTTAGAAATTTAACTTTATGCTATTTTATTTTGAGGATCTCATACGCATGAATTAGTTAATTTTTTAACATCACCTTAAATGTTTTGTTATTTTCAAGAAAGTGAAAAAAAGTTCACTATTTGAGAAAATTAATTTTAGCAACAGTATATATTTTTATGTAGGAGAATACGTCAATTTTAATTTGAAGAACAATGTGCTTTAATTACCAAAATCCGAAAATATCAATACGTAGTGCACACACTTACATAATCAATCAAACTAAACCGATGATTGAAAACATATAGGAATTACTGCTAGGGGTGATTGTTCCAGGTTTATTTTCGAATGATTTGGTGAATCTATGTTTTTTATTTGAATTCTATACGTACATTTATTACAAAATATTTTGTCAATTGTATTCTTTTCGATCTAAATATTATCACATGTTATTTTTTATGGATTATACTTGACGTTTGGCGATGTGACGTTGATGAGATCAATTCTTGCTTTGATTATTTAAATATTTAATTTATTTGTGATTGAATATGAGAAGCACGACGTAGAAAATGAATCAAAGGTGACCACTACGGCTTCTTTCATTTTTCCTTACTGAAAACAAAAAAATTCAAATGTAGGGACCGTTTGGTCTATATACGTCTGAAGAGTTTTGGATAACAATAATAATGATATAGAAAGCATATATATGTTATTGTAAATTGGTAAAATTTTCACACAGTAGCGGTGTCTATCAATTATTTTCAGGGGCAGTGATGGGGTGGTGTTGGTGCGCCCCCCACTCGGCCACATGACAACTTCCCAGTGCTACAAGCGTACATCTCCACCCCCAACCCCACACACCAACGTGGGTGTGTGTGAGAGATGGAGAGGAGAGAGAGGGAGAGGGATGGAGAGAGAGTTTCACGTGGTGGGGGAGAAATCTGTCAATATGAGATGATATTTGTCACTGTCGGTGGGCTATCATCTAAGCGAAACCCCGTCCTCACACTCACAATAAAAATGTCAATACATATAAACACACACACACAATTCTTGATTTCTTTCACACACACACACACACGCACACGCACACGCACACGACTTGATGATGTATAGTTTACGATAATTTTCTTGTACTTTTTGATGATGAAAGAGTATTTTCCTCCCCATAATCTCCTATGTTTAAATTCGTATATTTGATTATAATTTAATGTGTAAGGAATAGAACGGAGTATTGGTTATCTTTCAGCTAAATATATTTTGTCCTCTTAAATTATACTATTTGTATCATTTACACCCCTAAATCATAAAATGTAACATTTACCTCCCTTAATTATATATTTGGACAAAATTGAGCTTATGACATGTCTATTTATATATTATTATCATACTTTTGGGTATTATTTGCAGTGTATGTAGAATAATTAATACTTTGTATTCAGTTTTAAATTTTTATTCGTCAAAAAAAATATTTTTTAGATTATCATATAAAAAGAAAATAGTAAATTTATGGTAAAAGCTAAAATTACTAGTTGAAAATAAAAATAAGTTATTTAATATTAAGTAAAAAAAATTATAATCTTTCAATAAAAATGAATGATTTTTATATTTTTCAATAACGTGAATTTATGTATATTCATTTTCTAAAATTAAAATAATACATATAATATTTCATATAAAAGAATCCACTTTTGTTTAAACATATCATAAGTCAATAAGAGAACGTATTTAAATTATAATTAACAAAGATGCACTTGCTTGTTGTGTGCATATTAATTAAACTTCATTCTAAATAAATAATTAATAAATTCATTGAGTTCAAATATTCTCAAGTATTATAATACTAATCTATTGAATTTAATTTATAGTTGACTTACTTAAGTTATAAATATTTTTTAAAATTAGAAAATTTAAAATTTTATTTTATAATTAATAAAAATATTTTAGTTTTAATTTGAAGTGATAAATACTAAAAGTATGCTATATATATATACATATACATATAAGGAGACATGGCATGAGGATAAATTTGTCCAAATATTTGATTGATGGGGGTAATTACGTGTTACAGTTTATAATTTAAAGGGGTAAATGATACAAATAATATAGTTCAAGAGCACAATAATATAGTATGCTAAATGCACGAGGAGGTACTCAAGCAATTTCACCAAATTTACGAAAAAATAAAATCAATTTCACCAAAAAGGATTATATATATGAATTAGTTGGATCAACTCCTATCCATGGTCAACTTCAACATCAACATCAACATCTCAACCTATAAAATAAACATGCTTAATGGATAATTAATTGCTCAAGAAAATATAAGAAAGTTATGAATAAATGCAAATTTCTGAAAGGCAAATCCAGGTAAATCAACATTACAAACTTAAATTGAACATGAAACTTGATGGAAAAGGGCATTGATATTAGTACTCTTAAAATTGTTTTAAGGACTCTACATTTACTTTTTTATTGAGAATTTAATCAAAATATCCAATTATTTTAACATGAAATTAAATACACTTCACCATCCCTAAATTATATGCTATATAAACTAATAATTACCCTTATACCATTTCTATTTATATAATCTTCACTGTATTTTTTAGATAGCATCTTAAAATTCAACTCCAAGTCTCTTTTAGATATAAATCTTAATTTTAATTGAAAAACAGTTCATAGATTCAATAAAATTAAGGACGAATTACACTTACCACTTCGGGGGTTTACTCTATTTATAAAAAATACCCCGATGTTTGGAAAATTACAATTACAATTGAGGGGCTTTCATGTTAAATCGATAAAAAGTCAAATTTACCCCTAAGTGATTTAAGCAAAAAAGAAGAAGGGGGAAAATAACTAAAATGAAAACCCCCAAAATACCCTTGAAGGTAATTTTCTCTTTTCTTTTCTCTTTTTTTTTTTCATTCATCTTCACAATTTTTATCATATCTCTCTCGATCAATCCCCCCCCCCTGTCTGTTTGCATTTCTCCCTGCCTCTGATGGTGGTGTGGTGGGCGGTAGAGATGGCGGTCGATGTGGTAGGGAGGCGACGACGGTGAATAGAGGGAAAGAGATCTAGAGAGGTCATAGGTCGAGAGATGAGAGAGAGAAAGAGGGCGGTGTCATCGGTAGTTGTGAGTGTGTGTGTGCCCGCATGCATGAGAGAGAGAGAGAGAGAGAGAGAGAGAGAGAGAGAGAGAGAGAGAGAAAAAGGGGGGGGGGGGGAAAGAAAAGGAAAAAGGAAGATAAAAAAAAAAAGAAAAATTAATTTATTTAATTTATTTTTTTTATCAAATATTAGAATATCACTATTTTTTATTTATAAAAAAAATACAATATTATAACATATTTTTATGTATTTTGTATTTATTAAATATAATTTACATATCACAATTATATATTTTAAAGTATATGTTTATAATTTTTTGCAAATATATGATAAAAGATTTAATTTTAAAAATATATTTAAATATGTATAATATTTTAAATTTATTGAATATAAAACTTTTATATATTTTAAAATTTTCAATTAGTAACCAAATAGAGTTTTTCATTTGACAACAAAAATAACCAAAAAAAAAAAAAACCCTTGAGAGCAAAATAGCTATTTCGTTATGGTGACACACCTATTCCTGCTTTTAGAATGGTAATTTTGGAAGTTCAGATTTTTTTGTTGGACAGTAGGTATAATTTGTTGGACGGAATGAAATGTCAGGGGAGTAATTGTAATTTTCCAAATGTCGGTATATTTTCTTGTAAATAAAGTAAACATCATGAATAGCAAGTGCAAATTGTCCTAAATTTAAATAAAACTAAGTTATTAAATGATTGTAATAATACTTGAAATTAAAACACATGAAAAAAAGTTATTCTAGATTTTCTAATTTAATAATTTTATTAAGTAAAATTTCTAAGTAAATTTTGACTATTTTAAATAAAAATGGATAAATATTTTTAATTATGATTCAAGTATGCATTTTTTTTATTAAAATCAGATTATGATATATTTAAGTAAATATATATTTTTTTAGGGTAGTTTTGTTGAAGTATTTAATTAAGGAGAATGGAGCAAATGATACTTTTATTAGTTTAGAGAGATAAATGATGCATAGTATATACTTTTGGGAGGTGATATATATTAAAGTTGATGGATATTTTAGTCAATTTTTCAATATAAAAGTCAAAGTGAAGCCAAATATATTATGTAATAAGTGTATTATAGTTGATGGAACATTCTAAACGAAACTTAGTTTGGTCAAATCAAATAAACTATATGGTAAGTGTATCATATTTGTCAAATAATTAATCACTATTCCTGAATTATCGATCAATCACAGGGCAAATATAAATACTTGCCATGTAATTAACATTGATTTGACCGAGCATAATTCGAACTATAATTTTCGAAAAGTTAGGTTCAAAATGAGTCAAACTATTCAATACTAGACACGAAACCAGACATAAATAGCTCATTTAAGCTTGATTTGTTAAACATAACACATCAAACTTGAATGCATTTTTTCGTTCGATAAAATTCGAAACTCGGCTCGATTAATTAAGACTCTGTAATATGTGTGTAAAAATATCAAATCATTCAAAATTTGACTCGAGTTTAGCTTGATTAAAGCTTGACTTATTTAATAATTAAACTAAATTCAATTAAACTTTCAAACTCAATAAAAAATTTTAAAATAAATTTAAATAATACTTTATTCGGTTCAACTCGATCAATCGTGAGAGTTGATGATAGTATGATAGACATGCTTTTCTGCCCATCATCACGATTTATGTTACACCAGACCACGGCCCAGCATGAAAAGCCCACATGAACCAAATAAAGATAAAGCCATTGGCACATGACCCCACACAATGTTAATGCTCTACTCCTCAATCTGCATGTAAGCCATTTGTCTATTGCCCCACTAAATTTTAGACAACTTGGAACTCATGACAAAGTTTATAATTTTTTTTTAAAAAAAAAATGGCTATAAACATTAACAAGTATATTAATATATATTTTGGTAGTTAAACAAATAAACTATTGTTATTTTTTAAGTTTCCACATATAATTCTTGTATAAATTGATACAAGCCCACCTTGGATAAAATTTGAATCCTACTTGACACACACAATTATTCAATTCAAATCTAGACAATGGTTTCACAATTAATTAGTTATTAATCTTCAAGCATTACCTAAAGTATAGAGATTTATTTCATTTTGCTTATTTTTTTACATAATGTTTTCGAATAAGATCTCGTATTTCAAAATTCAGAATACTGCCGATATTCTTATCCATATATCTTGAACAAATAAAGTATGGAACAATTTCAAACATTATTATTGTGAAATCTAAAATATATTTACCCTACGTTTGGTTCCTTGAATTTTAGTAAAAAAAATAGGAAGAATTTTTTTTTTTTACTTTAAATGATTATACTTTTTATTTTCATTTTTTTATTATTTTCATTTTCCTTTCACTTTTTCACACCAAAATCTTTGTTTCAAATATAATATTAGTGTCCTCACCCGAATCTATAAAGCTAATCTATTACATCAATTTTTAATTCTTGGAAACTTTATCTTTTTTACATTAAAATACCAAAGTATATATACAATATATATATATACACAAAATTAAATTGCGTTTACCACTTTAATCATCATTGTTGTCTTGCCCCTTTTATCTAATCCATATAAAAAACTCAAAAACCCTTACCAAAACCAAACCCCTACGCCCCCCCCCCCCCCACCATGCTCCCCCCCACCCCACTCTCCCTTCTCTGTGCTATTCTCCTTTGCCTACCCCTCGCCGTCATCTTCACCTTCACCACCCCCTCCTCAACCACCTCCGCCGCCTCGCCCGGCGGCCCCGCCACCAACCGACTCCCCATCACAACCCCCTCCACCACCGCAGTCAAAAAACATCCGGAGCACACATTATTATTATCACCCTCGACACAAACCCGAGTAAAGTTAACCCAAATCAAGAACCAAACCAATGCTAAAACCACCACTCCTCCACCGCCATCGTCCACGCCGGCAGCGGCGGCGATTCAACTAGCTGAAGATGAAGCCGATGACGAGTCACTACTCGAGCTCGCCTCCCGGGTCGGCCCGACTCCGAAACCCAGCAAGAAAATCGCGTTCATGTTCTTGACGACATCCCCGCTCCCATTCGCACCCCTGTGGGAGGTGTACTTCACGCGCGTCCCCAAGAATCTCTACAACATCTACGTGCACGCCGACCCGAGTTTCATCAACAACACGGCGGCCGCCTTTCGCGGCGTGTTCGCGCGGCGGGTGATCCCGTCGAAGCCCACCCGCCGCCACACCCCGACTCTGATCGCGGCGGAGCGTAGGCTCCTCGCCCATGCGCTGCTCGACGACGCGTCGAACGCGGTGTTCGCGCTCCTCTCCCCGTCCTGCATCCCCATACGCTCATTCAACTACACGTACCGGACCCTGATCAGGTCCCGGCGCAGCTTCGTCGAGATACTGGACCGCGAGCCCGGCGCGTACGACAGATGGGCGGCGCGTGGCACGGAGGCGATGCTGCCGGAGGTGGAGTACTCGGATTTCCGGATCGGGTCCCAGTTCTGGGCGGTGATGCGCAAGCACGCGCGAGCGATCGCTCGTGATCGGAGACTGTGGCCGAAGTTCAAGCTGCCGTGCCTAAGTGACGACACGTGTTACCCCGAGGAGCAATATTTCCCTACGCTGCTGTGCATGGTGGACCCGCGGGGGTGTACGCCGTGCACCCTCACACACGTGGACTGGAGGGGGAGCTACGGGGGTCACCCACGGATGTACGAGGCGAGCGAGGTGGGCCCGGAGTTGATATGGACCCTCAGATCGGATAAACCAAGATATGGAGACGGTCTCAATTCGTCTGTGAGGAGGAGGCGTGACCCGTTCCTGTTCGCTAGAAAGTTCTCTCCCGGCTCACTGCACCAGTTGATGGCTATGGCTAAAGAAGTTATATTCAATGACTGACATGGGATTGTAGTAAAAATTCTTTTTTTTTTTTTTTATTTTAAATTGTGAGGATAATTTGATAGTGGAGCATAATGATAAAGCAAATAGGCGGGACAAACCCGTGCTTTTGTTTTCAACCATACTTTTTTGGTCTTTCTATTTCTCAATATAGATATTTTTTTATTAATCATTATATTTTGATCACTATCCGATTAATTGAATTCAAGATTCAAATATAGGGATGCTTTTTTTTTTAATTCAATTGTTTTATTCATAATTTTATAATTCGAATTTTGAATATTATTAAGGAGATCTAATGTTTTATTTTGATGAGAAATTTAGTATCTCATCTCAATATACTAACTTGATAAAAAAATGTAGAATTTTACAAGTTTAAGAATATGGGCAACCAATAGGATTTGCTTAAAAGTATTTACTGATCTTCTTAAATATATGAAACATGATGTGGGTTGATTTTGAATAGTGGATTGGATTGGTTGGGTTCGATCAGATCAAGTAGATTTTTAAAGGAGTCGGGGGAGACTTTGTTGAATCCTAAAACAAAAAATGTAAACAAACGTAAACTAGTCTAAAAAGCTTTAATTAAAATCTTTCGCTACTTAAATTGAATACAAATAATGAGTGTATCAACTAGAATAAATACTAGAAGATGTAAGAATACTTACCAAATTTAATCACATATAATTTGACAAATTTCATGTCTTGATTTGGACCTTGGTAAATGTAGGTGTTTATTGATTCTTCTTCGTGACGAGTCAATAGTTTAATCATAGAACAAAGATAATCTAATTAATGTATCAAAGAGTGAGTTTATTATTTCAACAGGATTGAAATATTATAATTTTGGATGCGCATATGTATATCAACTTTCAAAATATATTTGAGGTGGGCCCACCCAATATGATTTGTACTTTTAACTTTGATGAGAGGGATTCTTATGTATGTAACTAATTAATTATACTCCACCACTATTACTTTTTGACCATTAATAAAAAAAAAGCTTGATTTATCAATAATAATAATAATAATAAGGGTTAATCATATCTACACCCCTATGAGTTTACGAAAATTTTACGAGTAGTCCTTTTAGATGAAAAATTATATATATACCCCTTTAAAATATTAAAATTATAGATGCACCCCATTTCGGTAGGATTTCAACGAAAAAAGTGATGCCATCAGCCAAAAATTTATGTGATCTTACTATTTTACACTTAGTAATTTTGCAAATTTAGATGGGAGTTGTATGTAATTTTCAAAGTAAAGAAGGGGGTGTATGTGTAATTTTTTATGAAAGTAATTAACCGTTACATTTTCAAAATGGTTAATTACATCTACACCCTCTACGAGTTTACGAAATTCCCACCAGTAGCCCTTTTAGATGAAAAATTACATATACACCCCCTTTTGAAATATTAAAATTACAGATGCACCTCCTTCTGATAGGGTTCTAATGAAAAAGTGATGACATCAGCCCTAAAATTTATATAATCTGACTATTTTACTCTTGGTAATTTTTCAAACTTAGAAAAAGATTATATGTAATTTTTAAAGTAGAGAGAGGGTGTATGTGTATGTAATTACAAGTTTTTTTTTTTTAAAGTACAAATTACTAGTTCTAATAAAGTTAAGCGTCAGTAACATTACAAAAGTAAATTATACTATTTTTTTATTTGTAAACAACTATTTTTAATTTTAATTATAATTCAAACCCTTAATTCAAGCCAACAACCAATGGCAAGTGAACACGTGTAATAGCAGAGAAGATAGCTTTCCCAAATGTCTGAATCAACGTGAACCTTACGCGTGGCAGTTGCGATCTGAAATAGAAACTACCGATAACCCGACCCCGCATCCACGTCAGATCCATACCCGACCCGGTCCAAAGTTGGATCTTGCCAGCCTATTTTTGATCAGACCGTTCCGACAACCCCACCATCTCTCTCCGACACTTTCCCAAAAAAATTCTCCGAACGTCAAATCCAACGGCCCAGATTCTCCCGGATCCCAGCCTCCATTTAAATCCACCTCATTTGTTTTTTATTTTTTTAATTTGCAATTTCCGTTTTTATACTGCCATGTACTGTCTCCTTCCCAAAGCTCGCAGCAAATCTAGAGAGAGAGAGAGAACCCCCTCACCCTCAACCCCCCGATATTCACACAAGACGCTGTACTCCCAGTTCAATCTAGCTCATTTTGTTTCAAATTTGTTTCCTTTCCAAGCCAAGATCCGACTGTATAGGGGAGAAACATTGGTGTTCTTGTGCCAAACGCAGATCTAAAGTGTTCTGCGTGTTTGTAAGGTGAATAATTGAAAAACTCACGTTCCCTTTTTTTTGTTCCTTTTTCTGTTTTTTTTTTCGGTTTTGGTTTTTCCCACACAAGGAGTGTTTCACCTGATCATTTTTTGTTTTGGGTGCTTGGTTTGATATTAATTGGTACGTTAAACTCAAATTCGCTGTGTTGCAATGATTTGTTGCTAAATTTGGATATGTAGTAAAAGCAATTAAGTTGTAAGAAGTGAAAAAAATCGATTCTTCGGATTTTTTTTTTTTTTTAATGTAGGACATATATCTATTAGGTGGGGACGACGAGTTTAAGCCATGGCGCCGAGCACAATACGGAAGGCGATCGGGGCTGTGAAGGATCAAACGAGCATCGGGATAGCTAAAGTGGCTAGCAACACGGCGCCTGAGCTCGAGGTCGCCATAGTCAAAGCTACCAGCCATGACGACGACCCTGCTTCGGAGAAGTATATAAGAGAGATTCTTCATTTGACCTCGTACTCCCGAGGATATGTCAGCGCATGTGTTGTTGCGGTGTCCAAGAGATTGGGAAAAACCCGTGATTGGATGGTGGCTCTTAAGTGCTTGATGCTCATTCACCGTTTGCTCAATGATGGGGATGCTACTTTCCAGCAGGAGATTATGTATGCTACTAGGAGGGGTACTAGGTTGTTGAACTTGTCTGATTTTCGAGATGAGGCCCATTCGAATTCATGGGATCATTCGGCTTTTGTGAGGACTTATGCTTTGTACTTGGATCAGAGGCTTGAGTTAATGATGTATGAGCTCAAGCAGAGTGGGAATGGAGGTGAAAATGAGAGATTTGGGGGTAGAGATGGCAGATATCATTATAAATCTCCCCTGGGATCGAACCGAGGGTATGATTATGATTATAATGAGTATCGTGATGAGTCGAATTATGGGATGCGTAGATCAAGATCCTCTGGTGATGTGAGGGAGTCGACGCAGGAGAAGAAAGATATCACTCCCCTTAGGGAGATGAAACCGGAGAGGATTTTCGGAAAGATGGGCCATTTGCAGAGGTTGTTGGATCGGTTTTTATCTTGTCGGCCTACGGGCTTGGCGAAGAACGAGAGGATGGTTTTGGTGGCACTGTATGCTATTGTCAAGGAGAGTTTCAAGTTGTATGCTGATGTGTGTGAGGTTTTGGCGGTGCTTCTTGATAAGTTCTTTGACATGGAGTACCAGGATTGTGTAAAGGCATTTGATGCGTATGCTAGCTCGGCGAAGCAGATTGATGAGCTGGTGGGATTCTACAACTGGTGCAAGGATATTGGTGTGGCGAGGTCATCGGAGTATCCAGAAGTGCAGAGGATCACTAGCAAGTTATTGGAGACCTTGGAGGAGTTTGTCAGGGATAGGGCGAAGGCAATGAAGAGTCCCGAGCGGAAGCTGGAGCCCCAGCCGGCTCCTCAGAAGGAGGAGGATCCTGTTCCAGATATGAATGAGATTAAGGCATTGCCCCCGCCTGAGAATTATACACCCCCACCCCCTCCCGAGTCCGAGCCTCCTAAGCCTGCAGTTCAAGAAACGGGTGATTTGTTGGATTTGAGGGATGAGGGTGTGACAGCTGATGATCAGGGTAATAAGTTGGCTTTAGCATTGTTTGCGGGACCAGTGTCGAATAACGGGAACGGGTCGTGGGAAGCTTTCCCGTCGAATGGTGAACCAGAAGTGACATCTGCTTGGCAGAATCCGGCTGCAGAGACAGGCAAGGCTGATTGGGAACTGGCCCTGGTTGAGTCAGCCAGTCATTTGTCCAAGCAAAAGGCTGCAATGGGTGGTGGACTAGATCCTTTGTTGTTGAATGGAATGTATGATCAAGGGATGGTTAGGCAACATGTGAGCACCGCCCAGTTAAGTGGTGGTAGTGCCAGCAGTGTGGCGTTGCCTGGTCCCGGAGCAAGCAAAACTCCGGTGCTGGCACTCCCTGCACCTGATGGCACAGTCCAGACGGTCGGACAAGATCCGTTCACTGCATCATTAAGCGTTCCTCCTCCATCGTACGTCCAGATGGCGGATATGGAGAAGAAGCAGCATTTGCTGGTGCAGGAGCAGATGGTGTGGCAGCAGTATGCAAGAGATGGCATGCAAGGCCAAGCTAGTTTGTCCAAGATCAGCACAGGCGGATACTACGCGCGGGGCATGCAGCCCGCGATGCCTTATGGAATGCCACCGGTGAACGGAGTGGGAGTACCGCCTGCGGGGTACTACAATTCGCCTTACTGAATTTTTTTTTTCCGATAAATTTTCTTTATACAGTAGATAACTTCTGTTTTTTTCATTTTGTATTTCACTGTATTTTATGTGATCTTACTTGCAATTGTGCATGACTTTTGGGGGGTGAGGGAGAGAGAAAATGAGCTGAAGAGATGAGTGATTGTGGGGGATTTTGATGTGGGGTGCTCTGTAATGTCTCTTTCTGTGTTGTAATATTATTTGGGGTTCTCGTGACATTTATGCTAATGTGATGCTTCTTGTCGAACATTGAATTGATCTCTTTTAACCATTTTCGTGCGTGCCCTTTATAGGTCCCTTAATGTTTTGCGCTATATACGTACCGTTTATGCAGTATGCATCTTCTATGGTCGTAGCTAATATGTGAAATAATGTGTGTCTCTGTGTATAGAAGTTTCTGGTGTGGATTAGAATGGATAAATCGAGTGAAGATTAGATTAGTGAGAGTCCTCGAAAGCGACTTTGGGTTGAGCTAGTAATTTAGTGCTAAGCTCTTGTATTGGATTTTTGCAGCGACTTGACTATAGTTTTATTCCACAAAAGGGTTGCTATCTTCAGTCCGAGTCAAAGGAGTCTCCGAAGTAATTGATTTGAGTTTTTTGTATGTATCATCTTATCATGAAAGGCAATCTTCTCAAGTTACTTGAAAGATGGCCTTTTCTGGCTTTGGGTTGATTAGACCATGTCAAACTTAATGCAATATTTGAGCCAAAACATATACTAATCAAAATAATCCAAAAATGAAAAATGGATTTCTTTTTCCCAGATCAAATTTTCATTTTTCTTGATGCTCAACCCTCTCTCTCTCTCTCTAGTGGAAGAAAAGAAAAGTGGTAGTGAGAGAAAAAGAAGCTTGATTCCATGGTGATGAAGGTTCTTGGTTGGGCATCTTTAGGCATTTTGTGGTGCTTTTTTCACTTGGGAGGCCATTATTGACTTTGGACCTTACTACACATCTAACAGTCCTTTTGCTTTTGGAGATTTGGTGTAGATTATGGGTCCCAATTTGTTCTCCTTCTTGCACTCTCTCTCCAACCTTTTTATTCTTGTGCTTGTTTATGTTTGGATTAAAGTTTGGAAAATTTTTGCCTAAATTCGGTTCGGTTGGACCCAATCAATCACTGCGATAAGCGTCAATTTTTTCTAAACTGTACATATGCACCAATCACATGTGTAAGATACTCATCGTATGATTAGTCTCGGCATGACTGAACTCGATACGGGCGAGAGTTTCTCAATTTTTTTGAGAACAAATACACGACACATAAACAGGTTCAACGCCAATTA
The DNA here is from genome assembly GCA_026212405.1 of Petrea volubilis. Lineage (NCBI taxonomy): Eukaryota > Viridiplantae > Streptophyta > Magnoliopsida > Lamiales > Verbenaceae > Petrea > Petrea volubilis. The sequence goes on from CM047880.1 coordinate 23,551,736, forward strand.
TAGAAAGAATATATGTGATGAAGGGGCGCTTTCAGCTGTTGATTAGTCAAATATCAACTTTAGCCATTAAATCACAATGTGTCACACACACCTAATATTTTGATCACATTTTCAAAAAATCAGTAATTTGCTTAGCCGAACCCAATCTCTCTCTCTCTCTCTCTCTATATATATATATATATATATATATATGTGTGTGTGTGTGTGTGTGTGTGATTTTTCTGGGCGTCGTTTTCAAGTGGGGGAAATTGCTTTCCAAACAAATAACTCCAAATGCTGCTCACCTAACTAATTAATACAAAAAAGAGAAAATTACATTTTTAGTCCCATAAGTTAATTCACTTTTAATTTTGATCCCAATCTTTCAATATTATAGATGTTACATCCTATAAGTCACTTTTTTGGCAATTTTAGTCCCAAAAGGGGATTTCCGTTAACTTTTAACGGAAGCCGTTTGGATAATTGCAATTTACTCCCTATGTTCATCAGAATATACAAAAACACCCCTTATGATTATCAAAATGTGCAGAACTCCCCCAAAATTATACTTTTCTTATTTTATATTAACTTTTACTTAAAATATATAGAAACATATATAAATAGCTAGATAATACAAGTATAATAATAAAAAAAATACAAAAAACGAATATATTTACAAAATTTTATTTATATATACATATGAAATGAAGTTAACTAAATTAATACAATATAAAACATACATAAATAAGACATATAACAATTTATATATATATATATATAATATAACAAGATGTATTATACACATATTTTATACTTTCTCTATATTTCATTTTATTATTAATAAATTTAATAGTTTGTTTATATCCAATTTTAAAAGAATAAAAACAAATGCATTTTCTTATTTCAAAACAAAGAAAAAACTAATTAGAAAAATAAAAAAAATGAAGAAAACCGAAACAAAAGAACTAGGAAAAAAAAGAAAAGAAAAATTGTTCATCATCTTCCCTCATCCCGCCACCATACTCCCATACCAATTCTCACTCCCCACACCATGTCGTTGATACCGCCGCTGTCATACAAGGAAAACCAAACACTGGTCACCATGGTGAATACAACCTTGTACAATTGTCGCCATCACTGTTCGCTAAATCTATATTTTTCACCAACAAATACTCAAATCTTTTTTTTCCTTCTTTTTCCTCATTTTCACCTACATTTTGTGTATACATATAGATACATAGTTGTGCTCATTAAAAATAAATTCACAAAATAATATGAATATTTTCTTAAGTTTTGTTTAAAAATTGAATATCCTTGCAATTATTTATGTATATAAATGTATAATCATAGTAAATAAATATTATTTATAAATAATTATACTCGTGTGTATGTATATTATTTTATATATAATTAATTATATTCATATATGTATATATATATATATGTGGGTGTGTGTGTTTATTTTAAACAAAAGTTAGTATAAAATAAAAAAAGAGTAAACTTTTGGGGTGTTTTTGTACATTTTAATGAACACAAGGGGTAAATTGCAATTATCCTAACATCAATTTTGCGATTTTCTGTTAAAAGTTAACGGAAATCCCCTTTAGGGACTAAAATTGCAAAAAAAAAGTGACTTGTAAGATGTAATGTCTGTAATGTTGAAAAGCTGTGACCAAAATTAAAAGTGGGTCAACTTGTGGGACTAAAAATACAATTTTCTCTACAAAAAAACTACTTAAATGTCTAATAATCCCTAATATGTGATGTCAAGAGTAAGTTTGAGGGCTGGTTATCTGTCCTATTGTTTTATATCCCTTCATTTTCCTGTGGGACTCCACTTTTTACGTTTAAATGATTATAACTTAATCAAATAAATTATTGATATATATATATATATATATATATCAGCATCATTAATACACAATTTAACAATTCATAATTTAATTGGGTATACAGACAATGAGTTGATATAACACGACATTGGGAATTGTTGGATTACATAAATTACATAGAAAAAAACTTGAATTCAAGAGAGGGACAATTGATCTACTTGTTTAACTTCATTCAGGAATTCAAGTGACAGAATGATAGTGAGCACTTGATGTTGCTCATGTTACACACATTACAAACAACAAAAGTGATCTTAATCTTTCCTTGGAGACTCTGTGTGTATTTTCATATGTGTTGGCTCTTGCTTAGCCCTCATAAGATATAACACAGAACATATTACCAGTAACCCTGCTGCACATCCGACGGCGATCCCGACAATTCTTCCGACGTGCTTCTGGTTACTCTTCGACGAATTCTTCGAGACTGCACAAAAGGTTTCCAAGAATCAGTTTCCAAGGGCATGTTTTTCGTTTCAGATGTTTCCTCTACATAATCGTATTACATCTTTTGATATACTCATTCGATACATGTCGCGTGTATTGGTGGACAGTTGAGATACGCAAAGCAAATCTTCCTTCTCTCGATCGCTCTTCAACACATGCGGTGTGTGCTGATGAGTCCAATAGAAGATGCTGCACGGTTATGTAACATAACATTGCTATAACCTCCCTATAATGTGCTTCTATCTAACTTGATCTAGATTTCTTGAAAACAAGTGAGAGATGTAGAAACATTAAGTTTTAACTTTTCACAAACGGGCATATAGATTCGCAAGCGAAGAAATATAGGTCGTGGTAGTGGTAACCTTGAGAAACATGGATGGCCGAGACTAAAGGGCCGAACGTGCTCTGGAATGGGATGCAGCAGGTCCCTCTCCCAGCCCACAGCAGATGAAGGTCCATGACCGTGTTCGTCACGTTCACCTCGAATTTCTTGATCAGGGCTCTCTTTGATCCTCCAGCTTCTTTGAGTATATTGAAATCTTCAAGAACCCTTTCACCCTTGAATGTTTCAGAACACATATTGGAAAGAAAATCAGATGTATAACTTCGTTTCGTGTTATCTTGACAGTTCGTTTAGCATAAGACAAAGCATGCATCTTCTACAGGCACGAAACTTTGTAAGTGAACCTGAATATAGACATCGAACAAACGCCGCCCCAGACCTCTCCAAGTATTGGAATTATCATCCATCTGTATCTCAGCAAAGTGAAGCTCAATCTGGTAAGCTCCATTTTCCAATCCGAGGCCATAGTACCTCAATGAGCCTGGTGCTACCCGAGCTGTTTTATACAGCTCAGAATCCAGCGTGTTGGTGATCTGAGAGTCCGTTTGAGCTACATACTGAGGTCCATTCGGGTTGAAAATGTAAATTCCGGAGCTGCTCACTGCCCATCGGTTGTTACTGCTCATGTACAATGAGGAGGACCCCAGCTTTTCCGAGTCATCGTCGTATTTGATCCCATTTACAGATTCTTGTTCCTTGCCTCCACTGTTGATAGAAAATGAAGCTGCAAGAAAATTCATGGATACATAACTTTATGATTTGCCTTTACAATATTCCTTGTTTGCAAAGAAGTGCACTTACTTGATGGATTCTTATTTCTGCACTTGGTGTTGCCTTGAAGGCAATGCATCATACCAGATGACTTCCTGCAACAGTAATCAAAGATGTTTTAAATGCGTATAGGCTATAGATACAACTAGAGCTATTTTAAGAATAAATATAAGTTATATAACGCCATCTCCCGTAGCTATATGAGCAATCCTATGTGTTTCTCCTCTTGATCTCAAAATTACACATAGCTCCAACTTGTCTCCACATTCACCTCCTCTGTCAATTACCATACATGATTTACAGACGTTATCGTTCAGATTTTAATCAACTGCCCGAATGGCTCTGGCATATATTCACGATGTCATTCAATCAACTTTCGGAGAAACCTATGTGATCACTGCAGAAATTTTCTCACAGCAACAATAACTAGGACTAATAGATATTATAGGTTACTTACTTGTTTTTCAAGTTGACATCATCAATGGAAGTCCCAACCACGTTTCTGCATTTGAAGAAAGGGTATTGAAGCTTGATGATCATGGAAGCAAACTAAACAGTTCCTCATCAAGAATTTCGTAGAATTGAAGTTTGCTTACATTGATATATCTTTTCGATCTAGAGGGACATTCCCAGTGAGAGGATTGAAGGAGACATCTCTGTGTATGATTAGATATGCGGTCATGGTATATAAATGAAGTGAGTTCTTGATGATAGTGCATTATTCAATAATCTCAAGAAACCATATCTAAGTTTGGGGCTTACAGGGCGATGAGTTTCGAACTTAGAACACCAGAAGGTAGATCACCATTCAAGTTATTACTTCCAAGATATCTGAAAGCAACCAAAAAATGTAATGTTTTGAGCCATATATAGAGTTGACTGGTGATAAACTTGCTATTTCAGAAGCTACAAAAATCTATGTAATTTTTCGTAATACAGAGAAACAATGGCTCGCTTACAGGTACTCTAAGGAAGAAAAGTTTCTGAAAGAAGCCGGAATTTGGCCCGACAGATTGTTAAAGCTCAAGTCCCTTTCACATTGAAACCAAGTGAGTATATCAGTAATGAATTAGCTAGATCAAACTAAAATGAAAACCGAAAAAAGTACTTACATGATTTTAAGGTTGGACAAAGTGCTAAATTTTTCAGGAATTTGGCCACTTATTTGACAGTTTCTCAATGATCTGTCCATGGAAGTAAAATACAAGGGAATGTATCATGTAAATACGAGGTGCTCGAAAATGAGGAGTAGTTTGTAGTGATTCAAGAGCTTACAATATGGAGAGACTAGTAAAATTCTCTACGAAATCCAGGGAATTACTGCTCCCTCCAAGACCACCGATTCTCCTAAAAGGTTTAGTGAAACATATGGATAATAGATATATAAGATACTCATCCGGGTTTAAATTTATAGCTTCCGGAGGGTTGGAAATCCTTACAAGTCCTCAAGTTTCGTTAGAGCAGCAAAGCTGCTTGGAATTGGACCCTCAAGGTCTGTTCCTTCCAGTCTCCTATGAACAAGAAACATTTGATAACTCAAAAACAATAATGAAAAATGAAATGAAGTTCTAGTTGATGTATATAACAGAGAAGGATTATACATACAGGACTTTGAGATCAGTAAAAGTTCCCAAGAACTCTGGAATTTTTCCGGTGAAATGATTATCAGATGCCCATCTAAATATAGACATATCAACTGGTCAGTTTATCTAAATTAGGCATAAATTTGAATAAATTTCAAGAAAATAACAGGAAAAAAAAAACTACAGTATTTGGAGGGATTTCAGATTTGATAATTCTTGTGGGATTGTTCCATTCACTCCACTGCTATCAATGTACCTAAAATGTCAAAAAGAGACTTGAACAGATTAAAACATCACACAGCAACCTAATTCTTTCCATTGAAATTTTCAGACTTAAATGGAATGCACGACGAGCGGTAAGAAAAACGATGAATGAGTACTTACAGCTGCTGTAAAGACGTTAAGTTTCCAGGCTCAGTGGGCAAGGTTCCTTGCAAATTGTTTGAGCCAAAACTTCTGCATTACGACAGATGGAAAAAATAAGGAAAAACAAATTGAAATATACATAAGTAGGATCAAAAGAGTATCAACTGTAACTAGGAACCAGCATGGTGTTAGCTAATCGCTTACAACGAGAGCAACTTCGTTAGGTTCCCGAGTTCCGGAGGCACTGGACCTGTGAAATTGTTAATGCCAAGAGCCCTGTAATCAAAATTTCCTCAACTTCAAATTCTTCTCCTTTTTAAGACCTACGTGTAACACACTTCATTTGAAAATTCAAGAATCTCATAATAGTAAGTTGTGAGATTTTTTTCATGATACTGACAAGTACTCCATTTTCGATAACTGCCCGATCGCTCGTGGGATGCTGCCATTCAACACATTCTGATTCAAGTTCCTTCACCATGGATATAGAATCAAACAACCAAAATCAATCAAATTTTCGAAGAAAACGAGAGAACTGCATAAAGAAGTGAACTACTCACAAGTCCATCAACTCTGTCAGCAAGAATAGTTCTTGAGGGATTTCACCAGAGATATCCAAAGCATATATTTTCCTGAATCATATGACCATTTAACACCATTTCTCACTGTAAAAAAATGAAAAAGAATGTAAAAACATAAGGTGAAAAAGTGACTAACAAGTGGGTTATGTGGCAAACAGTCTGAGAACAGTCACAAGCAATTCTTGGATTAGCAGTTTCAGGAGCCCAGGTGGCATTTTGAATGCAGGGTTCAACACCCAAATTAAGCTTACTCCTTAGATTCCAATGATCAATTATCTTGTTGATAGCATCCACTGAGCCAACGAAACAAGACAAAAAAGATTAAATAGTTTATTTTTCTTGCAAAATGAATGTATTTTAAAAGATATGCATATATTGCGATGCAGATACATATAGACAAATTATCAAACACCTTCCAGGGGTTCAGTTTTTGATTGTGCAGAAACAGCTTCAATCATCCAAAGAACAAACAAAGAGAAGCTCAAAAACCCCATTTACTGATCAAGAAACACACACACACACACACACACACACACTTGGAAACTGAAAGTGATGAAGCTGTTGACATGCTAAAAACTGGGGAATATTTGGATATTTTGGAAAACAACAAAAGCATGAGGCCATGACGATTCAATTTCTTGACTTTCTTAATATATATGTTAACAAATACAATGTGAGATGTTAGCACTACAAATGCTACCAAAATAGACTTTTTTGCCTTCTTTGACTATACTATTCTTCCTTCTTTTTTTTTATTTATTTCCCCTTATCCACCAAAATATCTCAATTTTTAAGTTCATACACAGCAATTAGTTATTACTTACTAGTAGTTATTTGTGTTCTGATTAGATTTTTACTATTTCAAGAAAAATAATAAGATAATTTGAGTATTTAATGATTTCATTCCGACGATGAGCGTTTGACCTAGTGGTAATGGGAGGCCTCATAACCATGAGGTCATGAATTCGAATTTTGCCAATATGAATATTAGTCTATCGAATAAAAATGTATGATTTATTGTATAATAGGTTTTTTGCATTTGCTAATTATTGATAAAATCTAATGATTTAATTCTCATAAAATACTAGCTCAAAATGTATAAATGATCAAATTTCACCTTATGAGGAAAAAAAAATGCCTAAGCTACCAAACAATTGTCATAATCTTGAATTAAGGGGCTATTTGGATAGGTTTAGAAAAAAATGATTGTCAAGCTATGCTTTTAAAGGAATTTTTCTAAAACCAAATAATTTTGCGTTTGGATAAATCAATTATTTTTTTTCTTTTTTTTTAAGCTGCTTTGAATAGTTTACAAAAAAAAATATGGGACACTTGCCAGCTTTCCGTATTAGAGAATAGACAGTGTTCTGTATCGGAGAATAGGCAAGGCCGTTGAAAACCGTGATCTCTTTTTATAGGAGAGTTTCAATATTCCCTTTGTGTTGTGAAATACCGCTAGTTTTGATTTTTTTTTTCCTTGGATTCTTCATTTTTTATAAAAATCGAACCAAACATATTTTTTTCTCACTCAAGTGCTTTTTCTTAGAAAAAATACGTACTTCTTTTCTAGATAAAACCCATCCAAACATGCTGTGATTTGTAATTATTTTATTCTACTTGTTGAATTTATTTTCATTATGTACATTAATAATCATATGAGATGTATAAATTGAAAAAAATTATTTTCTTTTATTAAGAAAAAGGGTCTTGAAACACTGTATCATTGTCATAAGCTGATATATTAAAAAACCATTTTGTAATTGTTTAAATAATGCTGCCGGCTAAACCATTTTTTTTTAATTTGTTACCTTTCTTTTTCAAGAAATTGACTATTTATGAAAACTACAAAATCAAATGTGGACCAGTTTAATTATAAAAAAAAAAATTATTGCAGTTTAATAAGGCAATTAAAATATGATGCTGTCCTAGTGTGAAATCTAAGACTAATTCTTAAGCATATAGTTACAAAAATAAGATTTATTTAAATTGTTTTATTATTAAAATAAAAATAATATGCAGAGCTTCAAAATATTAAATATTAACAAAGAACTATTTAAACTATTATTAAAATTTATTTTTTAGGGTAAAATGTATTGAATTTGGGTCTGGGTATGGGTAGGATTTTGCCCTATCTATTGACAGGCCTAGGCCCATGTTATATTGGGCTGGATCGACTGTTTTGGGTCCACATTAAAACCAGCCCAAACCATCTCGGTGTCTTTGCTGTCTGTAGTCTCTTTCTTCTCTCTCATTCTTTCTCATTTATCAGTATTTTTTTTAATTTTTATTTTTCTTTCTTTAATCAATTTTTATTTTTTGTAACTTTTTCATTCTTGTGTTTTATTATGCGATACGATTTTACGTTTAAATTAGTTTCCTATAGTTAATTTAAAAATACATTAAAAAATAATTAATAGCATATGTTTATATGTAAAATTTGATAAATATTTAAATTTTTATTGTGGTTAAATTTAAACATGTAATTAAATCAAATTATTTTTTTATTTCGTATACGCACAGAATGTACCTTACTATACTAGTACTATTAGTAAAGTACTTGGGGGTCTAATAACTATATAAGAGTCTTCGGTGTTTTTGGTGTCTCTCCCTCTAATTTATGTATTTTTTGCTTTCTTTTTGTAATTTCTCCCATTCTCTCTCTTCTATTACTATCCTTTTTTTAGTTTTTTTTTCTATCTTTCTTTTATTAATTTTTTGTGATTTTCTCCTTCTCATTCATTTTTTATTGTATAATTTTTATTTTAATTTATTTTTGTATAATATAAAATATATTATAAGTAATTAAAAAGTATATATTTATGTATAAAAATTTATAAATACATAAAATTTTATATCATTAAAGTTACTATTATGCATTTGGGCTTTCATAGATTGAGTCTATCTAAGTGAGGCTACTTACCAAAATGACAAAAAACCATAATGACAATTTTCCAAATTATAAACAAGTGAGATTGTTCAATCTAAATCGAAATTTGTGAATGGGATTGCTTAATCACCAACTATAATGAGTTAATTACAAAAAGTCAAAAAAAATCATTAACCAAATATTACAACCAAAAGCAAATCAAACTTGTCTAGTTTAGAACCTCTATTACTAAACAGTGCTATATATTTTTCTCAGCTCATCAATATACACCACGCTATATATATAAATGGACGATTAAAATAAAAAAAAAAGAATCTCTAAAAATATTTTCATATCATACACATAGCTTATATTGATAGAGTTGAAAAAAAAAATATAATATTACTTTATCACAAAAATCAATATTTTAAAATGGTGCTATCTCTTCTAATCCATTCATCTATATAGGTCATATGTATTGGTAGCAAGTGAGACAAGAAAATAAATTTTTTAAAAATATTTTCGCATCATACACGTGGTTGAATGGAAGATGTAGTAACTTTTATAGGAAAAAATCCGAACTGGCTGAGTAACTTTTTCCAGAAGGTCAAACCACATTTAAATTAACTATTAAATAAACACTAGTATATAACGGTAGACTCGGGGGACTGGTATTATCATCATTATCACTTGTGTGAAAGTAGAAATTTTTGTTCTTTTTAAGAACAAACGAAAAAAAAAACAATTTTAATGGCTACGAATTCGAAGAGCAGCTCGGTTTTGCCATTGTCGTCGACGGATGAAGTGGATGATAAGCTTTTCAAAGGGTCCGCCATCACCAAGAAAGGCGCTTATGCCGCCATCTCTTACATGGCTTGCGCCGGTAACACACACACACACGCACATATATATATATCATGCATGTATATGTAAGATGCTTATTACTTGGTGATGATTTTGACCCAGAATGTAATTTCGTGTATTTTCATGTAAAGTTCGTAGCGCTTTTTTCTTTTTTGGTTTTAAAAGGGTGTTCTTTAAAGTGACTTTTTTTGTTCACTCTTAACCCTTTTGAATGTTGAAGCTCGAGAAAATGTTCCCCGGATGTGGGTTTCTATTTTATGTGGGATTTAGTAAAGTTGGCATTTTTTGAACTCTATGTTGTCTAGTAATATGTTAGGTTCCATAAAATTAATGCTTGCAGTACACATACACACACATATATACATATATGTGTGTGTGTGTGTGTGTGTGTGTGTGTGTGACTCGAGTAAATTTTCCTTTTGGTGTTGTTAAGGATGATAAAATTAAAACGAAGTACAGAGTATGGCTAACTACACGTGGATGTACAAGCATTAAGGGCTCAATTTTGGAGCTAAAAGCACATTGAGTTTGTTGAGGATGAGGATTGACTCAAATGTTCTTCAGATTATTTGGAATATTTTTTATTTTATTTTATTCTTTTTTTAAAAAATTGTCGGTCTTGCTATTAACATCTCCCTAGTGCTCAATGATTATTTGTTCATGTTGATGTATAGCTACTTAGAATTATTGAACCTTGAACAGAACTTATGAATTGACTTCAACTGTTGCAGTGCTCTTGGTAATGTTCAATAAAGCTGCCCTTTCTTCATATAGCTTCCCATGTGCCAATGTCATCACCCTTTGCCAGGTCTGAAAAAGCAACTTGATCTCTGTAATTTCTTGTTTTCGAATATCGATAACACATTCGTGCTCGTTGATTCATCTTTTGCAGATGATATGTTCGTGCTGTTTTATCTACACATTACGACGCTTGAAACTCATTTCCATAAGCGAAAATGAAGCCGGAGCTCTCACCGGTAGTTCCATAACATTGGTACCGATAAAGACAATGATCAAGGCTTCGCCAATTTCTCTAACATATTTGCTCTACATGGTAGTGACTTTTTGCTGTTATAACTTGCAAGACTCTTATCTGTGTGTGTAATGTTCACCTGTGCTATTGGTTTCTTTGAAAGCTAGCCTCTATGGAATCTGTACGGGGCGTAAATGTACCTATGTATACAACCTTAAGGAGAACTGCTGTTGTATTTACAATGATACTCGAGTACATCATCGTGAGGCAGAGGTATACGCCTAATGTTCTCGGAAGGTACGCACATTCTTACCAGATTGAAGAAGTCGAACTTTATCCCCTCTCTGTTCGTGTCGCTGATGGATCATTTAGGTTCTTGGCAGTGTGGCGTTGATCATGTTAGGTGCTTTTATTGCGGGAGCGCATGACTTGTCCTTCGACTCATATGCTTATCTCATTGTTTTCATATCCAACATCGCCACAGCAGTGTATCTCACGACTATAGCGCGCATTGGTACTCTACTTCCACGCCGTGTTTCGCTTTGCAGCTCAGTTCTTTGCTCTCTCACCTTCGCTGATGAGTGATGATGCTTTTGTTTTGAACCAGGAAAAACTAGTGGACTCAATAGCTTTGGCCTAATGTGGTGCAATGGTGAATAAACTGGACTCGTGCATTTTAACTTCCCTATCTCAGAACATTCATTTTCTGATTGTTTCTTTAACATTTTCAATGATACTTAAGGGATTTTATGCGGGCCGATTCTACTCTTCTGGACCCTCTTCCGGGGCGACTTGGAGACGATGATGAATTTCCCTCATCTGTTCTCTCCCGGTTTCCTGGTAATCTCTCTCTCTCTCTCTCTCTCTCTCTCTCTCTTTGTCCTTGTGTGTTGAGCTCTCTAGTTGTTCTAGATGGTGTTGCTTTTGTCGTGCATCATCGCTTTCTTCCTGAACTACACCATTTTCCTCAACACAACTCTCAACTCGGCTCTCACACAGACAGTATGCGGTAATCTGAAGGTTAGTCTCACCTCAAGCGTGCGATTTACAGACACGCACACACACACACACACACACGCTCACGGTGATCACTCACAAGCTCGCCCTGTTCGTGTAGGACTTCTTCACGATCACACTCGGCTGGCTGATCTTCGGTGGGCTGCCCTTCGATATAGTAAGTACCGTCTCTCATTAATTTGGTGCTCGACACGCGAGTTCTTCGAGCTTACGTGCTTTTATTCGCTTGCAGTTGAATGTAATGGGGCAACTCCTCGGCTTCGTCGGCTCAGCATTGTATGCCTACTGCAAGTTTATAGGAAAATGACCTTTTTTTAAAAATTTTTAAATTTAGATGATCTGACAGTTCAATTTTGATATATCCTTATCCGACATTAACTGATCGAATATGAGGTGATAACAAAGGAGAGTCCATTAAGTGTTATATTGGCTTTCAGAATCAGAAATGCACTATGTTGCTATCTATGTGTACATTACTGCAATGATACTAAAGTCAAATTTGTTTAGGACTGTACACTCTTTGTGGGGGTGACTGTAGCACAAGATTTTGTTTTTGTGGAATGGTTATTCTATCTTGTTGCATTATTTGTGTTTGTAGCTTTTACTTAGACAAATGCGGATGCCCGGTAGTCGAGTTCAATTATAAAAAGTTCGCTTCAACTCGATTTTTTCAGCATAAGTATTGAATCACACACATCCAAAAGAAAAAAAATGACTGGCAAGCAAGTATAGAGTTTAACGCGTGTGCAGATAAAGTAGAATTTTTGTGAGCCAGACTCGTTTAAACAATCGAATCAAATTCAGATAAGATATTTTGACTAAAATATTTCATACGTGAACGGTGAACTGTATAAATAAAAATGACTAAAATTTTGGCATTCACTAGATAAATAAATTTTCAAATATTTTTTTTTTAAAATTTAACATATCGAGAAAGACTTAATGCATATCCTGAACAAATACTACGTAAATAAAGGTCTTACTGATGTAACTAGTAATACTAAGTAAATATATACGAGGGTGGTGAGCTAGTTTTTTGTTTAAGGGCATTGCATGCGACTATTTTTCTTTTTGTTTATTAAATTATACATATGTATGGAAAAAAAAAATTGTGGGTAGTGAGAATAATTGACAAATTTAGTCAATCACAGCCTTTCTATAAATATACTAGCTTTTGAAAAATATTTTTTTTTAGGTAGTTAGAAGAATTGAAAAATTCAATGAATATACTAACTTTGAAATAATTAATAATATTATAGATTTTCATATTAAAAATCCAATATCGCACAAATAATTGGATCCGGATCTCAAATGTTTTAAAATTGAGCCCAATTGTTGGTTGGTAGTGGGCTGGAGTGTGTAAAAGCCCAACAAATCAGAAGCCCGGCCCATTTTAGGCAGTTGCAGCGCGCCATGAAAGTCGCGTGAATGTGTGTGTGAATCCTCTCATCACTCAAAACAGACGAAAAGCAGAGAGAGAGAGAAGGGAGAGGGAGAGAGAGCCAATTCCTCTCTTTCTCTCTCTAGAATCTCCACCGGCACAAGCCAAACACTCGATGCAATTCTTCGCCAAAGAATCACAGAATATCTAGAACTACATTCCGAAATCTACCTTTTCCATTCGAAAAAGCAAAAAAAAGGAGCTCTATTAATGGTGGTTTTGCTTGGCTTCTAGGTAGAAATCTCCATATCTAGGGCTCCGGTGAGCTGCGATTTCTTTATTTGCTGTTCTATAATTCCCCCCCCCCCCCCTCGTTTGTTGGGGTTTGCAATGAGGCAGATTAATGCGGAGAGCGGGGACGAGTACTATGAGCCACGAATGTCGAGGTCGATCTCGGCGTGTTTGTTTCCCCCAGCCATGTGGGCTGATGCCCCACGAAGAAGCATTTCGTACAGTAAGCTTGATCAGGAGCCCCTCAGGCTCACTGTTCGCAAATTGGATGGCTCCACTTTCGGTATGTCTGGATTTGTTGTTTCTGGTTGATTGGGATTGTTTCGTTACGTGATTTTGTGTGTATGATTGTATACATTACATGTGAATTACACAAAGACGTATCTAGATGTTTCTTTATGTGAGTGCATGAAATGTATGGATCTTACAGGGGGGAAAAGGTTTATGCCCGATGTATGCTATGAAATTGAGTCTGTGCAAAAGGGGAAACAACTTAACGTGAATTTCCTTTTTTTTTTTTTTTGAAGGAATTGAGGTGGCGAAGGCGGGGACAGTTGGACAGCTGAAGCGTGCAGTGCAAGCAGCATTCCATCATTTGCCTAAGAGTGGGCCTGGCAGAGTTTCCTGGTAATGTAAATTGATTTTGCAAAATGTTACAATATACATGTGTGTGTATGTCTATGCCCGTGGTGTTTGTAACTTTGTATGCGTGTACATTTATATACGTGTTTCGGTGGAGTGAGGAGGGGAGGGAAGGAGGAATTGGCTTGTTGACTATTGAGAACTATATTTCAGTGTTGATGTATACAAGTAGCTGAAGATTTGTTTTCCTGCCGCTGACATTGTCGATTTCTTATAGCGGACTCGATAATCTTGATATTTTGATAAAAAGTAGTTTGCCTTTTGAATTTCTGCAGTGAACTGCATTAAAGTGGTTTCTACCTTATGGTTTGGCATATTAAACTGGAGTTATAGTTGACATTGTCTATTTCTTATAGCGGGCTGGAACATCTTGATATTTTGATAAAGTAGTTTGCCTTTTGAATTCTGTACTGAACCTCATTAAAGTGGTTGCTACCTGATGGTTTAACATATTAAACTATTGTCATTAGTTGATGGTGGTCTTTTGAAACGCTATTGGTGTAGAACTGGATCGTTGAAACCTTGTGAAATTTCTCATCAGAGAAGATGTTTTATAATTTGGATAGTTCTCTAATAAATTTATCTTATGCAGTCCTTCCTAATGTGAATTAGATTTGAAAACTTTTGTGCAGGGACCATGTATGGGGACAGTTTTGTCTTTGTCATGAAGGCCAGAAGTTGCTGACTGACAGCGATTATATTGGAATGTTTGGCATCAAGGACGGTGATCAGGTTGGTCAGTTTTTCGGAAAATGTGCATAGGCATGTTTTTAAATGCAATTTCAAAATTCTCAAAGATTGGTAAGACTAAGGTTGTAATATGTAGATGCTTTGGTAATAGTGGTTAATCTTGCTGAAGATTTCAATCAAAAATAACTCAATATGAGGTAATCAATTAGGGTGCCATATTAATGGAAGGATTCAGATTTGAGAACAAGATTTTGGGAAGTATGACCAATCTACTAAAAGACTAAATATTTGGATAGATTAACATGAACTAGTGCAGAGAAAATGAACTGGACAGCTTGATGAATTCTAAATGAAACAATGCTGAAGTATAGATCTCATGAACGGAAATAGTTTAGCCAAATTTGATCTGTTGCTTGGCATTCTTGTACCTGAAAATGTTTCAGCATAATCAAGGCCTTGGTCAAGATATAAGAACAGGATTTCATTTAGATTTGTCACTACTATCTTCATTTTTCTGATGCTCTCTTTCATCACCATGGAAGTTCTTTACGCTGGTTGAATGGGAATCATTTTGCATTAAAAAATTGATGTCCTACTTTTTGATCTGCATAACAATTTTCAGTTTTTTGGCACCTCCAGCTGCAGTTTGTTCGTCATTATTCCCATAACGTGGTAAAGATACAATCAAAGACAAAGAGATGTGATTCAGATGATGAACCCAGCATGTAAGTTGTCCGTGCTTGCATCTCTTATTAATTTGGAGTAGTGATTGCTGATCATAATCTAATTAGCTCCATGGGGAGGTAATAGTGTTAGCATTCTGCTACTCTCCTTACATAGATATGCTATATCATAAATGTATCATAGATATCAATTGTTGATTTCAAAAGCAGGAGTCATGTTATCATGTGAACTCATTTTGCAGCTCGGATGGCTACAAGGATGAAAGGAAATATAGTAGTAAAGATGGTAGTCATTATATAGAGGATCCAGAGGATTACCAAGTTCATCATATGGGACTAGATGATGGCGTTGTTCCACACTGCGAGTACAGGATATGTCACTTGTTACGGGTGTGGTTCCCATATCGTAAGTTGAGCACTGAAGACAGGACTAGTTCATCAAGATTATCCTACATGGTGGGAAGTTTCAAGAATTGCTTACGATTTTCCAGCAGTAAATATGAGTTCCAGAGCAAAAGCTGGAAAGGGAGGTAACTCCTCGACAGTTGTAACTCCACACTTTTAGGACTTGCAATAGCCAGCGAAGCAGTGTTTTATTGTGAAGATATACATGCATATATGCCCCAATTAAACTGCAGAAACGAATTGGTTCTTGCTTCATGTTCACTGCTATCTTTAGATAAAAAGTTTTTGGCACTAGATATTAGGCGAATTTTGTACGTGTTGTAAAAAGATCGCATTGTGCACATTCGGGGGAAAAATGGCAATTCCGTCGCTTGTGGGCTGATCTTGGAATTTTATTCCTTCTCTATGGGATTATCGACCAAAACTAGCCTGCTGCCTTCAGATTGTATTTGTTTGTGTTTGTATGACAACAAATTTTTTCAAAAAACATGTCAACCAAAATTATGTATTCTTCTAGTTAACTAGTTATGCTTCACACATTTGTTATGCCAAAGCTAATACGGGTTTTGCATGTGTGTGTTTTCTTCTTTTTAAGGCCAAATGTTCATACTCGACCTGTAGATTTAAGAGAGTTGCTAAAGTTGCTTCTTTTGATTGTTGTTGTTTCATTGCTTTTGATTGCTTGGTTGAATTAAGCGACCATCTTGTTATTGATTATTGGTTGATTGATTGTTGCTATTCATATGGGACAACTGCAAATTGGCAAATACTTTAGTACAAATTAGCGAACTTTATCCCGATAATGTGTCTGGTTACTAAAAATTGTGAGGCCTCCAATGTGAAGCCAGCCAAATTACTGTATATGAAATTTGATTGAAATGATGGGGGGGGGGGGGGGGGGGGGAGAGAGAGAGAGAGAGAGAGAGAGAGAGACAGAGGCGAATTTATGTGCAATTTAGTAGTAAGGCTGTATTATTGGTGTCTGTGGAGACTGTGTATTCTTTGGTTGTATTTGCACACAATCTTGTCCAAAAATGGAGTCAAAAATTAATTTAATTTAAAAAATATGTATATTTTTTCTGTTAAAATACTAAAAAAAAAAAACACTTTTAAATGATTCTTGTACTTGACTTGGAATATTGCTCAACCATAGTCTAAGCAATAAAGCAAGAAAAACGCAATTGGGCCGGAAGGCCTCCGAATAGCTGCTTCGTGGGCTAATACAGTAGCTCAACTCTTATATATATATATATATATATATTCAATTAAATAAATAAATTTAATTGAACCTATTTTGTATTTTCGTTATCAAATCTTACACAGTTTATTATTTCCAAAATTAGCTTGATATGGCAAGCTTTAATTATCTTGCAAGTCATTAAATAATACAAAAGAAGAAAAAGAAGGTGCTAATAAATAGTATTATTTCAACAAAATGAAGGGATTAAAGAAATGGGCAAGCACCCTTGCCTTGCTGATTAATTTAACAAGGTACAGTGACTTGCAAATTGTCTTTTAAACAAGATTACAACAAAAAGACTACAAATATGTATTGAAGATGTTTCTACTTTCTTGTACGTATGGAAAATATAACAAGAGTATTCTACTATTCTACAATAATTGATTACTCTTTCAAAATTATATCCCAAAAAAAAAAGGCATGAAAATTTTAATATGAGTTAATATTTCAAAAAATTATAAATAGAACCCGTCATATCTTATTCTATATTAGTATCTTGAATTCTGTCACTTGAGTTGTTGCTTAATGATGGGAGTTTGAGTTTGATGTCATTAATGTATCGGATTCGAACTCTCTTATTTATTTCTTGTTTCTTTAAATAAAATTGAAAATATTAACACAAAATTCTCATTTGAACCATATTTGACCGAACCCAATATATTATATAAAATTTAGATAACCTATTGAAATAATCGTGAATATTAATCAAAAATTCTTGTCCGGACCTAGTTTTGTTCAACCGAATCAGGTATGGACGAGAATTTCCCCAATATTGACATTTGAGGACAAGAAATTTGGAAAATTTTCCAAAATTAGATTAAACAAACCCTAAAATTTATTGGTACGAAAAGGAAAAGAAAATTCAGATATGAGTTAGAATTTTTTTTCCAAAAAAAGAAAAAAAATGGAAATGCTGAATGGACAATAGAGTACGTAAGCCCCGCCGTCTCAATTGAGATGACTAATCACTCTCTCTCTCTCTCTCTCTCTCTCTCTTATTCTATTTACCTCTCTTTCACTTTCTTCACTTTCCTCGCTCTGTCTGTCTGTCTCTCTCCTCTCTCTCTCTCTCTCTCGTTTAAATTTGCTTTAAACAGTCGTTCAATTAACATCTTATGAGTCATGAAAATGGTTGTTAATTTCGGTTGAATTGTGATCCTTTAGATGATGAAAATGATAGCTTACTGATTTTCAGTTTAATTCGTCGAATTTGCTGTCTTTATTTGCAGTCCTTCATCCATAATTTTGGTTTCATCACGACGAATTCCTACTCGGGACTATCAGTAAGTTGTTTGTTATACTTCTATTGATTATGCTTTATTTTTGGTGATTTTTTTTTTATTATTATTATTTTTTTGCTTTTACTCGCAGGCACATGTATGTATGTATGTAGTTATTTGTGTCTAATTATCAGAAATATAGTATATGTCTATGTCGACTAGTCTCTTTATGGTTGCTTTTGGAATTTGGTAATTTTGCCGTCGGTAACTGAATTTGGGTAAAGAATGAAAGATGAAATTGTGGGTTTTCTTTTTGTTCCTTATTCTGGTTTTTGTTGTTGAATAGGGCCTGTATAAACATAATTTTTGACAGAGATTAATTTTTTATATTGGGAATGAAGAGTGTGAGAAAGAAAGCGATATATATGTATATGTGCGTGTGTGTATTCTAAAGTATGTTTTTAAGGAAAGGAATTTTGTCAAGACGAGGCACATGGTTCGCTCTTTCTTTATGCTGTGACCAGATGAATTATATGTTCACCAATTGGGATGGAATTTGTTGCTATATTGTAGCAAGATGGGATGGACTAGTTTTATGATCCATGTGTACGACATGATTGGATTTCTATATGTCTTGTTTATGTTTATTCGCGTTATATTGTTGATTTGATTCATAAGCTCTGTCTAAATGACTTCATCTTGGTAAATTTAGGAAAATGGCGGGACAAGTTGTTGCTAATCGGCCTGGATCTTCATTTGATTTCGTGATTGTTGGAGGAGACTCTGGTGATAGTACTACTTTTACTGCATCATTTAACCAGGTCAATCCATGGATTGACCCAACAACAATTAAGCTCAGGCACCGTATTGGAAGAGGTCCGTTTGGTGATGTCTGGCTTGCAACTCAACACCACGCGTCTGAAGACTATGAAGAGTATCATGAAGTTGCTGTGAAAATGTTGCATCCAATTAAAGAAGACAGCATTAGAGATGTCTTGAACAGGTTGGATAATTTAGTTTCTAAGTGTCAAGGGTTGGAAACAGTTTGTTGGCTCCATGGGCTTTCGGTTATCAATAAGAAAGTGAGTGTGCTTTTTGACCTTCTTATGATGCTTAGAATCTACTAGCTTTCCGGTACCTAATACTTGAAGGATAATAGAATTGAGAAATAAATTCTTGAAGCTCTTTATCTAAAAGATCTTGTGTTTTATTCTTATAGATATGCATCGTTATGAAATTCTATGAGGGTTCAGTTGGAGACAAAATGGCTCGTCTCAAAGGGGGAAAAGCTGTCGCTAACTGATGTTCTGAGGTGATATTCTATATTATAACAAGGAAATGTAGCTTTATGGAGTAGGAGTTGTTGAAAGTTTGTATTACTTTGAGTATCAACGACTTTACTCACTGCTAGTGTGATTATATGCACAGGTATGGGGCTGATCTGGCTCAGGGAATAATGGACCTGCATGCAAAAGAGATCCTTATTCTCAACCTTAAACCTTTTAATTTCCTTTTGAATAGAAATGACCAGGCAATTGTTGGGGATATTGGCATACCTTATGTGCTGTTAGGGATACCGTTGCCCAGTACAGACATGGCTCGACGACTTGGTACTCCCAACTACATGGCTCCAGAACAATGGCAGCCAGAAGTAAGAGGTCCCATATCTGTCGAGACTGATTCATGGGGATTTGGTTGCAGCATATTGGAGATGTTAACTGGAACACAGCCATGGAGCGGTAAATCAATAGAGGAAATATACAAACTGGTTGTAACAAAGCAAGAAAAGCCTAATATTCCTAGTGGCCTTCCTCCAGCAGTTGAGAATGTCATTATTGGTTGTTTTGAGTACGACTTCAGGAGTCGCCCCGTGATGGCTGATATTTTGCATGCTTTCAAGAGGTATATTTTCTTTCACATTTATTCTTTTTGGCATTGGATTTTTGTTGAGAATAATTTCAATTATTTTCTTGTTTTGAAAGTCGCATCATTCTCATCAAATCGTATTAGGGAAATGAGCTGTGAAATCAAGGCTTTTCCTTCTTCTTCTTCTTCTTCTTCTTTATTTTATTTTATTTTTTTTGCTGGAAGAATGCGAACCACATGTTTGTGATATGACCTTGCAATTTGTAGAATAAGTCCTATTATTTATAGATTTTGAAAGGAATGGTACTTCCTTTTTTTGCTATAAATTATTTGGAAAAGTAAGTTACCGTTACGATGCATATTGTGGCATAACGGCTATTTGTTTGTTCCTTATCAAATGTTTCTTCTGAGATCTGAATCTCCCTCATTAACCACCCATTCCTATGTTATAGGTAGTGAAAGTTTTTGAGATTTATGCATTACATATGCACATATATTACATTTTCATTTTCAGATGCGAGTGTTTATGAATTATGCTTCCTAGCTTACTTCGAAGCTGAATTTTTTACTGAATTTGCAGTTCCCAGAATGCAGTTTCGCAGGACGGAGGCTGGACATCCCTTGGAAGTAGAATGATAAGGGACAAACCAGGCGGTGTTGGCTATACAGAAGTGGTTCCTTGCAAAAGATCATCTCCAAGTTGGTGACATGGTTCGGTCAAGGAAATCACCGAACTCGTGCAGCCCCCAAAATATGGAAGTCCCGGAAGGCACTGTAGTTGGTCTAGAACGTGACACTGATCAAGATGGATTTGTTCTAGTGAGGGTGCATGGAGTTCACGACCCAATAAGAGTCCATATTTCCACATTAGAACGGGTCACATTTGGCTTGGCTGCGGGAGATTGGGTTCGTCTCAAGAAAGAAGACAACAAGAAGCATTCGCCAGTTGGTGTTCTTCATTCAATCAACCGTGATGGAAGTGTGGCTGTTGCGTTTATAGGACTGGATGCCCTCTGGAAGGGTCACTATTCAGATTTCCAGATGGCGAAGCCCTATTGCACCGGCCAGTTTGTGAAGCTCAAATCAAGTGTTTTTAGCCCACGGTTCGAATGGCCTCGTAAGAAAGGGGGCGAGTGGGCAACGGGGAGAATCTGTCAAGTGTTGCCGAATGGATGCCTTGTTGTTAAGTTCCCGGGTAGACTGACGATTGGTAGCGAGAACAGCAGCTTCTTGGGAGATCCTGCTGAGGTCGAACTCGTATCTTTTGACACTTGCCCAACTGTGGTGAAGAAATATCAACATCTGGAGGATTTTCATTGGGCCGTGAGGCCACTGTTGATCGCGTTGGGTCTGTTTGCTGCCATGAAGTTGGGCCTCTTCGTCGGGAAGAAAGTGGGGAGAGGGAGATCAAAGGTGAAGACGGGCAAGAATCGTGTAGTCCAAAATGACGATCAAAATGCCGATGGCCAGAGTGCCAGCAGTGGTGCGTGGCGCCCTCCGAAGGTGACTAACATTTTCCGATGAGAGGTGTTGGCTATCTGAAAACTCACCAATTGCACTATTTCTGGAGTATTTCTTTCATAGGAACTTAACTTGGAAAGTGGCAACTTGTTTTAATGTAAATAGATGGTTTTCATATACCTCACGCGTCGTCCATATACATGAATATTTTTCCTTATCTGTTGGATTCTAGGTTCTCTTGTATTATTACAACCTGTCTATTTTCACAGCACAAAACCCATTGCATGTGTCATAATCGAAATCTCCATGTAACTGAAGAAAATCCTCAATCTAGGCTAATATTATTACAACCCCACAAAAGTGACAGAACAGAAACCTCTTGTTAAGATTTCTAAACTGCGCAGCACATAGCAGCATAAATACAACCAACCAATCAGTACGAGCACAACACAGATTATAGTACAGTAGCAAATACATCAACCCTCAAACCAAACTACATCAAACAATTCGTTAGTTGTCTACATCTCTACAAAGTCAAGAAAACTCAAAACCGCCCCCGACTAGCTCGTGTCGCCAGCGATACCCGCTTCTCTGACAAGTTGCTCAGTCAGAGTCAGAAGTCGAGAAACTTCTAATTTAACTTCTCCAGAACACCTGTTATCATCAATCGTAGTGATTCCATTCTGTCTGGAAAAGTCGGGATGATAATCAACCTCAATGCTCAAACCAGCTTTATTGAGAAGCTCCCGACTCATTTCTGTGATTTTGTGTAGCGCACTCGTTGCAGCTTCGACTTCCAGTTGAGCTGCTTCTAATTGGAGCTTCTCGATTGCAAGGTCCCCGACAGTCTTTTCATCAATTCTTTCCTGTGCCAAAGCGTAGAGTTGTTTCAGATCATCTTTATCTTGCAGCATTTCTTCCTTGAGCTTTGTTATCTCCTTCTCTCTAGCATCCTGTTTTTGGAGTACCATTTTTATCTCCTCATCTTTAATAGCGAGGGCTTTCTGTGCTGCGAGAACTTCCATTTCCTTTGCCCTCATACTTTCTCGGGTGAACATGAGTTCAGCTTCGAGCTGTTTTTTCTTCCACTTAGAACTATCAACCAAGCTGTCCTGCAACGGAGGTAGCAGCGATGTGTCACTATTCTGACCAAGCGGGCCAGGTGCATAAAAACCTTCATCATTAAATGACAGAACCGCTGCCTTAGTCAGGTCCACAATCTTCTCCACCACTGTCTCAGCTTCGGAGAATTTTAATTTTGCATTCATCAGTTCGTGTTGCATTGTTTGTACGTGTTCATCCTTCTCCTTAAGCATGGACATTGCTTGAATAAGCTCATCTTCTTTGCTGAACAAAATCCCTTTAAGTTCATTAATCTCTTGATTTACTTCCTTCAACATCCTTTTGGCATCTGAGAGTTCCGAGTCTTTCTCTTCCACGATAAGTTGAAGAGATGCATGTCCAGATTTTAATTGCTGGATCTCTAGCCTAGCTTCCACCAATTCTGTCTCTGTAGCCTTGAGAAGAGCCTGTGTTTCTTCAAATGCAGAACTCTTACGGTCTATCTCCTCCTGGAGATCCGAGATCTCCTGGGTTGCCTGTCTTAAAGACGATCTCTCTTTATCTAATAGTTTCTGTAACTCAGCAACAAGCTCTTTCTCCATGGATAAATCCCTTTCAAGCTCCTGGTTTTTAGCTTCAGCTACCCTTAGTTTCACTCTCTCACTCTCCACTTCTACTTCAGCATCTCTCAGACTCCTCATATAAGACATAACACTACTTCGCAGCTCCTCAAGTTCCATAAGCTGCTGTTCCAACAGCCGATCTTGACCTTCCATTCTCTGTCTAGACAAATTCAAAGCTTTCTGAGATGAAACAAGCTCGGATCTCACATCTGAAAGAAGCTTCTTCACTCGACCAAACTCCTCAGCAGCTTCATTTGCTTCCCCTACATGCTTAGATGTTCCCTCTGCCAGCTTTTTCAATTCCTCTTGTGCCACCAGCCAGTCCATAGTTCGCTTCTCCAATTTCGCTTCAGCAACTCTCAATTTCTCAGCTTCACTTTTCTGCATGCTGATGGAAATTTCTAGTTCTTCCTCTTTCTTCTGAATTGCACTCTGGAGCTGCTCAAGCTCATATTCTTGCTTCTCCACAATTTTATTTGCTTCGTCTAGAACCTTGGCCTTCGATCTGAGTTCATTTTCAGCATTTGCAGCTTCTTCGCTCTTCTTTGCCAAGTCAGTGTTTCATCTTTACAATTTCCCCTTCTTTAGCTGAGAGCGCTGATTGGGAAGCTGAAATCTCATGATCCCTCTCCTTCAAACGAAGTTTAAGATCACCAATCTCTGCGGCTTGAGAAACTAAGTTTATATTTGCTACTCTCAGCTCCTCTTCTAGTTTTTCCTGCTTCAATTTAGCAGCTGTTATTTCTTCCTCTCGTTGCTCCAAGTCCTTCCTGGCATGATTAATTTCATTGAACTCCAACAAGACTTTCCTCTCTGCATCTTGCAGATCTTCTTCTTTCTTCTTCAAGGCTGCCAGAGCAGCCTGAAGATCCGACTCGAGCTTGCCAAGATTAACTCCCAGCTCAGCAACAAGGGGTGAACTAGGATATCTACCTATCTGCTCCTCAAGTTTTTGCGTTTGCGCGAACAGTCTTTCCAGGAGAATCCTAGCCGGTTCAGTTCCCCCATCATCACTGATGCTCAAGGGCCTCCTGCTGTTTAAGACTGATTCAACGATCCACAAGTATCGAGACTTTCGTCTATGCGGCTTCAGAGACGAAAATCTCTTCTGCTTCCATTTGAGATCGGAAAGACACAACTGCAGAAGACATTCCAGATCACACCTTCATACATATAATAATCAAACATGTATTACACTAAACCTCCTCTTATTCCATCAACTCAGTAATGATTCATCAACAGTTCAAAGATAAGCACCAAATTTCTCAATAGTTAACTCCTGTACAAACAGATAATCAAAAGACAAAGGCACTTTCCATTGCTGTAAACATATTTAGCTGCAAAAGGATAGCATACCAAAGCACAAAGATTAACATAAAACGAGTACAAATCAAATTTATCCTTCCATTCAATCTTTCAAGTCGACGCCTTCATCTCATATTCGAAATCAATCAATCATTTCCAATAATCCAATCTCGAAACCAATCAAGCAGTAAAAAATTAATTAACAAAAACTCAAAAAGAAAAATTAACACAACTACGCGTTCGAGCACAAACAGTGTGTGTGTGTGAGAGAGAGAGAGAGATAGAGAGACCTGAGAGAGGTGACGAGAAGAAGCGAGCGAAAAAGAGGCAGAAAGCGCCATGCTTCAGCTGCTGGCCACATCTGATCTCAAGCGAGCCTCTCTACATACAGAAAATTCTTATCCATCATCCGCAAGAAATTGATATACTATGAGTGAGAATGAGAGATATAGATACAGGTCAAGGTTGTATGTATATATGTATGTATATGTTACAGAGAAGGCTTGAAGGTGCGGGAAGGGATTGGAAATGGAGGAGGACGAACGGGGCGCACATTAGCAGTCTACAAACGTAACACCCCACCCCTCACCTCGATCTACGTGTGAAGAGACTCAAGGGCGGTTTAGGGATTTTGCATTTCCCATTACTTTTAACAATTAAATAAGTTAATTATTATTATTATGAAATCAACTCATACACCCCGTAAATATTAACCACAATACTATTCACATACTTATGGAAGGAAGAAGAAAAAAGAACAAGAAGATTCAAATACTAAACCTCGATGGTATAACAATTAAATAAGCTTATTATTATTATTATTATTATTATTATTATTATTTCATACAATCAATTCGATATAACCTATAAATATCAATCAGAAAGCAATTCACACACTCACCAAAAGAAGAAAGAAAGAGAACAAAAAAATTCAAATACTGTGCCTCAGTAGTGTCGAGTTCGAATGTTAATTATAATTGATGCATTGTAATTAACTTTTTCAATTAATTATTTAATGCGAAAGTTAGAAGATGCACCTATTAATTATGAGTTACGGATAATAAAATTAATAAAAGAATATAAAAAAATGCATCAAGGAGAGTGTTTTAAGGGATAATTAAGATAATTACTCAAATTTAAGAATAATTTTAAAATCAATAAATACTCGTGTATTCATAAATTATACTTGGCTCCGTTGCTGCAGATGATATTGATAATTGATAATTTGATGGAGAATGTTTAAGCGTGAGCAATTGGCACGTGTGGTTGCTGAACACCACTAGAAGCTACTGAAGGAGATTTGTGGGCTCTAGGGCCCATTTAATTGTGGATGATGTACAAGTCACGAGATTGATGAGATGATGTACAAGTCACAAGATTGATGAGATGATTTTGCAATTATCCAAATCCATTGCTTGTATCTTCACACACTTGTTTTCTGACCCCACCCCTAACGAGGTTGCAACGAATGAGTGCATACAATTTTTTTTTTTTGTAGTCCACGTACTTTCGATATCCAACAATTTTATTGACACTATTGATTTTGAGATGAATATAGTAAAAATTTATGTTGGTGGCTATTCTTTCAATAATTAATTTTTACGTACATAAAATTTAAATATGAAACCTTATTTAAATAATTCAAACCCCTAAACGACCATTGGTAATAGCGCGCACAATCTACAGATATATATATGTATATATTGTAACTATTTAACTTCTATTGGTGCACCCTTTTTTTTATACCAAAGTATAATTACCGAAAAGTGATGTTTGTTTCAATCATAAAAGACCCTCGTTATTCAATACAGTTATAATCACCCTCTACAGTAACAAATAGAGGGACTTTTTACAATTGAAACAATTGGTCTCTTAAGAGAATTAAGCTCAATTATTCCATGAATATTTGTTGAAGGCTCATGATGCTATTTATTTGATAATACTTAAGTGGCATTTCCAATCATTGAATTGAATATGATGATATCATAATTTTAAATCCAACGACTAAAAATATCAGTCGGGTATTACCCAACAGGACAGCATGAAACTTTCCCTACCCAAGAAAGGTGACAAGGCGAGTCCATCAATCTACACCAAGGCAAGGACAACAATCCGATGAGATAATAGCACCATAATGCCGACATTCTTACAGAATAGGAACCAAAAGAATTAGTTTTATTGACTATGTAGTTACACTCGCTAAAAATACGTGTGATGTGATGATAAAAAAAGGGTTCTAAAGGATCGGTCCAATGAATATCGTAACATGGGACGCTGTCAAAGTACGAGAAAACTCCCATGTTGTATTTGCCTAACTGAAATTTTTACAACATTTATCAGAGTTAGTGGTGGCTATGTTAGCGCTCACTTTTTTACATTTACATCAGAATGGGATTCGGTATCAACTCCCTCGAGTGATTTGCTCATCTCGAGAGAATGGACCATAAGAGTGTTCACTTGTTTTCTCAACACACCATTATCGACTAAAATACATACTAGCATCTGCCTCAACTCCTCATCTACAGAGCTCACGCGATTGTCTGCTTTAGCAACTGTATCGGTGGTTGAAGCAGAATGATCGACATCCTGACCTACATGCTGCACCTGATCAAATTTAGAAAGCGAGGTCAAGAAACTTGCTTCTAAGAGGGCACAAAAAAGTTCTGATAAACTTGATGCATCGATCTAATCATCTGGGAAAACAGATTTCGATTATCACTCAATTTCCTCTTTTTCCACATTTCTAACTCAATGCCCATAAAAATACATAACAAAACTGAGGAATTTAGCTTAAACGTTCATAAATTTGAGAGAGCACGGAGATTAAAGTGAGGAGAATAATGGTGCAAGGCTTCAGGAGTACCTGTGCAATAAGAAGGTCTATTTGATTGTCAGATGTGCTTACAATATCCAACGGGTCCAGAATTGGCGGATTATTTTCAAGCGAAACATCTCCTTTTGCGAGCATTAAATTATTAATATTGCAGTCCTGTAGCTGATCGTGAAGAACCTTGCATTTATACAGCAGCTTCCTCCAAGCGTTCCTTGTTTGCTCATGTCTCTCTCTTTCTTCTTGAAGAAGTTCCTGGGATAGCACAAGAAGTTCCAGAAAAAACAAATGATTGATTTCTTAAAGCAAAAAGACATTCATTGACACATGCAATAGAAGCACAGATATACAATGGCGTAGAAACCTTTGTCCTTTTTTTGGAAAAAAACATAGCCTACTTTAGAAATAGAGCATCCCATTCATCTCAATGGAAGGGAAAAGCACTCTGCACATGTATTCTCATCAGCTCACATACTTGATGTGGTAAATTTTACAATGATGTTACCTCTCTATACATTCCGTCACCTCCCTTAATATAACTTCTATATTATTGCAACAACTAAAGCAAGAAATACAAAAAAGATATAGGGGTAAGAACATTATCAATCTGATATAGTTCTCAGAGCGTCGATATAAACGCCTTGTGTACTCTATAAGTGCTACATGGATAGAGTGGAGTGACAGATGAAATTTAGTGAGGAGTTTAAATGCTCTGAAACAGTTGGGGCAACCATACCTCCGCTTTAATTTTGTCTGTCCTTGTCTGATGAAGTTGTTGATTTAGTTCTGCTTCCGAACTTCTTAGTGATTTAACTTCTTTCACAAGAATTTTGATATCAGCTTTGGACTGCATTTCCAGCTCTTGATGTCTCTTCAACAAGTCCTCAAACTGCTGCTTTGCAGAATCCAACTCTAGGTGCAACACATCTTCCTGCTGATTGCCTCGGGAATTGATAAGTTGAGTGTCCAGCCCCTGGGCCTGGAAAAGATATCATATTAAACAGGAGTTGTTCTAACTGAGGTACACTATAATTACAAGGTTCAGCAAAGAGGATATATAACCTGTTGAGAATTCAACTTCAATTCCATTTCCATTGACCTCCGCCTAAGTTCTTCCATATCCCATTGCATTTGGGTCACTCTTTCCCTTTCAATTAATATAGCTTGTTCAAGGTTTTCTTTACTTTTTTGTTTAGTAGTTTCAAGCTCCACTTCCAAATCCTTCACCTGAAGAAATGATAAATCATGGATTTCATATACAATAGATGTATCAGAACAAATACAATTATGTGCCCAAAAATGCAAGTATATAGGGAACATTTCCTCCAAAATGCAAGAGGGGCCTTTCATCAAATCCTTGGAGAGGAGGTAATCAACCAGCAGTATAAAGAAAAGAAGAGAGTTTGAAGTCCACCTTAACTGAATGGATCTGAACCATACTTAATCAAAGCTAATATCATGAGTACCAGAACCACACTTTCCTGTCCAGATCTTCCAAACAAAGGTAACAAATGAAGGGCTCAAACTGGAAAATCAATTATGTGAAGCTAAGTTCATTTTTATGCAACTAGGACTGGCAAGACAACACAAAAACTAGTTCACAAAATTTCAAATCAATACCAATTAGTTAAAATATTTCTAAAAGTCCACCTGAATTTTAATTTCCCAAAGACTGGAAAGGAATCCAATTCCACAACCTAACTCATGTAGTTCACCGTGCACAGTCAGTGCTCCAGCCTCAATCTTTACACTTCAGAGTGAAAAGCATCACTCACACATGTAAGCTTTCCACATTCTATGCTATAAGCTATATCAATTTTCCACCTGTGGCATTCCTTCAGACTCCTCTCCCCCCCACCGCGTCCTGATTCTCTCTTTAGATTTAAAAGGATCAATATATACTTGGTGATTGACTTTAAGCTTTTCATGTATCGTATCCTATAATTATTTCTTAATGACAGATCAAAAGCCAGAGTATGACATGAGGTTGCTACCAAACCAATTTCAGCATTTCAATACCTTTGTTGCAAGATAGTCCTTCACTGCAATTTCTTGATTCAACCTAGATATAAGATCCTCCATATCAGTTTTAGTTGTGATCAGCCTCCGCTGCAGTGTTGTAAGTACTCTATTCATCTTCTGACGTTGATCCATTGGCAACATGAGGTGTATATCATCTGGGAGCTGGTAATCTGAATCTCCAGCAGCTCCAAAGGTTTTTGAGACCTCAGTCCCACTTCTAAAACCATGAACTCCATGCCCATTTGAATTAGGAAATGCTAAATTTGACACCTCGCTACCTCTTTGAGAACTCCTGTCACTTCCAAAACTCTCATTCGAAAGCTTGCGAACATGACGAACAACTGTTCCATGGTCTGGCTCAGACAGACGTTCCATTGTATCTTCTGTGTGATGAGAGGCTTTCGAGGAACTTCCATTGCTCATATTGTTTTCCAAACCGTAATGAGTTTCTCTGGCATGCAATTTGTGCTTAGGAAAGCTTTCAAGTTTCTCTAGAATAGCCTGTCCCATAGACAAGCCCTCGTCAATATTTGACATGCCATATTTAACAAACTTGTCTATTGGACCGGTTACTTCATCATAAATTGACAGGTCCTCCATCCCAACTTCAGAGTTGTTATCCCTTCCAAGGCTTGGACTACCTATCTCAGATGTCTCATAAGCTGTATCACTGCCATAATCAGATGCCAGTGATGAACTGCCTGCCACCACAGACATGCTTGAATTTGGATGAACAAGAAGAGAAGAGTTTGTGGTATTCACGGAAACAGGTGAATTGGATCTGTGTTGGCCCTCTTCTTGGAATGCTGAAAACAATTGTAGCAAAGCAATTTATATCTAGAACAAGTGTGGAATGTCGAAAATTCATAGAGCAAAATGACAAAAATCAGATGCATCACCACTTTAATCAAGTCAACATAAAAAACATTTACAAGTATAATAATATCAAATCAGAGATGACACACACATGACCTAGCAGCAGCTTCCAGTTCAAGAAAGGACGCAACAACCATGCTTCGTGACAAGTCAATGTCTGATAGCAACTTTGCCATCCATTCCTCCAAAGAAGTCCTTCTCTGCACCAAAGAAAAGCCTCTGATAATTTTAACAGACTATCAAAACTAGAGAAGTAGAAATGTGACTGATAAGAATCCTGTCTCCATGACATCAGAAGAAATTATATACTTTTGTTCAGATACAAGCTTTGCTTTTGAAGGCATCATAAGGCCTTAAGGGCTACATTTCTCCAGAGTATCTAATCACAACCAAAGCATAATCACCACAGCCACCAGCACCACCCAAAAGAAAAATAGAGGCCAAAAGCTAATCAAGTCAATAAGTTTGAGGATAAGATAACACAAAAGAATTATTGTGGACATGAAAATCCTAGTCTGACATCAACCTCATTAAGGCATGAATGAGCAAGATCGTGGACGAAAATGATTTCTACAGGAGTGCTCCTAGTGTACTTCAAGATATACCCTTTACAAGAAAGGCAAATCGCAAATCAAATTCAAGGTCTTCAATCCACAATATGACTTTAACATCTAAACCCTAAAAAATGGTTTTACCGCTTCCAGCATCGCCCTAGTTTTCATCCGCAATAGTCCTTTAGGGGGAGTTGGTGGAATGTTCTTCCGAGGGAAGTCTCGTTTAAGCTGCAAAAGAAAGTTGACAAAAAAACCAGTAGCACTGATTACAATCCCCAGAAGGCAACAAACATGCAAGCTCAAGCAAAGTCCATGAAGCAAATAACTGTCCATATTTCCCTCTTCAAGTCTATGATGATGACACCCAAATTCCAATAAAATGATTGAACTTACAGCAGCATACAACTTCAAAAAATCATTGAATCTTCTCAACACGGTTCTGGTGGTTGTAATCCCTTCCGGTGATTGTATGCCAACTTGTACCCTGTAAAACTGCCCCTTCAAAAAGTTAATTCAGGAAATTACCTAAAAAATTAAAATAACATGGGAAAAAGTGTCTAATACAATTATAGATAAGAGAAAAACAGAACATTCGTTATCAACGGCTTGGCCAGACAACTAAAATCAATAACAATCAAGTGAAAAGAAGACGTTCATCCCCACACACAAACATACAGAAGGGTAAGAAAGCGAGGAATTGAAAAAAGCAAGGAGTTATATCTAAAAAGTTTTTTACCCTCTGTAGAAAGCGAGGAATTGAAAAAAGCAAGGAATTGATTGATGAGAACATGTGAGATACAATGATTTGTCCATCAACTATCTTGCTACAAAATGCTGCCTCAGACGCACAGATGCACAAACTTACTTTCACACTGGACATGTCTAAAAAGTTTTGACCAATTTATCATATCTTTGTCACTTATAAAAGTTCTACAGCAACAGCAAGGTGGAAAATTCACCAACTTGACTGACATAATGCCTTGCCTCTCTTTTCATGGATGAAAACCAAATTATACCACAGATTATTTTACTATTTAATAAATAGCTACAATCATGCATCATAAATTATATTTTTTCATATATAGTTACAATCAAGTATAATTTATGAACCACATCATGCAATAAACATATAACAGGAAAAAAGACGAGTTACCACTGTCGGGTCAGAGTCTCTAGACTTTGCAAGTACAATCCAGGAAGGTACTGTAACACAGTAACTCCATCCTGTCCGGGGGTCATGAGGCCACACAGTTTCTCTCCCAGCCTGTGAAGTACACATAACGTATGAACCCACACAACAATAGCAATAGTCACATCTGAGCACTAAACCACAATGAAGTTTGCTTATTAAAATATAATAATAGCACCAAGGCCACAAGACCATCATACTCCACATTCGACCAAATTATTTAATACAAAATGCAGGTATTAGTACATAAGTAAGTACATTTCCCCTTAAAACCTCATCTTGAGCTCCCAGAACACCTTCTTTTATGAAACATAACTGCTATCTCAATTGTAATTCATACCACAACGATTTTCAACTCTGTAAAGCTGCACAACAAATCCACCACAAAAATCACACGCGGACTATTATTTAAGCAACGCCACCAGGAATCCAAGATTTATCTAAAAAGAATTTCTAACTCGATCTTTCTCTCTACAGAATGAGAAATAGAAAATTCAGCTTTCTTAATCGTAAAGCTAAAATTTCGTGCATAAAGAGCTGATCACAAGCTATATGTTATCAAACACCCATCAAAAATTTAAAATCCAAACACATCAAAATCGATCAGAGTATTCACAACTGATTATCCGGTGAATCAATAGGCAATTATGAGGGAGAACCAATAAGAACAAGAAGCGTACCCAGACACGAGGCGGGGGGCTCCAATCCATACCCAAAGGCAAAGGCGAAGTCCCATCGTGCCTGTGCTTCGGTGGACTCTGCCTCTGCATCTCGACACTCTCCGGATTTCGATCACTCTACACTTTCAATTCAACAACGATGGATCACTTCAATTATATCACTACAAAATTACACTGAATTAATCACTGCACAGCAGTAATATACGAAGAAAGTGATGAAAATAAGCGCGAATTGAGGGTGAATTGAGTGTGTAATTAGGGTTTTTGGGGGTGCGATTTGAGATCGGAGACCATAGGATTATTCCCTTCTTTGTCTTTGGCTTTCTCCCCGGCGCGTGGTAAAACGAGTGAGAGGCTTGAGTGGGACGTGGCCACAAAGTGCAAGGGTTGCGTCACGGCCCCGTTTCGAATAGACGACTTCTCCTCTTTATTTGTCTATTGTTGGATCTTGAAGTGCGTTGTCTCAAAATCGTGCTTCGTTCAATTTGAAAAATTTTGATAAAAAAAAAATTATATATATATATATAAATATAACATTATTACCATCCTCATTAATTTAAGAGGGTGTTTGGGAATGATTAAAAAAAAAGCACCTAAAAAAAAGCAAGTTTGAGTGTTTGATTGGACAACTTCCGTTCAAATTAAGTGGGAAAAAAAAAGGAAGATGGAGAAGCTGAAAACTTGGGAAAAGCAGTTTTTTAGGGTGTTTGAAATTGTTTTTGTTTTTGGAGTTATTAAAAAAGTTGAAATTTATCAGTTTAAAAGTGATTCTTTGTAATTTTATAAATAAAATGAACTTTTTTGAAGTATTAACTATCAACTTTTGATTGTTTCTCACTTTTATTTTCAGATACTCTCCACTTTTACTATTAACTTTTGACTTTTACTCTTATTTTCAAACGCCGTCAACTTTTTACTACTGAATTTTTCTTCAACTTTTAAAAAAAAAAAAAAAAAGCAATTCCAAACACCCTCTAAAAGAACTTACGAATATAATTTCTAATGTACAAAGACAAGAAATGAATATTTGGAGTGGTTTACTATTAAAGAATGAAAAACTGAAATAATTAATTTTCCTAACTCTCAATTGGCTTCAATATCGGACACGTCTTTTTAATTAGTGATATATACATATAGAATAGATCTCAGTTTACCAAAACCTAAATGCAACTTGTTTGAAGTTAGTCGAGCAAACTTTGAATTGAATTCCAGATTATCCAACAGCATGTTTAAATTTTATTGTTTTTGTTACCGATAAAAAGCATTAATGAAATTTGGGTGCAAATTAATTTAGTTATCATATTACAAGATGTGATTGGTCCAATTATTTTTCAGTGATTACATCAACAATGGAGCCCATAGTTGATAATCGAACAATAAAGCAATAGTGCTGCACAATAATTATAACACAAACAATAATTACATGATAGTACAAACTACAAAGGCAAACAAGCTTGCCTTGATTAGGGAAAAACAAACAAACAATAGAAACTTAGCAAAATACACAAACAAAATCAAACGACTAAGACCCCTTTAGCACAAAACCAATCAACACTACAACGACAACAATAACAAGAACAAGAACAAGTTAACCAAACACCACACAAGATCAAACAAATGGCCTAGTCCCTCTGATCATTCACATTTGAAGCCAGAAGGGATAGTCTTGGCACAGGCACTAACAATAACGCTAAGCGCCACCGGCACGTTCAAGTTGATGCCGAGCACGTTGGCCTTGATGGCGGTGCAGAGGCAAACGGCCACCTCGAGGTCGGCCAGCCCTTGGAGCAACGAGCAGCACTCGCTGCCCGATGGCGGGCTCCCGATCAGGACATTCACGAGCCCCAGGACGTCCGCGCACACGCCGAGCTTCAACGTGTCACGGGGGCAATAGGTGTACGCCGGGGGCGGGGGGGGCTTCCCGCAACTCCCGCAGGAGGTGGACGTGGTGGCGAAGAGGAGGAGGGAGAGGATCAGAATGGCGGTGGTGGCGGTGGAGGCCATGGCTAGATGGAAAGATAGGTTTATAAACTTGATGTTTTTGGAGTTGGGGGATGGCCCTAAGTGTGGAGGGGTTGTGCAGATTATAAAGAGGAAATGTGAGGTTGATGTTTGGAGATGGGATTGAGTGGAAGAGACTAGAGTGTACGAGTTGGATTTTTGTAGGCTTGTGGAAAGTTGCAAGCATGGGCATGATAGGTGGTGTCTGGTTATTTTGTTGCATGCGAAAGGTTAAAATTTTGCTGTTTGTGAATATGGTCAGATCGAACAAGCACGTATGTACGTCTATACTTACGTACTTATGTATGTATGTATGTATAGGATATTAGTGTATGTTTTTTAAGTACATATCTGAGCACGACTAAAGACGCGTATTTATGAGAAAAAACAATCGATGTAGCATTGTAAGTGAAGTGAACACGTGACCACAATCTTGCATGCTATGCAGGGGGGACTGCGTAATACTATATTTTTCGAAGTACGCGCAGCCCGTGAGCTGTGGGAGAGTTTCCTCCAATTGGCAAAGATGGACAATAGCTTTAATGTTTTCTCGTCCTGTTGCTTTGTCGAGTCGTCATCAATTATTCTTGCAAAGCCACATGTAAAGCAAGCACTGGCTACTCAAAAAAACACCATAGGCCCCAGCCAAGAATGAAATAATTATTATTTTTTGAGGCAATGTCAGCATTTTTGATATCACCTAATAAAGTTACAGTTCGAATCCTCCGCTCCGAAACAATACTCCATCTATATGCAAAAACAGAAGCAAACATCAAAGGTAAATTTGTGTTATTTCGACTAGGAAATAGTATGATAAAAAGTTTAGGGGATTTTTCTTTGGTGGTAATTACGGCTTATAATTTTAGTGAAATATCATTGATTTGATGTATCAAGGGAAGCCCTCATGTTCCCCACTCATACAAAAGTTCCATTGTCAAATCCATGCCTGTCCTAATCTCTTTAACGCGCAAGACTAAGACAGAATTGACACATGCAAGGGTAGGCAAACCTGGGCCAATCATTCTACTACATGTGAATGTGTGTGTATGGGAAATTCTTATCCCGTACTGAGTTCGGCCACACTTTGACTATTCAGGTAGTGAGTGTTTTACACTTATCACGGTGTACAGTATAGGAAGAGTAATACTTACTCGTATCAGGTTCGACCACACCGGAACTAATCACGTGGTAAGTGTTTTACACTTGCTATATGATTGGTGTATAATTTAGGAAGAGTGAACAATCACATGACAAGTGTATTAATATTTGCTATTAATTGGGAATCTCATGTAGGCTCCGGCCATTTGTTTTCCTTTTTGCACTTGTTATTTATTCCTCTATATATATCTAACTTTCACTGCAATAGATTGTAGTACAAATATTTCATTCAGTCAAAAAAATAGAGGCTATTGCTTTCATGTTTGACTGCGTAGGTATTGTAAAGAAGAACTCCTTCACATGCAAAAGGGGCCTTTTTCTTTTAGAACTTTGCTTTGCAAGACTCCATTTTGATCGCATGGTTCTCCACTGCAAGTGTCAAAGTGTGTACATTTTCCTTTTTGGAGTCTTGGGATTGCACGTCGCCTGCTTCATATATGTAATATATATAATATATAAGTATATAATATATGTATGGAAACCAAAATATTTATATATATATATATATATATATAAGCCAATGTAAGAAGTCATTGGGTTTTTTTAACTAAAAATGATATTTAGAATAACTTTGATCAATTTCTTTCAAATAAAATATATATAGATATAGCATAAAAAATTGTTTTATTACTCTTGATAGAATAAACAAGATGGATATATTAGTGCTTTTGTTGATAATAATAAACACTTGATTAAGAATAGCCATTTGAGATTTTCCTTTTGTTAAAATGATAACAAGTATTGAGGCAAAATCACAATTCCTTCCATTTTTGAAAGTTTATTTGAGGATAATTCAATTAAGACTAAGAAGAAATTCCTAATTTATTTGCAGTAGCTTAAAAAAGTAATTCTCATCACACTATATATCGAGTTAAACTAACGTCTATCTTTACTTAGAAATATTTTAATTTTTTGTTCAATAAAAACCACGTTTATATTCTATTCACATCCCAAATTAGTGTACGACCTTGGTACCCCCAAATCATATTTATGGACATAACCATGTAATATTATTCTACAATAACAAAGTCATTATCAAAATAACTCGTTAAAACCCATTTGTATAAGAGCCACAGTCATCCCATTTGTATAAGAGCCCAGCTTTTTCCATCTACAAAGACCCAAAACAGGCCCACAGCAGCCAAATAGCCCGCTCACTCCCACAAATGGGCCACAAAAATCTGAACTCTCCCAATTATTCAATAAAACGGCGTCGTTTCAGCAGGCAAAGGGACTCGGACGGACGAAAACGCTGTAGCAGCACACCTACGCACTTATAGTAGTAATAGTAATATAGAGAGTGATGAAGTCGAATTCGGTCCGATGAACAGGTCACTCCGAGCAAAGATATGGTTCGAGGGTGAGCGTCCAAAGTCCCTTCAGATTCCGAGCAAAGATGTACAAATTGCTGGTCGGGGTCCTATTCTGCAAGGAAGGAACACACGTGAGCCTAGCCGGATGTGTCTCCGGCGAAGACCCTCCGACGCTCAAGTCAGTATTCGAGCAGGTAATCGGAAGGTAGAGATGTAATTTTTGTGAATAGTTACCGTGTGAATAGTAACGGTGTGCTATTTATAATAGTAACCGGAGGCGAGTGGGCCGGATTAGGGCAAGATTGGCCCAGCCTTGTCGTTCGTACAGGAATATTCCCCGGCGCGTGCCGGGGATGCGTCGGGTACACATTGTGTCAGAGGAGTACACCCGGTGTCAGGGGTCGTTATCGTTGGGACCACATCGAGGAGAGTGTGGAACCGTCCGAGCATAGGAGGCTTATCGGATCCCAGTAGGATGGTCCGAGGACAAAGTAGGTGAAGAGCTCCGAGAGGGTCAATACCCCGAGGATATAAGTGATTCCGAGGAAACAGAAGTGATTCCGGGCGCAGGCATTGTTGGGCGCACACCTAATCAGGCTGATCCGACACATTGCGGCCCCTAATTAGCATCTCGAGATGACGTGGCGCCGACGTGGCCCGGGTTTGTCTGGCCACATCAGAGAGAGAGAGAGAGAGGAGTAAGAGTCGAAAGGACCTTCCAAAAGCTAACAGCCAGCAAATGCACCAATCTGAGTCCTTGAATGAGTTTCTGCTTCAGGATCTTTTGAGGGCACAATAATTCTTGGCATCACCTACTAAAGTTACAAGCGCTAAGCAAAACACTCTGATTCTCGGACAGTAATGTTCATATATCTCTTCTGGTAAATGTAGTTGCTGTAATAGTTTAAGGACATATTTGATAATAAATTTCGTACATAAAATATTTAATGCTTTAAATAAACAGACCCTATATTTTAGTATTTCATAAATGCGTTTCTTTTGATATAATAATTTTCTTAATTTAAATTCTTTAACAATGTGCATGTTTAATTTATATGTGTTATATAATATTAAGGATACAAAAATTCGATTTTACCCCCATAGAATGCCATTTTTCAATAATTTCATATGTCAATTTTAGAAATTAAGATGGATAATATACTAAAGCCAATTAAAATGCATAATTTAAAATGCCAAAAACCCACCTCCTAAGTGAGATTGTTATACTATATTATATAACATTCCTAATGCAAATCGAATTACAATTGACCGGCTCATTAAAAATTCGACAAGAAATCAAATGCGCTTAAAGATATATTTCAAGGGATACAAATGCTTTATAAGCATGTATCAAAGATGCCTAAGAGTAGCACAACTTTCACCAAAAAAAAAAAAAGAGAGAGAGAGAGACACAACAGAACTGGCATTTCACACACAGTTGTAGTGAGTTCGTATTCTTACAAGAAGAAAAAGATTAGATTGACATCCAAACAAATCAACTCATGTGAAATTCAACTTCAAAGATCAATCGAGCAAGCTATCAAGTCGCAAACCAAACAATTCCAAAAGCATCTGAAGAAGCGCGTACGTCTCAAGACATTAATTACACCAATAAATAACAGAAGGTGTTGATTGTAAAATGTACCAATAATTTCACATGTAATTAAGCAAATCTCTCGTTTCATAATCCAGAATATGTAGGTAGAGTTGGACCCCGGGGGGATAGAGCGAGCTTCACACAAAATAACATCGCAAACCATGGAAATAAAGGACATAAAACTTGACACGTCAACTTCTCACCACAGACGCTGGACACAGTTGTGAAAGCTCTCCATGCATCCAAGGAAGATGTGTAGGTGAAGAATTGAACGTATAGCAAACAGGAAAGAGAGAGGGACATGGCAACCAGAGCTCACTTGATCAGACCCTCACTTCAAACAAGTCGGAAGTGTAGGCCCGTGGCAAACAAAAGCCAGAATAACATATATTATTACCAGGAGAAGGAACACCAATGCAACCCTGCAAAAAATTACAAATGAAAAATCATCATCAGTTTAGGAATAAATATGATACAACTTTAGCTACAGTATAGATTATGGTACAATGCTGCAAAGTTTTGGACCAGAGAAATCTTCTAAAATTACTGTAGGAGGAAAAGATGTAATTAATGGGTGTCATTATAATTATCCACGGAACAAAGAAAGGAAATCCGAGTCACTTATATTCCATTTTAAGAGAGGTGTGTTGAAGTGCTTATAACATGTGAAATCTTATTTACAGCTAAACAGTGACAAGCAACATAATTAACTGACTCAAAACAGGTGTTGTAGACCAACTTTCATTTTCCAAGCCAGATTTCTCTATAAACTGAAAGCATATATAGGTCTTTAGATCAACCAACTTACATTAGCTTGACATTTCTCCACCAGACTGTGTTCCTAAAGCGTCGAGCTTGCTTCCTGAATCTTAACGTATTCCCTTGCATATTGGCAGTTTTATCAACCAATAATTCCAAGCGATCACCTCTGTCTAAAACTTTATCGATATTCTCAATCATGACATTTCGTACCTGTAAGAAACACCAAAATTTTTTATTTTATCAGTTGTCAGTAGCATTATAGCAACATAAAAGCTAGGTAATATAAGACTACCAAAGTCATCACAGTAAGGTGCCACAAGCCATTGAAATAGCTTATAAAAATACAGGAATGTAATGCCATTAACTCCTTTATCCAACTCAAAGAACCTGAATAAGGAAGCATCTAGTGCATTTTGTTACTGGAAACAATTGGACGTACCCATTCAGGAGAAATCAAATCAGATTGGAAAAATGATGAAATCCCGAAACCCAACAGTCAAGAAAACGGACTCAACAACAAAAGGAAGCCTAACATTGGATAGAATTCAATAATCACCTGGCTCATTTCTCCTCTAAGTCGGTTTATCCTGTCCGCATTTGGATCATTCGAGTAATACTCCATTTGCTGGCTAAGGACTCTAGAAAACTCCTCATTCATCGCATATGCTTGTGCAGACAATACAGCTCGACCATAGGTCCGGACAAATCTTTGATGAATTTCCTCAAGAAATGCAAAAGGAATTCTCCCTGTATAGATTTCAAAGCACAATAGTAAGGTTGGGACCAGCAACCAGCACTGCAAGGAAGGGCAGCTTGTGCAATTGCTAAACAATGCAAGAATTATCAAAATGATGAGCAACATAACATGCTAGGGATACATCACTAAGAATCAAGGGCATCACTCGTAATCTCCATAACAAATTCCTCCCAATGGCTACTTTTATAATGATATTGACTATTTCAAACATGACATGCAATAACACAGGCCTAATACTGTTATGGTACATCACAGCATTCTCCCAATAAATGCAAATGCCTACCAAAAAAGTGGACAACAAGTCGACAACCAAGGATCAACTAATTGATGAAGAATCACATAAACAAAAGCATAGCCGATTGAATTAAAGTTCCCCATGTCACTCAAATAAACAATGTTCTTCACCAACTAAATGTAGTGGCAAAGTCACAGAGATTCTCCTCCCATGAGCATACGATAACAGCTGCGACTTTGATAATGCACACAATACCTGGTGATTACCCACCAGAACCAATTATAAAGCAAAATAAACACATTCCTTTATATGCAAACTGGAAAATAATTAAGACTCTTGAGGGCGAGGAGAAGGAAAATTGAAACCTTATATCACAATAAATGAACTACTCTTCTCATTATTATTCCACTACCTGACAGAACAAAAACAATTCAGTAGACTGGTTTCATATACCAGCCCTTCTCATTAACCAGAAGTCACGTTAAAATCAAAAGGATCCAATAATCACCGATCA
Organism: Petrea volubilis; assembly: GCA_026212405.1. Classification (NCBI taxonomy): domain Eukaryota; kingdom Viridiplantae; phylum Streptophyta; class Magnoliopsida; order Lamiales; family Verbenaceae; genus Petrea; species Petrea volubilis. The sequence continues at coordinate 23,592,769 of CM047880.1, forward strand.
AATAGACATATAACTCATTCAACCACATACACAAAATTAAAGCTCTCTGATACAGTTCCACAATTAACAAAAGATCATTCATCGATCAAAACCAACCACAAGCACAAACCAAGCAATTTGCGCTAAATTAAACACGAATTACAACCACCTAGAAGAAGCAGCCAGTCCCGATCTATACATAAAGCTGAAAGCTAAAATCCGAAAACAAACAAAAATGACAGTTGTACAAAATTCAGTTCGTCCCGCTGTCAACCTGCAATTTCAAAAAAGCTAAACTACGAATCACAATTCAGAGTCAACGTTCCTCCACAAAATTCATCCTTTACTTCTTCAAACACAATTCACGACTACATAACAGCAAAATTTGCTCGCTCTTCATAACGTTCAACTGTCAAAAAGAACATTAAGCAGAAGAACAACAAAATACAGTGATATCTCACCCAAAAGGAGGATTGCAAAGCAAAATCTATACTCGAGAAGTTAAAAAACAAAAAAGAGAAAAACAAGAGTCAACGTACTTCCGGCGGTGTCGTCGGCCATACAGAGAACCGTGAGTCCATCGGTGCGCTTGACGTGAAAAATATACCGATCCTGCGAGTACGAAGCGTTTGTGTCGTCGCTTCCGGGGATTTTCTCGAGAATTTGTCGGGCGATTGCGTTCGCCGTGGTGGTTGTAGAGCTGTACTCCGCCAGCACCACCGTCCCACGCGCCACCAGCGCGTACAGTATTGCCATCTCCACGCCCTCTGTCTCTCTCTCCCCCCTCTTTCTCTCTCTTCGAGGGCTTCGTTGGGTTTTTCAGAATTAAAAGCGTCGGAGTAATAATTATTGATCAAAAAGGGGATGGGGAAGGGTATGATTATTGAGTGTTCTTTTTTTTTTTTTTTATAATTAAACTGTTAACACTGGTCCAATTTGTACAATTAAGGAGAAAAACGTGAATAGATGGAAACGTTTTTATACCTTAGATGATGGTTTTCAGGGCTGTCAATTTTGTCGGATTTAAACGAAATCCAATGACATATACATTACTGTACATTAGTACAGAAATAAAAAATTTGACTCGACTAATAATAAATAATAATTAAATTTCTAAAATTAATAATTAACAATAAATTTTTTTCCTTATATGAAATTAAAATTTTAAAAAAGTTAGATTTTTCTAGAATATAAAAATATGCACATATTACTTTATTAAATGAAATAACTCAAAAATTATTTTATCAAATTGACAAAATCCCCAATTTTGCACCACACGGAACGCCACGTGTATTTTTTCGGCAAGTTTAAAATTTTCCGATGGATATCAAACGAAAATTGTTACTTTTATAAATTGCAGGACAAAAATCTAAATTGTAGAATTTTTAAACAAAAATATAAATAAATGACATTCCTTTTGAATATCTAGTAGGAGAATATAATTATACATTGAAATTCAACAAATTCATTCCATATATAAAAATTTGGAAAGTTGGATGAGTAAAAATAAAATCCAACAGCCATAATAAAATCAAACAAAGAAACATAAAACATGAAAGGTTAAAAATATATATATGTATAAGAAGAAGAAAAAGAAGAAGATGGAGTGACGGGCTATATATAATAGAAATTAAAATAAAATAACAGCAAGATTTCATGTATATATACAAATCAGAATGAAGAGATACTATGAATATATCAACAACAGGAACATATAATCAAAAGAAACAAATATAGCAATTTATGAGTAGCTATGGATATGGGTTTTACCCAAATTGGCCTGAACCCTTCCCGTTGAGCGCAGGTTTTAAGACTCTTAATTGAATTTAGGTTATGTCTAGTGCTTTCATTTTAAAATCTGGTCATGCCCCATTTAAGATTATATATCACTTTTATTTCTGAATATATATAAATTTATGTGATATATATTTATACTTTATATACAAAAGTATGTATTACATCAATAGTCACATAAAAAATATAAATATGATATTCTTGTAGAATATATAAATATAATTATATAACATTAGCGACTAAGTTATGATTTCAAAATATGTGTAAATAAATATATAGTAACGATTCAAATAAAATATGATCATAAAAATTTGTAAATAATTGATAGTTTGGTAATACTATTATTCCCTTTTGTGTTTATAGAGTTATGAGAATATAAATTTTCTTTAAATTTTTAGTTTTTTATTATTTTAAAATATATCAACCGGATCTAGTAGGTCCAATCCATACCTATTGGGTCCGAGCCCGGGTCTTGAAAAGCCATAATAGGGTGGGCTTTGGATTTGGTCAGACTCGTCCCGTTGGCATCCACGTGTAGCATATAGGAGACGAGTACATAAATGAGATTAGCATAAGTCGTACTTATGTGTTTAGAACACATCTGCATATGTAAAACATAGATTATTATAACTTTCTCCAATTAATTTTTAGATGAATTGTACAAAAAAAATGATAGTGATGAGATTTGTAAATACCGTGGAATAGAGAGAACGATGGGGAACTATGTATTAGTGTATAAGTAAGGAGTGTGGAAATTAATATATTCAGTTGGTAAGTGTATAAATTGTTCTATTATTATTATTATTATTATTATTATTATTATTATTATTATTATTATTATTATTATTATTATATTGAGTGAATAAGTGAATAAGAGTCCATTTGAATGTGTTTTTATTAAAGAAAAAACACTTATTTTTTGAAGAAAAAAAATTCACTTCATAGCAAAAAAAATTATGTTTGGAGATACTTTTTAAAAAAAACAGAAGCCATACAAAAGTCAAAATATAAGTTTTTTTAGATTCTACTAATAGTAGCTTCAAATAAAATGATATTTCGAAACACTTTTTATTACTGGATCCAAATGTAAAACTACTTAACTAAAAAAAAAAAACTTAAGAAGCATTGTTCAAAAAGTATTTTTTTTCTTAAATCCATCCAAACAGATTATAAATTATTATTTTATTACTATCATTCTTGTATCCAGAAGAACCAGTCAATCATTTTTTTTTTCTTTTTTATTAAAACAACTCAAAAGTATGAAAAATGAATATTTAGTCACCAAATTAAAATTATGACATTAGTTTTACATACACATCATGCATCTAACTACTCAATACACCGCGTTAAGAGTAAAATATTAATAATAATATAAAAAAAAATCAACCTAAAATGAAGTGGTGGCATAAAAATCTGGTAAAGGTTCCTATCATTGGTCAAAATTTATGCCTAAATCGAGTATGCAAATTAATTGCATATTTATGGCTCATCAAATCGAAATATATATATATATATATATATTGAGAATGAGAAAATTCAGTTGTTACATGTCCCACGTTGTGTGTCTTATTTTGTGTAGCAATACAATCAAGTTGTTTATTATAGTAATTATTTTATTCTTTTTCCCTCGCAAACATTGAGGAATTATTGGATTCTAGTTTGTTACTCTTCAATCATTTTGCACTTTATTCTAATTTATATTATATCTTTTATTATAGTTTATTGATTTGCCCTAGCTATAAATGATTAATTTGTACCCATGAATATACAAAAATGTATTTTATATGAATTATATGCACAAAAAAATGTAAAAATGAAAGATTGGTTATACTTTGAGCATTAATTAATTCACTAATTGCTACTATTATTATTACTATAAAGTGGCTACATACAATTATGATTTGGGGATTTGATTAGTTGGTTGTCGGTATTTTATAGCTTTGCTTATTTGGTTCGAGATTTTTATTCAGCGTTCGAAAGATATTTAAGTTGTTAATTTAAATTTAAATTTTGCACTGATCCTGCTACGTTTGTAATAAGATAATATCGAACAATTTGGTTTTATACCTTATTTTTTCCGATATTGTTAGCGATTTTATTTTCATTAATACATGTTAGGTGACAAAGCATTGTGCTAATTGAAATACGAGTGAAGTATAATCATATAACTTTATTTTGTTGTCACCAATGTTATATTCAATAGTTTAAAAAGGACTAACAAGCATTATACGGTCTGTATTTTTAGTAATAATTATTGCTACAGAAGGTAGACGGATGGTGCACAATTTGAAATTAGTAATTAGTCCCCACACTTTTGTTTTATTGACTTTTAGCCCTATTTCAAGAGGATGTTTCATATTTTGTTTTGATATTGAATTATTTGTTACATCCTTCTACTTCTCAAAACACATAAAATAATTTTCAGAAACAAATAGCAATTGCAGCACAAAATTCAAATATAATTTATCATGGAAATTATAAATTGTTCAATAAAAAGACATAAATTTGTATCCTGTATCTGTATGCATAGGCGCATGTAAGTTGATAATATCACTTATAATTACTTTATTTGCATAATTTTTGAATTTCAATTCCATCTAATTCACTTATCGGCGGCATTAGGACATTGGCTTTTATTATTTTTCTCACACAGTATTGTAGATCCATACGTAATATCGAAATAACATATTTAAAATTAAACCAGCCAGTCGAGTGGGTTGTAACGACCCGATCAACTTTAAGAAATTCCACCTGATCTAATTTTAAACATTGAAAATAAATTAAAAATGCTAAGTTTTCTCTATCAGTGCACTTCACTCAGGAAAAATTAATTCAAAATACTCGACTGGCTACTCCCGCAGTCTAATTGCTATTATTCGTAAAATTCATGCACATGTTCATTAATAATTTATCGATCATTATCACTGAACGAATAGATAAAATTCAAAATTCATACTTGGATTCATTTGCAGTTCATTTTGATCGTGCACAACTTAGAAATAAGCAATTATATAAAGCCATATAACTAAAATTTCTTTATAGAATTCAACCAAAAAAAAATAAAATAAGAATTACATAATTAGGCCTAGAATAAAAAAGAAAAATAGATTAAGCACAAAACTTGAAAAAAAAAAAGGTTGTTTCTCTTCACATTTGGCATGATGCAGCCCACACAAAAGTCCGAGCCCCTAGCCATTGCCCTTCAGTCTACTTTCCACATAATCGCTCTCTCTCTCTCTCTCTCTCTCTCTCTACACTGCTCTCTGCCTTTCTCTCTCTACAATCAACAATAAAACCAGAAAACAGGAGAGAGAGAGAGAGAGAGAGAGAGAGAGAGAGTACATACATATATATATCAAATATAAATAGATACAAAAATATATATACATTTGATATATATAGATACATATGTATATATATTATATTACATATATTATAGAAAAGAAAGAAACCTAGACCACCCCCCCAAAAACCTAACTACGCAACTTCACATCATCAGAAATGAAGCACCATCACCACCCTCAAAACGACGTCGCCGTCTCCTCGTCGGACGCTTCATCGGCGTCGGTGGCGGTCCCACTCTCGTCTCATCGAGCGTCGGAGAAGCCGTCCATGGCGGCGGAGGATCCTCTGCGCGACGCCGCGTCCGCCACCTCCGTCGCCACCACCGCCTCCGCTGACTCCGTCGTAGTGGAGCGCCGGGGGGATTACTCCGCTCTCTGTAAATGGACAATCGCCAATTTCCCCAAAATCAAATCGCGGGCACTGTGGAGTAAATACTTCGAAGTTGGGGGTTTCGATTGCCGCCTGCTAATTTACCCTAAGGGTGATGCTCAGGCGCTTCCAGGATATTTATCTATTTATCTACAGATTATGGACCCTAGAAACACGGCTTCGTCTAAGTGGGATTGTTTCGCGAGCTATCGCCTCGCCATTGATAATTTGTTGGACCCCTCAAAATCAGTGCACCGGGACAGCTGGCATCGGTTCTCGTCCAAGAAAAAGTCCCACGGCTGGTGCGATTTCGCCTCACTTAATTCTCTTTTAGACCCGAAGGGCGGATTCTTGCATTTGTCCAATGATTGTATTCTTATTACCGCGGATATATTGATACTTCATGAGTCATTTTCATTCTCGCGTGATAATTATGATCTGCAGGCGAATAATGTGTCTATTTTGGGGGGCGGAGGGGTTATTGGGCCTGTAGTTGGGGATATACTGAGTGGGAAGTTCACTTGGAAAGTGCATAATTTTAGTTTGTTTAAGGAGATGATAAAAACTCAGAAAATAATGAGCCCAGTTTTCCCGGCTGGGGAGTGTAACTTGCGGATAAGTGTGTATCAGAGTGTAGTGAACGGAGTGGAGTATTTATCCATGTGTTTGGAGAGCAAGGACACAGAGAAAAACTCATTGATGTCAGATAGGAGTTGCTGGTGCTTGTTTAGGATGTCAGTCTTGAATCAGAAGCCAGGTAATGGTTCGAGCCATGTCCACAGAGATAGTTATGGGCGGTTTGCGGCAGACAATAAGAGTGGTGACAACACGAGTTTGGGGTGGAATGATTATATGAAAATGTCAGATTTTACGGGGACTGAGTCTGGGTTCTTGGTGGAAGACACAGCAGTTTTTAGCACATCCTTCCATGTTATTAAAGAGTTAAGCAGTTTCTCAAAGAGTGGCACTTTGATTGGTGCGAGAAATGGGGCAAATGTGCGGAAGTCAGATGGCCATATGGGAAAGTTTACATGGAGAATTGAAAACTTTACCCGGTTAAAGGATCTTCTGAAAAAGAGGAAGATTACTGGGCTTTGCATCAAAAGTAGGAGGTTTCAAATTGGAAACCGGGATTGCCGCCTTATTGTGTACCCCAGAGGTATGTTGTATAAGATTAATAGGGAGGACAGGGAAATTGTATTGACAATGCTTATTTCATTTCTAATACCACCTCTGTGCAAAGAAGAACGCCGTGTTGGGCTTTGGTGCTCTTGACCATGAGCTAGACTATTTTATCTGAATGCAACTGTTAACTCTGTTGTTAGCTTAAAACATATTTGAATAAGATAATTCAATATAAAGAGAAGGCAAAATATTAATGTGGTAAGAGTCAAACAATTAGATTATGCGGCCTTATCTTGTACCAAAAATGTGGTAAGAGAACAGTTAGATTGAGTGAAGGGTTTAGGCTTCTAATACTCCCGCTTTCTAGACGTCACGGTGCATTTGATGTATCGGCATCTATTTATTGGATTGCATTGGAAAGAACAGAGTTATAAAGTGGACCTAGATTTCCTGATGCTATTAATCTCTACTTTTCAATTGCTGGGAATTGCTTTATAGCTTTCCCAAGATTTTTTTGTACTTAAAACTTGTGCTTTTGACCTGATGACTCCTCATTCATGCTTCCTGGTATCAGGGCAGTCTCAACCTCCATGCCACCTTTCAGTGTTTCTTGAGGTTACGGATTCACGAAATACTAACAGCGATTGGAGTTGTTTTGTGAGCCATCGGCTGTCAGTTGTGAACCAAAGAATGGAAGAGAAGTCTGTTACAAAGGAATCTCAAAATCGCTATTCAAAGGCTGCAAAGGACTGGGGTTGGCGCGAGTTTGTGACACTCACTAGCCTCTTTGATCAGGATTCTGGCTTTCTAGTCCAAGATACTGTTGTCTTCTCTGCGGAAGTTCTTATATTGAAAGAGACATCCATAATGCAGGACTTCACTGATCAAGAAACTGGCTCAGGAAATTCCTGCTCTCAGTTGGACGGAATTGGGAAGAGGAGTTCATTCACGTGGAAAGTGGAGAATTTCTTGTCCTTCAAGGAAATAATGGAAACCAGAAAAATATTTAGCAAATTCTTTCAAGCTGGTGGTTGCGAGCTTCGGATTGGTGGGTGGCTCTTTAAGAGCTTGCATTATTACAATTCAAACTGTTGCAGCCACTATTGGAATTGTGCTGGATGATTAAGTTTAATTTTATTGTCTGTCCTTTGGTTGTGCAGGAGTTTATGAGTCCTTTGACACCATATGTATTTATTTGGAGAGTGACCAATCAGTTGGCAGTGATCCTGAGAAGAACTTTTGGGTCAGATACAGGATGGCCATTGTCAATCAAAAGAATCATCCAAAACTGTTTGGAAGGAGTCCTCTATTTGTACAAAGACATGGAACAACTCTGTTCTTCAATTTATGAAGGTGTCTGACATGTTAGAAGCTGATGCAGGGGTTTTTGCTGCGTGACACAGTTGTGTTTGTATGCGAGATCTTGGACTGCTGCCCATGGTTTGAGTTTTCTGACCTGGAGGTTAGTAGGTTATGTATTTATTCTCAGTATCTACTAACTCCCTCCCATGTGCTCTGCTGAATATGAGCAAGCGCACAAATCATGTACCTTCACCATAGAGCGTCATGAAGCCATGTTTGTGCTGCTTGGCACTCGTTCTTAAGTGGAAGTTTTGGTTTGATTTACTGTGGCCAGTGAACAATCTCTGGTGCCATATTTCCGTTATTTATGAAAATGCTAACCTTTAAAAGATCGGAAATTTGAAAACTCAATTTTATCACTCTCTTATGTTGCCTTCAGAAAACTCTAATTGGCGAGTTTGAGACAACCAAGAGATTATTTTGAATCAGAACTTTATATTTTTGTTTTGTAAAAATCAATGCATTCACCAATCTGCACTATCTTAACTTTAGCCATTATCTCTTATAATTGATGTCATATTCCTGTGTTGACCTGGTATATTGATGATTGTCAGGTTTTAGCTTCAGAAGATGATCAAGATGCTTTGACAACTGACCCTGATGAACTCATTGATTCTGATGATAGCGATGGTCTAAGCGGAGATGAAGAAGACATATTCAGAAATCTTCTATCCAGAGCTGGCTTTCACCTTACTTATGGAGATAATTCTTCTCAACCTCAGGTCACTTTAAGAGAGAAACTGCTTATGGATGCTGGAGCAATTGCTGGTTTCTTGACTGGACTCCGTGTTTATCTTGACGACCCTGCAAAAGTAAAGCGCCTGCTACTTCCTACGAAGATATCTGGTAGTAATGATGGAAAGAAGACTAATAAGAATGATGAGTCTTCTCCCAGTTTGATGAATTTGTTAATGGGAGTCAAAGTTTTGCAACAAGCAATCATTGATTTACTTTTAGACATAATGGTTGAATGTTGCCAACCTTCAGAGGGGACTTCAAGTGATGATTCATCTGACATGAGCTCCAAACCTTCACCTGATGGCAGTGGAGCAATTAGTCCGTTGGAATCTGATGGAGACAATGGAATGACAGAATTTGCACAGCTTTCTGTGGAGGAAAAATTAGACATGGGGATTGGTGAAACTATAAATGCGTCTGCTGTACAAAGTTCTGACACGGACAGGATTAGCATGCAAGCAAAAACTGTTCCTGGACAGCCTATTTGTCCACCAGAGACGTCTGCTGCTGGTTCCTTTGAAAACCCTTCTCTTCGGTCCAAGGTATGGTTCCTATATCTTCTAAACTATTGAACATGTTGCCTGCTTGTCTATAAATTGATTTATGGTGTCTACAATTTAGACCAAGTGGCCGGAGCAGTCGGAGGAGCTTCTTGGATTGATTGTGAACTCCTTGAGAGCTCTTGATGGAGCCGTCCCACAAGGTTGTCCAGAACCAAGGAGGCGGCCACAGTCTGCTCAAAAAATTGCTCTTGTGTTGGATAAAGCTCCCAAGCACCTTCAACCAGACCTAGTTGCACTGGTTCCAAAATTGGTTGAGCATTCAGAACATCCGCTTGCTGCTTGTGCTCTTTTAGATCGGCTGCAGAAGCCTGATGCGGAACCTGCATTGCGCTTGCCGGTAAGATAATGAGAGACTGCTTTCTATCCTGTTGTTGCTTTGATTGCATTGATGAGGTTGTCATGTACGTTTGATGGCATTTTCGGTAAGTGGCATCAGTTTAATTCTTTTTCACTGGTTATAGGCTTATGTCTGAGAAACATTTGTTTCTCAGGTTTTTGGAGCACTTAGTCAGTTAGAATGCAGCAGTGAAGTATGGGAACGTGTTCTTTTTCAGTCACTGGAGCTTTTGGCTGATTCAAATGATGAACCTCTTGCAGCCACAGTGGACTTTATATTTAAAGCTGCACTACATTGTCAACATCTTCCTGAAGCAGTAAGCACAAATGAGAGGATAAAACCTGTTCCCTCCGTTTCCTGATTTCTTTTCTCTGCTTGATTTCTTTGAGAATGCCATTTACTTCTGTTGGCCTATTGCTGCAGGTGAGGTCTGTACGAGTCAGATTAAAGAATTTGGGTACAGAAGTATCTCCATGTGTCTTAGACTATTTAAGTCGGACTGTAAATAGTTGTGCAGATATTGCTGAATCAATTCTTCGAGATATCGAATGTGATGATGATTTTGGTGATAATTTCTCACCAAACCCTTCTGGGCTTTTTGTATTTGGTGAAAGCGGACATAGTTCTGAAAGACTACCTTCAGGGGAAGATGAAGCTCTCCATGGTAGTTCTTATTTTTCTGATATTTACATATTAATTGAGATGTTATCAATACCTTGTCTGGCAGTTGAAGCTGCCCAAACTTTTGAGAGAGCAGTAGCTTGTGGGGCCTTTGTTCCTCAGTCTGTAGCCTTGGCCTTGGAAAAACGCCTTGCTAGACGATTGAATTTTACTTCACAATATGTTGCTGAAAATTTTCAGCAGCCTGATGTAGTCATGGAAGGGGAAGCCATCGAGCATCTGAGAGCACAACGAGATGATTTCACTGCAATCCTTGGTCTTGCAGAGACATTGGCACTTTCCAGAGACTTGCGGGTGAAAGGATTTGTGAAGATTCTTTATACTATGCTGTTCAAACATTATGCTGATGAGTCTTACAGATTAAGGATGCTAAAGAGACTTGTTGATCGAGCTACAACTACTGCAGATGCTAGTCGTGACATAGATTTAGATATGGAGATTTTGGTGATCTTAGTGTGTGAAGAACAGGAAATAGTAAGACCAGTTCTGAACATGATGCGTGAGGTTGCTGAACTTGCAAATGTTGATAGGGCAGCTCTTTGGCATCAGTTATGTGCCAGTGAAGATGATATTCTTCGTATTCGCGAAGAAAGGAAAACTGAAATCGCTAACATGTCTAAAGAAAAAGCTGCTTTAGTCCCAAAGGTTAAGTGAATCTGAGGCTACTAATAGCCGTCTAAAGGTAATTATATCACCTCTATCACTGCTTTTCCCGCAAAATTGTTACAACTTTTGACACTTGCATATGGATTAACAGTCCGAAATGAGGGCTGAGATAGATCGCTTTGCTCGGGAACGGAAAGAGCTGATAGAACAGATACAAGAAGTTGAGAGTCAACTTGAATGGGTTCGCTCCGAAAGGGATGATGAAATCACAAAGCTTAAGTCTGAGAAGAAACTTCTTCAAGATCGTCTCTATGATGCAGAATCACAACTCTCGCAACTGAAATCTCGAAAACGCGATGAATTGAAGGTCTGATATTTTATCAATTTTAAAATGATTATCTGAAGGATATGTGAATTACATGATTTGAATTGGATAGTCTTCTATTGATAAAACCTTAAAGTTTGTTTTCTGAGGTGTAAAAATGGTGGGTTTGTCTTTTCCCATAGAAAGTTGTAAAGTTTTTTTGCCAAAAATTTGTCTTAAGTTTGAGACTTTTCCTGCTACAATGCCACACTGTGTTGTCTGACAGTATTTCCTGGTTTTCAACCATGATATCTGGAGGACATTGTATTGTTTAACCTTTTTTAACTTTTCCCTTCTTGGTATTTAGCATCAGCATATTTTGACTTTTCTCATGCCTGGCAACTCGTGGTGAATATTTCAGAGGGTAATGAAGGAGAAAAATGCTCTTGCTGAGAGGTTAAAGAGTGCTGAAGCAGCACGAAAAAGGTTTGATGAAGAGTTGAAAAGATTTGCCACGGAAAATATGACTCGAGAAGAGATACGACAATCACTTGAAGATGAAGTTCGTCGGCTGACACAAACAGTTGGGCAAACAGAAGGAGAGAAGCGTGAGAAGGAGGAACAGGTTGCTCGATGCGAGGCATATATTGATGGGATGGAATCCAAACTGCAGGCCTGCGAGGTCTTTATTTAACCCTATTCCTTATTTGGCAATAGCTTGCTTAGTGACCTCATTTTCTAGTACTTCATCGATCAGTCCCCAAATGGCATGGCATGATTTGAATAAAATCATGCCCCGGTAATTTATGCAATTCTGTCTTCTTACAAAATGGGTGTTTTACGTGCGTGTGGTTGCCATATGCAAGGAATTTGAATAGTTAGAGCAACGCTTACATCTGCCTAATTTTTGCTACAGCAATACATCCATCATCTAGAGGCTCAACTCCAGGAAGAAATGTCGCGACATGCTCCTTTATACGGTGCTGGCTTGGAAGCTTTATCAATGAAGGAGCTGGAGACAATATCACGCATCCACGAAGAAGGGCTGAAGCAGATTCACACCATCCAACAGCGTAAAGGAAGTCCAGCCAGCAGTCCTCTTGTAAGTTCCCACACCCTTTCTCACAGTCATGGTATGTATCCCCCCACCCCACCGCCAATGGCCGTTGGATTGCCTCCTTCTCTCATCCCAAATGGTGTTGGAATCCATAGCAATGGGCATGTGAATGGTGGGGCCAGCCCGTGGTTCAACCATTAGAATGGGTTATGGTATGGAATCAGATACCTGAGGTGACTGGTGGGACAGTTCGTATGGTAAGATTCGCCGATTAAGGAGAGCTTTCACAACATACCGTGATGGTGTCATTTTATAATTTTTTTTTGGAGTTCTCTTGGCATTTTAACTGGTTAGGACTGTTGGAATGGCCTGAGAAAAAAAGTCCATGCTGATTATTGTTTAGATATGCTTTGTTAGGATTGGTAGGAATTCGTGATCATGCGAATCCAATATCACTAACAGTTGCAAATGCCAGATTTGAATATTTTTTCCTTCCCCAGCTTCAATTAATCAAGGGCATTTGGAAAATTTTGTTTAGTTTATCTGACTCTCCTTCAAGTTGCACTGAGGCTCTCTCTCGCTCTCTCTCACACACATACGCGCGCAGAAAACACACTTGTAGCAGGCTGCTTCATTGTCCTGCTCTATTTTCTTCAGTTCTTTTCGTTATTGTGAATCTTATCTCGTGTTGTCAAATGTGAGCCCATTTACAAGTGACATCAAAGTGTACTAGTATGTTAATACGAAATATGCTCCCAATTATTTTATCAATCTCATGTATTACACATTTATCTGTTACAAATTATAATTCGAAGTGTAAAATCAAATTATTTTTTACAAGGCACAAGGAAATTGTTATTAAAGTAAGATAAACATCCATATGTTTCGGTGGGAAATCAAACTTCAGGACACTAGTTCAACTGGTGAAGTACAAGCTTCAAGAAACCTATAGAAAGCTAATTTCAAATGAAACTCGGTACTTTATACTCAAGACATGAAAAAAATTGAAGGTCAATTATGTTGTTTTTTTTTTGGTGCATTTAGTATTTATTAATTAGGGCTACAATTGATTTTGTTAAATAATAATCATAAAAAAAAATTGATATCATTTGTAGAGTCAGTCACATAGTGGAATACAAGGATGTGATAAAAAGTGAAACATGTGATTTCATGACCACATAGTAATTAGGCATTGTAAATTATCACATGTAGTATCAAAAGTCGGATGAATCAAAATATATGTATATACTCGTGTCCATGTGTATAACTAGACAATATTGAGAATTTGATGGAAATCGAACCGAGAACTCAGTCCTATACAAGAATCTCCCGAAATTTAGAATATATATTCATGTGACAGATTACACGTGTACTAAAGTCAAATCTCTAAAAACTTGATTTTGTATCATCCTAGAAATAGACAACATAGACCATACATGAATTTTCAAACCTTCCCAAAATTAAGGGGATGTTTGTGGACAATAATAAATGCATTTGACTAACAAAAGAAAAGGCTATAAATCAACAAATATTAAACTTGGCCACCCAAATATTAAGTATTGCTCTCATAGTTAATACAATTCTTAGTAGGGGGAATCAATCAACCATTAGTCTCCTCTCCCCTCCCCTCCCCTTCCCTATTGCTTTCTCTCATTTTATACTTCAAACTTTGAAGAACAATAAACAAAAAAATAAAATAAAATAAAAATGTTCTTCTTTTCGTAAGAAGAACTGGAATAAATCTCTTTTCTTCTTCTTCTTCTCCTTCTTCTCTCTCTCTCTCTTTCTATTTCTCTCTCATGATGAGGGGCTTAGCTTGTTCTCTTCTTGCATGTCACATGCAAAATGGCGGTTCTTGCATGAACTGGAGAAGTGTTTCTTGTTGTTAGGATCACAGAGCAACATCTCTAGGTAACGAAAGTGACAATTTTGTTTAACATTGATTGATTTGAAAAATGAGAACGAATGATGAAGTGTTTGATCTCTGGGGTGGTTTGCAGTCTTTGCAGAATGAACCGAGTTTTCTCACCCTACTTCGATCCTGATTTCGATAGTCTCACGGAGAGAATACACGGTCCAGCGTGAGTCTTCTTTGTTGCTCGGATCAATAATGAATAAAGAGAACTGTTCGTTCACTTTTTCCTTCCATTGATTTGCAGCTGTAGAGTTAACATAGAAAATGAAGGCGTAGAAGATTGCACGATCGTTAAGGTAAATCATGTGGTTTTCGAATACTGGACCTTGAAAACTAAGTGTTTGTAGATTGTTGTTCCCATGATAAAGATTTGACTCGTGAATGCCAGATCGACAGCGTAAACAAGCAAGGGCTCCTTCTGGAAGTGGTGCAAGAGCTCACAGATTTGAACCTAACCATAACAAAAGGATACATTTCTTCTGATGCGGGATGGTTCATGGACGGTAATGATTCTGTCGCCTCCCGCCTTTTTGCTTTCTGATATATCTCTTTATGCGCTCGAGGCGTGTTCGTCAAAATGCGTTATAGACAAAAGAGATAGGATTGGGCACGAGTCTTGATCTGGTGTGATCTTGTGTTGTTGCAGTTTTTCATGTTAAAGATGAGCTGGGCCACAAGATCACTGATCAAAGGGTCATCAACTACATCCAGCAGGTAAATTTACTCCGTCGAAAAGGGCTTACAGTTCTTGATTTTCACCATCTAGCTGCTCACAGTGTTGATCACTACACACACGCACGTGCGCGCACACACATATATATTCTCAAAAAGCTGACTTGAGTGACGTGCAGGCGATCGGTTCCAATTGTGCGACGAGTCCCAAAGCCAAGGCCCGGAATGAGTCCCTGCTCGGCCAGCCTACAGCAATCGAGATGACAGGAAGAGACAGGCCAGGCCTGTTTTCGGAGATATCAGCAGCCTTAGCTGATCTCGGTTGCAACATAGTCGAAGCTCACTCGTGGAGCCACAACGCCCGTTTGGCCTGCGTGGCTTACATTTCGGACCAATCAATCGATACCCCGATAGACGATGGCCGGCTCCACGCCATCGAGGACCACTTGACCACCGTTCTGCGGGCCACAACTGCTGCCAAAGAAGAAAACACTAACCAGCAAGAAGCCAAGCCCGCGGGCCTTCCTAAGGGGGAACTAAGCACAACGACCAAAGTAGAGCGTCGTCTGCACCAACTGATGCTTTCGGTCCGCGACTTTGACGGGCCAGTGCAGTACCGTAGGTCGTCACCGGACCCATTTTCGTACGGTGACGATGAGGATAGGAAGGCTAATGTATCGATCGAGAGCTGTGTCGAGAAGGGATACTCGATAGTCACTATCGAATGCAAGGACCGGAGGAGACTGCTGTTTGACACTGTCTGCACGCTCGCAGACTTGCAGTACGTGATCTTCCACGCCTCCATAGATTCCTGTGGAGGATACGCACATCAAGTATGTTTGTCATCATCATATATACATCCTTTGAAAGAACAGAAGCAAAAGCAAAACGAAGACAAACGTGCATTGTATTCTTCTCATCACGTGTGTTTCCTTTCCGCACAGGAGTACTTCATCAGGAACGCAGACGGGCGTGCGCTGACCACGGAGAGCGAGAAGGACAGGGTCGCGAAATGCCTGGAGGCCGCCATAGAACGCAGGGTCTGTGAGGTAACTAACTAACTAACTAACTAACTAACTAACATCTCCCCCCCTCCCCCCTATGTTCCCATAACTATTACTGAATCCAGCGCGAGCGATATATTCAACACGAACAAATAAATTCACGACCAATCAACCTGCCAGGGCGTCCGGTTGGAGCTCTGCGCGCACAACAGGGTGGGATTGCTCTCGGACATGACGAGGGTCCTGAGGGAAAACGGGCTGGCGGTGGTGAGAGCGGACGTGGCGACGCGAGGAGAGAAGTCGGTTAACGCCTTCTACGTGAGGGACATCTCAGGAAATAATGTGGATAGAAACTTGATAAAATCTATGAAGAGAGAGATGGGTGCAATAGATATTGAAGTTTTGATCATGGATGAGACTACTCAAGTAACTACTACTACACCAACCTCAGCTGCTGGTGGGAGGACAAAGTTCTCTATTGGGGAAATTTTGAAGTCTCAGATCGATCGCTTCTCACACAACTTCGTTCCCATTAAATAAATGTACATAATGTAGCTCAAAAAAAAAGAAAAAAATTAAAGAATTTTTTTTTTTGTTTATATTTTAGCTTTCAAAGGGTATTCATAAAGAATCATGTACATAAACAAATCTAATTTAGTATTGTTGCCCAAGAAAAAAAAAATCTATTTTTAGTATTATGCAGCAGATATATTTTTGAAAATGGCAATGAATTTATTTGTAAATCAGGAGAAGCTAGATATATATTTAACAATGGCAATGAATTTAATTGTAACTCAGGGGAAGCTTGATTTGTTAAAATTTTGCTTGTTAAAACAAAATCCCTCCCTCTCTCTCTCTCTCTCTCTCTCTATCTCTCTCTAAGTTAGTTGATTGGTTAAGAAAATCTCATCTGAATTTGGAATGTTCATCAGGTTCAGTTTAGATTTCCTAATTAAATTTCTGATGAGATGATGGATTGTTAGGATTTTATCTTTCTAATTTAGTGGAAAATATATTTTATTTTATGCAGTGAGTACATTCTTTTCAATTATTTCATAGTAGAATGTATGGATTCTAAAGCAATTTAAAGTTTTGAAACAAGCATTGTCTCTTGTTAGTTATTTGTTGATTTCCCCTTTTTTTTTTGGTTTTGATAAATAGTTATTTATTGAATTTGATAATTGAGAAGCACGTTTAATAGCTCGCCTGGATAGAATTTTTTTTAAAAAAAATACTTATTTTTTGAAGAAAAAACATTTCAAATAAAAAAGAAATTATGTTTGAATAAATTTTTAGAAAAAAAATCAGAAGTTAAAAAAAAAATTAAAAAATAACTTTTTTTAAAAGTTGCTCAAAATAACTAAAAATATATTTCGAAACACTTTTAAATTCAAACATGAAATTGTTTGCCTTAAAAAAATAAAAAAAACTCTATTGAAAAAGCACAACTCAATAAGTATTTGTTTTTTTAAAGTTCAACCAAACAGGCCTATGCGGGAAATAGTAAAGAACAGAAGGCGTGAAATGGCGGGAGAAAACGTTTATTTTTGCCACAGCAAAACCCCCAATTGTCAGACAATCAAACCCTAATTTATTGGTCTCTCTCTCTCACACACACAGACACACACAAGAAGTGACAGGGCTAGACGAAATGGAGCCATGGCACCGAAACCAACTTTCATTCATAGATCACCTCAGCCAAATCACCTCTTCGCAGGAGGGGAAGCTCGAGAACTGCCCCATCGACCGTGAGTTCGAGGACTTTTCGAATTCGAAGCCGAACCGGTTTGATGCGTTAGCCAGACCTCCTCCGGCGCGGCCCAAATCCACCGGAATCTTCATGGTCTCCGTTCCCGACTCGGTCGATTCAGCAAATCAGGCATCGGAAGACGAAGATGCTCAGTTCCACACCCCTCCGGAGCACCACCAGTCCTCCTCAGAGGACCAATTCGTCGACGAATTATGCGCTGAAGCTTTGAAGGCCTTCGAAGTGGGGGATGGGTGTAGTAGTAGATTGAGAAAAGCTAGGGCTGTTGAAGAGGGTGGTGTGAATGGTGAGCCGGAGAGAAAGAAATTCAGGGTTCCGCCGGAGGATCCAGATACAGTTGGTGGTGAAGGAGAAACTGAAAAGATTGAGGGAAATGAGGATGAGGATGTGCATGATACTGAGGTTGTTGTTGTGGACAGTGAGGATTATAGTGAGGTAGTAGCTACTGTGAATTTGGGCGACGATGTTGATGTTGAAACGAGGCGGGATAGCTGTGTTGATGGTTCCGGCGGAAGGCGTCAATTGCCAGCATCGATGAGGGATGTGGGAAGTGAGAATGACGTGGAAACTGTGGCCAAGAGAAAGGCTGGATTAGGGAATGTTGATGGTTCTTGCAGGAGGCACCAATTTCGTGCTTCAATGAAGAATGTGGGAGGTGAGAATGAGGTGCAGGGAAAGGGTGGGTTGATGGATTATGTGAGTGTGCTCGTAGCTATTTTCAATCATAGCAATGGTGGCGAGGACTTTTTGGAGACGGCTGCTGGACGGGGTGTGGCGTTTCCTCGGCCAAGATGGTGGGAGGACGTTGGAAAGTAACTGCATTGTGTGCTAGTTTCTTCTGTCCTCAAACGGGGGGTCTAATGTATGTATATGTATCATGTATATTATGTGTATCATGTATATTTTGTGTATCGGGTTGGCTGGAGGCAAGGACATCTATTGATGTTTGCGGTTATTTGTATCAATCTTGATGAATGTTGGAAGTCCTCAATGCTATGGCTAGAGCCTAGATGACATTTGCATTCGCTTTTGTGTCTCTCAGAGCTACTTTCTATCACGGGAAGAGACAACAGTTCAGGCGCCAACCTCAGCTGGTGGAAGGCCAAAGTTGTCTATTGAGGAAGATTTTCAAGTCTCGAATCCATTGGTTCTCTCCCACGCTTCGTTGCTGTTATATGATACACACACACACACACACACACACAGACACAGACGTGTGTGTGTGTGTGTGTAGCTGGGTTTTTTGTTGTTGATAGTTTCAAGGGCACTCATGATGTATATAAACTAATCTATTTAGTAATATGAAGATGTATTTATAATGGCTGTGATTTTAATTGCTTGTGAAGCAGGATAAGCTGGACAAGCAAATAGCTTGAATTTTTGTTTAAATTTGAATGCGAGAACTGTAAAGAATTTACAAGACAGTCAATACATGAACTTTGGAGCTCATAACTTGTTGGCCCCTTCTATAAATTCACTTGATTTCCTATACTTTATCCAACCCTTAGATTTAATCGTCTAAGCCACACAGAGTGCAAAATCATATGAAACATATCAAATCTCTTCACTGGCTGATTCAAAACAAAATGCCTCCTTACGGCTCTCAATCCCTCTTTCATCCTCACATACTCGTCTTCTGTTACTCCAACCAATATCTCCTTCAATCGCGGAATTTCAGAAACATCAACCTGTATCGAGAATGCCTCCCACCTTAAAACATCGCTAAATGGGAGCACATAGTGATCAGATAATATGACAGGGATGCATTCGGCATAAATGGCCTCGACAATTCTGGGGCTAGCCACTTCGTATCCACTGGGGCATAAGCAAAACTTGGACCGCAACATGGTATCGTAATAATCTTGATCTTTAGGGAGGTATTCATAAACATGGAGATGAGGGTCTCTGCCCCTCCAATGTTTAAGGAGAATCGGCCTAATAGGGCCATGTATGCCACCAGCAAAAAATGCAAGGTAGGGTCGAGGAGAATTTTGGGGTGGAGGAGAAATTAGCTTGGGATTTACAATGCCACCATAAAGATGGATTTCAGGCAGGCTCACATCTTTTTGTGGATTGAATCCTTCAGAGGAATTTGCATTGCACAAGACACGGATCGATGTGTTGTAGAGAAATTCATTTCCTTTTGAGGCATGAGGCGCCTGTTAAAAATTTCAAACCAAAACATTTTAAATTAGGATAGCATAATCTAATGGCATAATGGTAATGTGAGCATGAATAAATAACTGATCAATAGTATGCTCACCCAGTCGTGGCAAGATAGCATGAAGTGGTCAGCTCCTTGAGTTCTATTCCAGAAGGGGTGTTTAGTGGAGATGAGTTTCACATAATCGGACACAAATTCTTTGAGCGGGGTGATATTATACGTATTAGGCATGTAAATGTACTTGACCATCCATGTTACGCTAAACGGCATGAAGTAAACATGAGCTGCTTGCGCGTTGCTTGTCCTGAACCTATTGTTTCCATGGTCCATCTCATGGATGAATCTGCCTTCGCTAGTGTATATGTCTTTGCATGGCCCATCATGTACTATTGGTAACTCCCCTTCTTGATATACATAAACCTTGAATCTTCTTTCCATTTCCCTGTAACTCCTGCAAATATGCCTCTCGTGAATACAATTAAGGATATTAATTTATACTTAATTCTAAAATCACTTTAGATATCTCATTTTTTCCTTGAGTTGTGTGTGTGTGTGTGGGGTGTTGGGGGGGGGGGGGGTTGGGGTTAAGGATCATAAGTGAAAAGATGGCAATTAAGTGAAAAGACACATAAGTGTTCATCATATAAGATACGTTATATGCTTAGGGATCAAATTATAACAGATTAATTAGTGTGATAACTTATTATAACACAATCACTGCAGAGGAATATAATTGCTTTACCCATGTTTATAGCGTAAGGGGATTTTATGTCTCATAAGAACCAAGAGTAAATGCAAATGGTTTTAAAGAAATCTCATTTTCCCACAATTTGATGAGATCTCATAATGAACTGTAACCTCACTCTTTGTGCATGTAATTAAATATCAGATTGTGAATACTTAAAAGCATGATTACGTCCATAATTACCCGAAACTTATCAATCTCTGTAATCGAAAAGTGAAAGCCAAGATGTGCAAAATTACTCGAGCTTTTCAAGTCCATTGGCATTCTTCATGCAAAATAAATACATTAAAGAGCAAAAAGAGAATTAATAGCAAAGAAAACAGAGTTTAAAGAAAGAGTCTTTGCTTTTTCCTTTTTTTACGTTAAAGCTTTGACTTATATTTTAATACACCAAATTCTTAGGTAAACATTGTTTAACAATTGTTTACATGATTTCAAGCCCAGTAGTGATGCTTTTGTCACTTTAATAAACCATAAAGTCAAAATTTCAGTCGGCATTCATTCAAAGAAAAACCCTTTTTTTTTTAAGAAAATAACAGATATAGCAAAAAGGGATTAGAGCTATCCATGAGCAATGTTTGATACAGAAAAGTAATGAGTAATAGTAGCACGGATTTTTTTTTTTTTTCAATCTTGTCAAAGATCGAAATAACAAATAGAGTGGAGGGAACAATGAGTGTGCGCACTACGCACCCCCCATGCTTCATAAAGAAGACTCTCTTTCCCCCTCATTAAAACCACAACTCTCACTAGTAAAATATCACATGTGGAATGCATAATCTTGAGATTTTTGCAGGGTGTCTTAGAAGGAAAGTCCCCACAATTTCACATACCCCCACCCCCTCAAAAGCTAATTTGAATATGCATAAAAGTTGATTTTTTTTTGATTGATTGAAAGGCTCACATATTCAATGAGTACGTGAAATTTACAAGTTAATGACTCGTGCGAGTGCTTTACAAGTTTTGTGCCATCATTTAGCAACCATCCTTAACATTTTCTGTATACTGATAAAGTTTTGATGGTGCTATTAACAGAGTTTTGAGAGAACCGAATGGTCCTTAAATTGACTAGAAATCACTTACTGGTAAAATGTGCTGGGGTTTCGATAGATTTCCGGGGACAGAATGCTGTTGTTCTTGATGATTACTGACTGGTTTCTGATAGCAGCTGCTTTCCTGATTGCTGCTCTAGCTCTAGCTAATCCTTGCTCCAGTTTATTACTTGCTCTACTCTGCATTTATCAAGTACATATCAAATTAAATCCTGAATTATTGTAATGAAACTGATTGTTTCAATAAAAAATTGATTTTCAATCACTTCTATTCACACAGAAAAAAACACACTGATTAAACAGTAAAAATTGAAGGAAGAAAAAAAACAAAAACTGAGCTGGTAATAACTGCATTTCTTTTATGCTTAACTGACAGCTTATTAACAAATTAAGTGCTCCAAATTTGATTCAGTAACTCCCAATCCAAGCTAGAACAGAAAAAAAAAAAAAAAAACTCTTGAGGATCATCACGAAATTAATTAACCTGATCCCTCAGATTAACGTAAAAGCTCCAGCGGATCATATAACTGAAATATGAATTTACACGCGATTTCCATTCAGCAAATTACATTTAATGTTCATATATTCAGAATTATCTGCACACACACGCACGCAGGTGTGTGTGTGTTTGAAATACTTACGCTGACAGTTGGCTTGAATTTGGATGCGAATTCAGAAGAAAGCACAGCTCTGGATTCATCGTTTCGTGTATGCGCAGCAGCAGCGGTGACCAACTCAACAATCGGTATCTTGTGCTCTGCTTCGGAACTCGAGTAGAACTGCCGGCCGAATCTATTTGCTCCGCCGGAGAAGAAAACTCCGGCGATCGACGTCACCAAAACTGCTGAGAGTACAACGATCGACAGAGCCGCTCCACCTCCCCTCTCCATCGCCACCTTTTCACGCTCCGCGTGTGTGTTTGAGTGTCTGCGTGTATCTATATGTGTGTGTGTGTGTGTGTGTGTCTGTATATATGGTTCGACACACCAGTTGTGCTGAATGTGTGAAGCTGTTGAGGAGACGGTTTTACGAAAAAAAGAGAATGAATAGGCGGGGAATGCCTTAGGAACTCTGTTTGAGTGTGTGTGTGTGTGTGTGAGAGAGAGAGAGAGAGAGAGAGAGAGAGTGTAATGGTGATTTACCGTTTCTACCCACGTCGAGAGGTGAGTGAGTAATTGTTTAATACTAAATATTAATTGATTGTTACCAAAATCTCATCTGTAAAATTACGAAAATCTTAGCTACTAATTACCAGCTAATTTTGATTAGCTGTCTACGAGGTCATCTTTCCTAAATTTGGAACGTAAATATTTATGTTTTTCGGACTGTTAAAGCAATTTGGAGACCACGTTTAATTCAAGTGTTTTGTTTTTTTTAACCAGATTTAGTAATATTAAATTTCTGATTACATGAATAATCCTATATTAGAAATAATGCTCTATTACAATCATTGCATCAATATTGCAATCAAAAAAAAAATATTACAATTAAATATTTTCAAATGATAACGATATATAAACTGCTATACAACAGGAAGAAATTGATTTTATATTAAAAAAATACGCACGTTAACTAACGGGAATCGAATCTTCAACACATTAAGGTTAATTAATATTTCAAAAATTAATTTTAAGGATTGGATTAAGATTAATGTCTTATCCACTCAATCTCCGACTCAAGATTGACCATCTTTTAATTTAATGAAATTTGAAATTTCAACTCAAATGTGAATTAAAAGTGATAAAACATGTACAAAAATACATATGTTAAATTACTCGAACTTGATTCATATTTTGAAAACTTGTTGGAACCCAATTTATTTGATAAAGAGATTAAATTCAAACATAATTTTAAAGTCAACAAAAAATCTAAATCAATAATAAATACTATTTTTATCATCACGGCCAATTAAATTCGTTCACATCCGTCATCCAAAATATTAAATACATCCAAAATAGTTCGCATAATCATTCACACTACACTATGTATATATATAAAATAAATAAACAAATTTCATTATTTACATTCTTGCACATAATTTGAATTCAGCCAAAAAATGCCAAAATTGTTACATTACACTTACTAAAAATTTTATATGCGAACCTAATTTAAATGAATCCAATAAATCATACGGCAAGTGTAATTCAAACGTATTATACTTGCCAAGTGATTGGTCTCTCTCTAAATTATGCAGCACAATCACAAGACAAGTATAAAACACTCGCCATGTAATTAATACTGATCCGATCGAGCCGGGTCTGGACCCACGTGATTAAAGCCGGTTCAATCGAGTCGATCTGGACCCACGTGATTAATACTGATTGGATTGAATTGGATCTAGACCCGCATGATTAATACTAGTTCGAATTGAATTTGGACTAGAGTTTCCGCTATACTAATCTAACATTTAGCCTCCTAAGCCACACAGAATGTAACACCATATGTAACAAATCAAATCTTTGGGCCGGCCGATGAAGAAGAAAATGTTTCTTCACCTCCAAAATTCGTCTCTGCTTCTTCAAATACTCACCCCTCGTAACCCTTTCCAATATTTCCTTAATTTCAGCTATCCGAGCCACCGGTATGTGGATCGAGAACTTGGTCCAATCAAGAACATCGTCGAAGGGCAGCGCGTAGCCATCTGATATGATCACCGGCACGCATCCCATGTGCATCGACTCGATCAGCCTCGGGCTGGCCACCTCGTAGCCGCTGGGGCATAGGCAAAATTTCGAATGGGACATTAGTTCGAAATAATTTACATTTTTCGGAAGGTATTCGTGTATTTGGATGTCAGTGTCGTTTTTATCCTTCCAGTGTCGGAATAACTTTTTCCTGACGTGCCCGTGGGGTCCGCCCGCAAAGAATGCGAGGATCGTTCGATTGTTGGGCGATTGGTTGCGGTCGGGCGGGCCTAGGCCTCGACTAGGGGTTTTTATTTCAGGCAAGGAGACGTCCCTGGTTGGTCGGAAACCTTCGGAGACATTGGCATTGCATAGGCCTCTAATTAGGTTTTTGAAAAACGAAGGATTGGCTGCTGAAATATCTGGTCCCTGCAAATATATAGTCATTATATACTTTAAATTATTATTATTATTATTGAATATTGAATGAAACTATATGCACATAATTTCAATATTTGTTTAACAATTTTGAAGCAAAGTTCCAATTTTTCTAGTAGACTCGCAAAGAAATTCGATTAAATTACTTATAGTTGAGTTTTAAACTAATTAAATGTACTTATTAACAATATCAATGCGTGAAGAAAATCTTGAATAAATTTTAAATAAAAACCAAAAAAGAAATGGAAAAAAAAGACAAAATTTGAACCTGCATTTCTACATATTTTCCTCTCAAACATATGTATTTTCAATCAATTTGCTCTTCATTTTGAAATATATATGAAAATACATGTGCGCATAAGTGAAAACACTTTATAATCAAAGCATTAAGCCTAATGGATATGTACCTCGCTTTTAAAGGCGTAGGAAGTGTCACTTAGGATTCGAATCCTGATAGTGTATATATGTGGATAATGTATGTGCGTATTAAAATAATAATAAAAA
Organism: Petrea volubilis; assembly: GCA_026212405.1. Lineage (NCBI taxonomy): Eukaryota > Viridiplantae > Streptophyta > Magnoliopsida > Lamiales > Verbenaceae > Petrea > Petrea volubilis. Next base: position 23,617,915 of record CM047880.1, read on the forward strand.
CAGACTACGTACCCAATCATGGCATGCAACAAAGAAATGATCAGCCCCGGCGCTCCGGTTCCAAAAGGGATGCTTATGGGCCAGAACACCGATATAATCCGCCACCACGTTGCGCAGGGGGTGGCGGTCGTAGCTGACTCGGGGTGTGTAGAGATAGTGGACAATCTCTGTCACCGCCACCGGCAAGAAAAACGCATGCGCCTCTGTCGGGTCGCCCGCTGCGAAAGGGTTGCCGGGAGTCTCGAGTTCGTCGATCATCTGCCCTTCAATCGAGTAAATGTCTTTCAATGGCCCGAAGTGAAATAAGGGGACCTCCCCTTCCTTGTACAACCATATTTTAAACCTCTTCTCCATTTCTATGTAGCTCCTGAACGCGAAGAAGTGTAACTGATTCACTATGTGATCGACACTAATTTAACTGAAATTTCGTACACTAATATTTGTGGTGTGTAGTAATAGTTGGTAGAACTAAAAGTTGCAAATTATCCTAATTAATATACTTCTAAAAAGTTATTTTTTTAAAAAAATCAGAAAGTTGGATTAATGGGACCATAACCTGAATTTGAAGTGAATTGTTGAATTGCTACTAAATTGATGTATATAACGTGAATAGTCTCTTTGTCTCGTTTCCATGCATGCATGGCTATATATATCACATGAGAGAGGATCCAAAAAACAAGGCTGTCAAATTAATTGTGGCCGCATCGGAGTAATGGGCCGTTAACTTTCAACATCTACACTAAAGTCCCCTCATGTATCCTCTCTCTCTCTCTCTCTCTCTCTCTCTCTCTCTCTCTCTCTCTCTCTCCCGAACTAATTTAATGAGCTTCTTCTTCATGTGTACGTATGTGTGTGTGTCTATGAATATGTATATGTATATGTTAGCTTCTTCTTCTACGGGGTTTATGGTAGGGATTTAGCTAACGGGCTATTAGACATAGATGTCATACCTAAAATTTATACAAAGAAATAGTTTATAATTTTTATTTTTTATTTTTGTATAAAGTTCAAAGTTTTGGCCCCCGAAAGTAATAAAAAAAAATACTTTATATATTTTTTGAAAATTCAATTTCTTCTATTGGCTAAAATTAGAAGTTTCGATAATGAAGAATATGTAACAGATAATTCTCATCATAAATATAAGATATTTTTTTATATCATTCTATTACAAATATAATTATTGACAATGTGATTAGGTCGTCACAAAATATAATTCATTGACAGGATTAAAAAGCACAATTATTGATGAATTTAAATGTAAACTGGGATTATATTTATGTGGTTGACAGGTCACTTATCTTACGGGATTCTCAATATCCCAACCGTCCGAAATAAGGGCTAGTTTGTTTGGCTTCAAAAGGAAAATTGGAAAAGGAGGACAACAAACACCTACAATATAAAGCCCTTTTTTTTTAAAGGGTTAATAAAGTCATACAATGTCTAAAGAGTTTTCTTTTCTCTTGGCTCTTCCTCTATGCAACATGTTACCTAGAAAAGATTTAACATTACCAAAATCAGAAAATTCTAATCCGAACCTAATTTAGTCAAACTCAATATATAGATCATATGGCGAGTATATCGTACTTACGAAGTAATTAATCATTCTTCCTAAATTATGCAGAAATCATAAAAATTCTTACTTGAACCTAATTTAGTAGATCATATGACGAGTGTATTATACTTGTGGAATGATTAATCGCTCTTTATAAATTATATACCAATCACGAAAATTCTTATTTGAACCTAATTTGATCGAGCACAATATATTGTCCTTGTGAAGTGATTGACCACTCTCTTCTTAAACTAAATACCAAATTCATGATAAGTGTAAAACACTCATCACGTGATTAACGCTAATTCGATAGAATTTGGTTTGAACTAGAATTTCCCAACAAAGTATGTAAAGCTAGGCATTAACAATATGCCAAGTAAAGGATCATCCCAAAAATCCACAAAAAATATACAACATTTAACATTATCCAATGCACTTCTTAATTTCTTCTATTCCATATTTAATTTACAAACTTTGATTGATAGTATTTGCTTTGGCTCATAATTGAACGTCATTATAAATATCTCGTTCATTAATATAATTTATATATCCAAGACTTCAAGAAAGTTTGTTTCCCTTGCAAAAACCTAAACAAAATACTTTCTATTAAAAAAAAAATCAATTCATTAGTTAATAGTTAAAACACATATTAATAGGGTTTTTTTTGTGAATATATATATATATATATATATATATATATATAAAAGTAAACTTACTGATAGAAAGCCCAAGGATTTCTGTAAATGGAGCCCCTTGGGACGAAACTCCCATTCTTATGTGACGAATATTTTCGGGTATGTCCTGCTTTGATTATGGCAGCTCGTGCTCGAGCCAACCCTTCTTCCAATCTCTCCATATCGCCATTTTCATGCACCTGAAAGGATTATTAATAATTACAAACATATTTATATATGTGTGTGTGTGTGTGTGTGTGTTTGTGTGATATACCTGATGCTTGGGAGTGGAAACAGAAGAAGGGATGAATTTGAAGTTTGTGTTTAGGCAAAAGAACAGGATAATCAGAACAAGAGAAGTGTATAACAATAGAGTTAAAGGGAAATTAAAACTGGCCATGGCTGTATCTGTATATATATTGGCTGGTTTTCTAAAGTATATATAGAGAGAGAATGTGTATATATGGAAATTCTAATCCAGGTCTAGCTCGGTCGAACCAATATTAATTTTTGTACTTGTCCTATGAATGGTTAATAATTTAGGAAGAGTGACAAAAGTGCAATACGTTTACCATATGATTTGTTGGATTCAACTAAACCAGGTTAGGGGAAGAATTTTTCCATATATATATATACATAATTGAGAAAAGAAAAGAAGTAGAAGTCTGGTGAACTACGGAGACTTTCTCCTATCCCGAAGCCAGTTAAGTAATAGAATCCGATAATTACAGACTACTACCCTAAAATTTAACTTAATTATAGAATAACCCCCACAAAATTTGGTATTTGGTGATATCATTAATTATTTCCGTTAAGGTTTTATAATGTTCGTTGACAATAGGGATGTTGGATGTAAATTTCCAAAATTTAAGAGGGATATACCTTAATTACGTCAAATTTCAGGGGAACATATTGCAATTATCATTATATAATTTATTGTTGTTATCTATCTATTTTTATTATAAATAAATAAATAAATTGATAGATATATATGTACACATGTATATATTTTTATGTATATGATGTGGTCATAAATTATACGGAGTCGTTTACTAGGCATACTTGATACGTGCGCAAATTAAAAATTATATACAATTTAATCAAATGTTTAATTCTAATAGAATAAAATTGGTTTTTTTTTTTATAGAAAAACTCTCCCCCCCTCTCTCTCTCACTATCTATCTGTATAATTATTGTTATTGTTGGCAATTAAATTTCGTCGAATAAAAAATTGACAAGTGTAAATTAAAATATTAAATATTAATTAAATTTTCTATTTATATTTCGGAATTTCCTAAATTTAATTCCAATATTAAATAGTTAATTTTAATTAATATTTTAATATTTATTTTGCCGATAAATGAGGCATTGCCACATGTCAATATGATATGTCATGGCCAATTAAATTAAATCTTGCAGCCCAAAAGTCCAAAACCAATCAAATGATGACAAGTGGCGTGTTTGGTCGCATGGACCAATCAAATAATGACACATAAATAGTATTTTTTTCTTTAAAAAAATCATTTATATTAAAGAGATAAATATCGAATAAATTGCTAGCAATCCAAAGACCCTGCATAGACGCCTATAAATAGGGGTCATTTGGAGCTCAAAAGATCAAGAAGTCTTCAAGAGCCAGGGATATCAAGAAGTCTTCCAGAGCCAGAGAAGCCCAGAAGATTCTGAAGTTCTTTCAAGGCAAGCTCAAGAAGATTCCCGAAGATCGAAGGCGAAATTCCCGGTGTTCTTCGCGAAAGTCATCAAATCAAGGCGTTCAATCCGCGATCAAGGTGTTAGCCCCGCGTTTTGGCGTTTCTCCAAACTCAAATCCACGGTGATTAAAGCGGCGTTCAAGGCGTTCTTCGCAGAAATCATCCAAATAAGGCGTTTGATCTGCAGTCAAGGTGTCAAACCAGCAAATCGGCGTTTTTCTTCAAGTCAAAGTCAAGTCAAATCCACGGTGTTCACGGCGTACTTCACGGTGTTCATCGAAGTTTTCGGCGTTTGATTCATGATCAAGCTACTCAGCCCACGAATCGTGTTATTGGCATATCAAATCAAATTCGGAGAAAAGAATCAGGGGATTAATCTTTTAGGGATTATTTTCCACTAAATCATATTCCTTTCAAATATTTGTCACATATATTTCTCAATTTGTAATTTGTATTTACAAAATACGAAATTTTTGTGTGAACAGTTATCATTTATGCTATCTTTTTAATTTCTTTTAATATCATATGATAGAAAAAATCATAAAATAAAATAAGATAACATTGTATTATTGAAAAATAAATAAATGGAAACAAAAAGTATAAAAAAAAATTAAAAAGAGGAATGTGAGAGAGGAGACGGAAGAGAGATGAAAGAAAAATAAGAAAATACGTTGGAGGTGAGAGAGAAAAGAGAGAATATAGATATTGGACTAAACTATTTGAATCGGGTCAAATCATTTGGATACTTTTAAGAAAGTTGGGCTGCGTGACCCAATTCTTGAAAGAAATCCACTTAAAAGCGTAGAAGGTGTCCATATTTGTTTACAACTATTTGACTTAATCTTGGTTGACCCGCAATAGCTGCTTAACATAGGCAAAAGTAGGGGCCATTTGGATGACTTAAAAAAAAAAAAGTACTTTTCGAGTGATATTTTTTATATTAGAATCTTTTTTTTCAAAGTCTAATAATTTTGCGTTTGGATGCAGCTTTAAAATATGTTTTTATTTAAAATTATTTTTGGTAACTTCAAAAAAAAGTCCATATTTTTGGTTATGTATTTTTTTTTTTCTAAATCCTTTTGAACACAGTTTTTTTACTTTGAAGTGCTTTTTTCAACCAAAAAAACAAAAAAAAAGTACTTTTCCTTTTTAAAAAAACTCATCCAACGAGCTCTAAATCTTGAGCCAACGTGCATTTCTAATCTGGGCTGGCAAAATGTACAAACTCACCCCCATTTTTCCTTGAGAAACATAAATCATGATGGCCCAAACTTTCATTTTTGTGTAACTTAACCTAAATACCCCCCCCCCCAACGAACTTTTATTATCCATTAAAAATCAAAATGGAGATCGACTTTAGGAATCAAGTGGAGTTTAGTCGCCATCGGGATTGTAGTCTAATGATGAGGATTTGAACCTAGTACTATTGACATCCTGTATTCGAATTTTCTTGTCATCTCTTCTTCCTTTTCGGGTGAGTGTGTGCGGACATGCGTTGGTGATGTTTTGCTTATATCTATAGGGTGTTCTTGGTTGATTGTATCAAAAAAAGAATTAGAATTTAGTCCCTCATAATAAAAGTATAAAACTATGGTGATATGACTACTTCAGGAGCATATTTTAAATGACAGTTACTCCCATCTTCGGGTGAGTGTGTGCGTACGCGTGTGGTATTTTGGTTGACATCTATAAGGTGTTTTGAATTGATTGTATAACAAAAAAATGGAGTTTAGTCCCTCATAATAAAAGTGTAAAAACTATGGTGATATGACTACTTGAGGAGCATATTTTAAAGGATAGTTACTCTCACCTCCTTTAAGTTTGGGCAAAATTACAGATAATTCATTCTTATTTTAAAAATTACAAACACCCTCTTGACATTTTTGTCATTTAACAAAAAATTTCAGTTTGACAATAACTTTCGCATATTATAATAGTCACCCCGACTATCAAAAGATTCAATTCATCAAGTTTGACAAAACTTCTAAATTAATTTTATGATTTTACCAACTTTCGCAAAATAATTTTGCTTTACACCACAATAACTACTATCGAGCATCACGATATAATTCGAGACTACCTCTACTTCTTTTTTTTTTTAAATAGATTTCGAGGGTGTTTGGCTAAGCTTATTTGAAGCATCTTATAAAAATATTGTATCTTATTTTAAAAATAAGTTATTAAAGTATTTGGATAAATAAGTTAGGCGTTAGCTTATAAGATGCCGATAATGACAATATTGTAATTAGTTTAGATGAAAACAAAGGGTGTTGATAGATTTTAAAAAATAAACAAGCGCCTCCTTACGTTTCTGAAAAGAGCTTATAAGCTTCTAAACATTTTATTTTTGAAGTTTATAGACTATTTCTCTTAAAATTTAGCCAAACACTCTACTATATCTTATAAGATGCTTTGAGAAACTCATAAGCTTACACAAACACTCTCTTCACATATAGTTTCTAAATCTTGAACTTGTTAATGCAGATTTCTTCTCAAAAGGCCATCGAAAACACGAGAAATACAACTTGCAATTACGTCCCGCCTTGATGAATGATGAATTTTGTAAAATTTATACATACCTTAGGGGGGTATTTGTAATTTTTGACATAAGAGTGGGTTATCCATATTTTTACGTAAACTCAAGAGATGTAAATGTAATTCTCTCTATTTTAAAAGACAAAATTAATAGAATTCACAACCAAACATTCTATACCTTCACAATCAAACATATAATCACCATCATGACCTTGCCACTGGGGTTGTAGCCCAGTGGTGGGGGTTCGAATCGGTACCAGTGAGGTCCTGAGTTCGAATCCTCTTTTCATCTCCCCCCTTCCCCTTGAGTGAGTGTGTGCATGTGTGGGGATGTCTTTCCGGTTGATATCTATTAGGGTGTCCTGAGTTGATTGTAATCGAAAAAAAACATGACCTTCATTCACATTAAAAACCGTCCATTTCATCTTTTGAACACATTCTAGTCCTCAAAAGAACATTTCTAATTGAGTACAATTCTTGAACCACTCTACTGATATCCATTCTTTCCTCTGGAAGTTCCCTGGAACATGAAATCCCAATACCGACCACTGAAACAAGGCACTCCATGATTTCATCTTGTGAGAACTCATCACAAACAAGTAGATAAGGATCAACAATGTCCGTCACATGTACCGGTATCGCGTTCTTCGCAAAACTATGGAGGTCAAGCCATCGGTAAAACCTTCGTCTATGGAACGTTTGCCATTGAATAGTTCGAGTAAAAGGATACCATAGCTGTATGTGTCGGCGTTCGTGGATGGACCTTGGCCCATGCCGTACTCTGCACAATGCGTCACAAGCTATATTAGATATTTAGAAATAATTACAACGGGCTCCCCTTGAATCATATGTAGTGATATAAAAGGAAAGATTTGTGATTTTAAACTATGAAAAAAGGGTTAATTACATCCAGACCACCTGGGAGATTATGAAATGATCAACTGTATCCCTCTTAGATGAAAAATTAAACATACACATGCACCCCTCTCATGAAACCTACCTAGATAGGGTGCATTTGTAATTTCAATATAGCGCTGAGGGTGTATGTGTAATTTCGTAATCTCCCAGGGGGTCTAGGTGTCATTAACCCCCCAAGAAAATCTTGTGATACACACACAATTATAGGAGAGAAAGTTAAGAATGGTGTGAAGAATAAGGAAACAGTACCAGGAGCAGCATATCCAATGGTACCCATAATTCCCCAAGAAGTTGTGTGTTGGCTAGCAGAAATTGACAGAGTGCCCTGATGAACAAACCTGGCCAACCCAAAATCACTCACATGAGCTACGAAATCTCCTTCCAAAAGCACGTTACTCTGTTTCAAATCGCAGTGCACCAATGAAGTCCCGCAATGGTGATGAAGATAATCCAGGGCACAAGCAATGTCGATGGCAATGTTCAATCTCTACATCACTGTTAACCGGTTTCTTTCACCCGTTTCTTGATTAATTCCATGGATTGGGGTTGGCCTATACACTGCTGCACAACCATCCTTGGGCATATTTTGGCCCAATCATAGCACTAATGACTTGAGGATGAACTGAAAAAATGTTAACACGAATGCGATTTGCGTCCCAGAGCATCCATATGCGGCCCTCCCGCCCCGTAGTGGGAGCTCGACATACGTTTGGAAATCCGAGATTAGTAGAAATAGCAGTGGCTCTCTCCTCGGTCACTTTAGTCTCCAAAAGAAAAATAATGTCGGGATTATGTTCACTGACTAACTCTTTAAAACTCCGTCTAAAAGCAAGTCCACCAGCGCCTTGGCAGTTCCAGGAAAGGATTTTCATCACTATAAAAAGGGTGGTAGGGGTGAAAACCATGATCAACAAGGGGGCTCGTTGCGGCCCTCGATGTCTATTCCAGCAGTACTCTTATCAATCCGTATCGACGTCTCTTCTTGGTGAAGCTCAGATTCCCCTCCATGTCGCGGTTCATCCATGGTTGATTCGGGAGTGGAAACAGGCAGATCATCCTCTCTGTTTACCAAAAATGGAGTTCTACCCTCAGTTTGGTGGAGAGGTGGAAGGGGTTCAGTAGTTCCATGTTCTTCCTGGGTTGAGATTAAGAGTATGGGTTTGAGAAGACGACTCGTTGTCAGTTTGGAGCTTGGTGTGAGGCTGTATTTGGGAAAGATAGAGCTTTCGCGCCGATGGTTTTTCCTGTCGGGTGTATTTGTGTTTTCCAATATATGGTGATGAGCTGGGGAGAGGAGTGTTCAAATTTCTTTTTGAGTTGATGCCAAGACAACTATGGGCTATGTCATAATCAGATTAAGGTTCTGCTCTAGGGAGGCGCGTTTGTTGACTTTTCCTGGAGGGGGTCTGAGCATTGTAGTCCACAGACTTGTGCCCAAAAGAACTTGTTCCCTTTTCATGCAAAGAGAAGGTCTTAGCTGCATGGGGTAGGTGACTTTCTGTTCCCAAGGCTTGAAATCTGTTTCCACTGTTGTTTCCAAGGATCTGAACCTTGTCCTTCCTGCCTGATGGCCTTGCCCTCCCCTTTTTGGCAATCATCCACTCACCATACTTGCTTTCTTGCAGCTTTTCCATAATGTCCTTTTTACTTGCAGCAATGGTCGGTTGAGTGGCTGGAGAAGTTTTCGGCATCGAGTTCATGGTGCAATCAGCACTCCGATGCCCTACACGGCCACAGTCAAAGCAAATAACCTTTAGGTTTTCATATTCCAAAGGAAATACAGTGCCATTAACCTCTACGGAGCTCTGTAGGGGCTGATCCAAGTTCACTTGAACGCAAAAACGGGCGTATTTGCTGCGAGTTGCCCAATAGGTGTTGTGATCTATCTTGATAGGATCACCTAGACTAGATGCTATGGCGAAGACAATATCTTTCTTGTAGTACTCAATAGAGAGTTCCGGAACCCTTACCTAGGTGATAGCCGTGGGGATCCGATCTCTAGACAATTGGAAATTAGGATACCATTTTCGAATTGTGAGGTAGTGACCCCCAATCACCCAAGGACCCTCCATGAGGATGAAATCTCGCTTGGCATGGTCTGCTATCTTGAGAATGAAACAACTATGTCCAAGGTCGCTAAGCTCGAAGTCTCCTTGTAGTTTCCACATGTTATTTATGCGGGCCGAAAGGAGTGAGTAGCTTATCGATTTTCCAAGCATGCGTAGAATCAAAGACTCCTTCCAAGGGGCTTTGATTTTGTCGACATAATCCTGGTCTAGTATGATTTTGGGGAAACGATCATTCTCTGTGGGTTTCGCTACCTTGATGCGCTTAAGGTCGAGCATGATCTGGTTGGAGAATCTCATTGCACCATGACTCGTGTGCTCACCTATTAGTGATTCCAAGTAGGATCCTTTCCGTGTTGGGTTACTGTCTCCAACAAGATGAGGGCTTGCTGTGTCTTCCATGGCTGTATCGGTTTTTGTGGAGTTGGTCTTTACCCTCTTGGTACAGTGCATGAGTTCGTGTTCTTCCTCTGATGTGGTAGGGTGGTTTCTCTCTTGCAATATTTCTCTCTCTAGCATGACTTGAGAATCCGCAAGAAATGAGGGGGTGATTATTTCATGGGAAAATTCCTAAAAACCCCCCTGTGGTTTCAAAAATTGGCTGAAAATCCCCTTGTGGTTTAGAAATATGCAAAAAATCCCCCGTGTTTTCGAAAATCCTGCACACTCACCTCCTCCGTTTGTTCAATGTTGACGCCGTTAAATTAACACTAAAATACCCATTATGCCCCTAACAATAGGAACCATTGGATCTTGACTCAAATAATGAACGGTCTAGATTGATACTTGAATATAAAAAAATAAAATATTTAAATAAAAATTATAAATTAAATATACATAATATAAATTATATATAAAAAAAATAAGAAATAATAAATAATAAAATATCCTAAGAACACACTCTAACACACGCACACACATACTCAGACACATCTAACACACACATCTAACACATCTTACACACACACTAACACACACATCTAACACACACACTAACACACATCTAACACACACACTAACACACATCTAACACAAACACACTAACAGACACACGCACAGTTAAACACTAACACACACAGCACACAACAGCACAGCACGACGCACACAATCACACACAGCACGGCACATACACTAGGAAGAAGACAGTCCCCGCCGTTGCCGTGAAGATCCCGTCGCCGCCCGCGAAGAGACCCTTCACGAAGGAGATCGCGTCGTCTTCGCCGCCGCCACGAAGAGACCTATTGCTGACATGGTTTCAGTCATCTTTTCTACCAAAATTTAGATAGGTTTTGAGGGATTTGGTATGGGTCATATATTGGTGAAGTCAATTTTGGATTCGAATTGATGGTGGTGGAGGAATTTGAGGAAGAATATTAGTGGGTATTTGTGGTGGACTTAGGGTTTTTAACAAATCTTCTCTAATTACATGCGAATGATTTGAGATTTGGGTAAATTGATTGCGGTGTTGGATTTGACTTGACAAGTCGTATGAACCAGCTACGACGACTGTTACTCCGGCGGTGGAATGGTAGTGGGGAAGAAGGATGAAGAAGAAGGACATTTAAAATTAATATGATAATAAGAAGGGTATATTTGCTATTTCATAATTTAAATGTAATCAAAACAAAAATAAAAAGGATTTATTTGTAATTTTAAACTTTAGGACTAAAAAGATAAGGACTTAATTAAAATTTAAACAAATTAAAAGGATTTATTTGTTATATTAGATAAATATATTTAAATATATAAGTGTAAGGGTATTTTAGTCAATATACTTATAAAAGGTGCCAAAAATCATTTATTTTTGCACTCCAAGTGCGTGTAATACACGCTCCGTGATCTTCTGACGGAATGGGAGTTTCACGCAGGGTTTCAAAAAACATGGGGGGGGTTTTGCATATTTCTAAACCACAAGGGGATTTTCAGTCAATTTTTGAAACCACAGGGGGGTTTTTAAGAATTTTCCCTTATTTCATTCATTTTTCATGCTGAAGTTACAACTGGCAAGGCGGGAAAACGAGAAAACCAAAAAACAAAAAAATGAAAAAAGAAACAGTACAGCAGTAAAAAACTAACTCTGATTAGAAAGGATAATTAATCAACTAACTAACTGTAACCCGCCAATTAACTCTGCTTTATAGGGGTTAAATGAGGGGACATGAGAGGCATTTTGTTTGAGTAGCGTCCTTCTAAACTTCACAATTCTTGAATTGATGAGCATTAGTTAGTCTGGTTAGAGTTAGGGATATTAGATAAGGACTTGCGCCTTCACTTTCTAAGCCAGTTTCTACTGCAATGGAAGAAAATAATCTTCGAATGCTCTTCCAGAGGCGGGTTGGCAATGCGGCGAACCGTTCGTATCTGACGGTGCGTCTGATAGAAGCTGCAGGTAGCGTTTCCGGCGGTGTTTGAGACGCAAGATGGACTGTATTTCAACCTCAGGACGGCGGAGAATGCTTTATATGAGAACGTGCACGTGTACTATTATGCAAATCAGCCGCTGACGCAGGGTGATCATTAGCCATGGATGGCGAGCATTGGTTCAAAATTTTGGCCTGACACGACTCATGACGGTTCATTTTTTGTATAACGATGGCAATGGAGAATACGTTCTTCGTGTTTTTGAAGTCGATAATCAGATCCATTATCAAATCCGGGTAATTTTAATTTTCTTAATTTTTAATTGTTTTAGCATTTTACTTGTGTATGAATAACATTTTAAAATATAGATGCCTGTCCCCGTACTTTTTCTTCCCGAGGTAGCAGTTGCGGCGGTACCAGCGGCAGCTGGAGCAGTTGCGGCTGTGCCTCCGCCTCCCTGGTAGAGAGGTAACCTAGTAGTTTATGTCTTGATTTGACAAAAAATGATAGCTAACAATTGCAACCCTAGAATCTTGAAAGTTGTTTTTTGTTCTTTGTAGGCTGGAAGGCGATTTATGGGAGGCGATTTACGGAAAAAGAATTTTGGCATTTGTCGAACATTTTGAACATTTGTTTCTTGAACTCTTTTCCTTTCTTTGGTGTTTTCGTTGATCAGCTACTCTTTCCTTCTTGTGTCCAAGTTGTAACAATAGTTGCATGTCTTGGAATGGTCTTTCTTGTATGTGTTAGTGTTTCTACTGCAATGGAAGAAAATAATCTTCGAATGCCCTTCCAGAGGCGGGTTGGCAATGCGGCGAACCGTTCGTATCTGACGGTGCGTCTGATAGAAGCTGCAGTAGCGTTTCCGGCGGTGTTTGAGACGCAAGATGGACTGTATTTCAACCTCAGGACGGCGGGGAATGCTTTATATGAGAACGTGCACGTGTACTATTATGCAAATCAGCCGCGACGCAGGGTGATCATTAGCCATGGATGGCGAGCATTGGTTCAAAATTTTGGCCTGACACGACTCATGACGGTTCACTTTTTGTATAACGATGGCAATGGAGAATACGTTCTTCGTGTTTTTGAAGCCGATAATCAGATCCATCATCAAATCCGGGTAATTTTAATTTTCTTAATTTTTAATTGTTTTAGCATTTTACTTGTGTATGAATAACATTTTAAAATATAGGTGCCTGTCCCCGTACTTTTTCTTCCCGAGGTAGCAGTTGCGGCTGTGCCTCCGCCTCCCTGGTAGAGAGGTAACGTAGTAGTTTATGTCTTGATTTGACAAAAAATGATAGCTAACAATTGAAACCCTAGAATCTTTAAAGTTGTTTTTTGTTCTTTGTAGGCTGGAAGGCGATTTATGGGAGGCGATTTACGGAAAAAGAATTTTGGCATTTGTCGAACATTTTGAACATTTGTTTCTTGAACTCTTTTCCTTTCTTTGGTGTTTTCGTTGATCAGCTACTCTTTCCTTCTTGTGTCCAAGTTGTAACAATAGTTGCATGTCCTGGAATGGTCTTTCTTGTATGTGTTAGTGTTTCTACTGCAATGGAAGAAAATAATCTTCGAATGCCCTTCCAGAGGCGGGTTGGCAATGCGGCGAACCGTTCGTATCTGACGGTGCGTCTGATAGAAGCTGCAGTAGCGTTTCCGGCGGTGTTTGAGACGCAAGATGGACTGTATTTCAACCTCAGGACGGCGGGGAATGCTTTATATGAGAACGTGCACGTGTACTATTATGCAAATCAGCCGCGACGCAGGGTGATCATTAGCCATGGATGGCGAGCATTGGTTCAAAATTTTGGCCTGACACGACTCATGACGGTTCACTTTTTGTATAACGATGGCAATGGAGAATACAATCTTCGTGTTTTTGAAGCCGATAATCAGATCCATCATCAAATCCGGGTAATTTTAATTTTCTTAATTTTTAATTGTTTTAGCATTTTACTTGTGTATGAATAAAGTTTTAAAATATAGGTGCCTGTCCCCGTACTTTTTCTTCCCGAGGTAGCAGTTGCGGCTGTGCCTCCGCCTCCCTGGTAGAGAGGTAACGTAGTAGTTTATGTCTTGATTTGACAAAAAATGATAGCTAACAATTGAAACCCTAGAATCTTTAAAGTTGTTTTTTGTTCTTTGTAGGCTGGAAGGCGATTTATGGGAGGCGATTTACGGAAAAAGAATTTTGGCATTTGTCGAACATTTTGAACATTTGTTTCTTGAACTCTTTTCCTTTCTTTGGTGTTTTCGTTGATCAGCTACTCTTTCCTTCTTGTGTCCAAGTTGTAACAATAGTTGCATGTCCTGCAATGGTCTTTCTTGTATGTGTTAGTGTTTCTACTGCAATGGAAGAAAATAATCTTCGAATGCTCTTCCAGAGGCGGGTTGGCAATGCGGCGAACCGTTCGTATCTGACGGTGCGTCTGATAGAAGCTGCAGTAGCGTTTCCGGCGGTGTTTGAGACGCAAGATGGACTGTATTTCAACCTCAGGACGGCGGAGAATGCTTTATATGAGAACGTGCACGTGTACTATTATGCAAATCAGCCGTGACGCAGGGTGATCATTAGCCATGGATGGCGAGCATTGGTTCAAAATTTTGGCCTGACACGACTCATGACGGTTCATTTTTTGTATAACGATGGCAATGGAGAATACGTTCTTCGTGTTTTTGAAGCCGATAATCAGATCCATCATCAAATCCGGGTAATTTTAATTTTCTTAATTTTTAATTGTTTTAGCATTTTACTTGTGTATGAATAACATTTTAAAATATAGATGCCTGTCCCCGTACTTTTTCTTCCCGAGGTAGCAGTTGCGGCGGTACCAGCGGCAGCTGGAGTAGTTGCGGCTGTGCCTCCGCCTCCCTGGTAGAGAGGTAACGTAGTAGTTTATGTCTTGATTTGACAAAAAATGATAGCTAACAATTGAAACCCTAGAATCTTTAAAGTTGTTTTTTGTTCTTTGTAGGCTGGAAGGCGATTTATGGGAGGCGATTTACGGAAAAAGAATTTTGGCATTTGTCGAACATTTTGAACATTTGTTTCTTGAACTCTTTTCCTTTCTTTGGTGTTTTCGTTGATCAGCTACTCTTTCCTTCTTGTGTCCAAGTTGTAACAATAGTTGCATGTCTTGGAATGGTCTTTCTTGTATGTGTTAGTGTTTCTACTGCAATGGAAGAAAATAATCTTCGAATGCCCTACAGAGGCGGGTTGGCAATGCGGCGAACCGTTCGTATCTGACGGTGCGTCTGATAGAAGCTGCAGTAGCGTTTCCGGCGGTGTTTGAGACGCAAGATGGACTGTATTTCAACCTCAGGACGGCGGGGAATGCTTTATATGAGAACGTGCACGTGTACTATTATGCAAATCAGCCGCGACGCAGGGTGATCATTAGCCATGGATGGCGAGCATTGGTTCAAAATTTTGGCCTGACACGACTCATGACGGTTCACTTTTTGTATAACGATGGCAATGGAGAATACGTTCTTCGTGTTTTTGAAGCCGATAATCAGATCCATCATCAAATCCGGGTAATTTTAATTTTCTTAATTTTTAATTGTTTTAGCATTTTACTTGTGTATGAATAACATTTTAAAATATAGGTGCCTGTCCCCGTACTTTTTCTTCCCGAGGTAGCAGTTGCGGCTGTGCCTCCGCCTCCCTGGTAGAGAGGTAACGTAGTAGTTTATGTCTTGATTTGACAAAAAATGATAGCTAACAATTGAAACCCTAGAATCTTTAAAGTTGTTTTTTGTTCTTTGTAGGCTGGAAGGCGATTTATGGGAGGCGATTTACGGAAAAAGAATTTTGGCATTTGTCGAACATTTTGAACATTTGTTTCTTGAACTCTTTTCCTTTCTTTGGTGTTTTCGTTGATCAGCTACTCTTTCCTTCTTGTGTCCAAGTTGTAACAATAGTTGCATGTCCTGGAATGGTCTTTCTTGTATGTGTTAGTGTTTCTACTGCAATGGAAGAAAATAATCTTCGAATGCCCTTCCAGAGGCGGGTTGGCAATGCGGCGAACCGTTCGTATCTGACGGTGCGTCTGATAGAAGCTGCAGTAGCGTTTCCGGCGGTGTTTGAGACGCAAGATGGACTGTATTTCAACCTCAGGACGGCGGGGAATGCTTTATATGAGAACGTGCACGTGTACTATTATGCAAATCAGCCGCGACGCAGGGTGATCATTAGCCATGGATGGCGAGCATTGGTTCAAAATTTTGGCCTGACACGACTCATGACGGTTCACTTTTTGTATAACGATGGCAATGGAGAATACAATCTTCGTGTTTTTGAAGCCGATAATCAGATCCATCATCAAATCCGGGTAATTTTAATTTTCTTAATTTTTAATTGTTTTAGCATTTTACTTGTGTATGAATAACATTTTAAAATATAGGTGCCTGTCCCCGTACTTTTTCTTCCCGAGGTAGCAGTTGCGGCTGTGCCTCCGCCTCCCTGGTAGAGAGGTAACGTAGTAGTTTATGTCTTGATTTGACAAAAAATGATAGCTAACAATTGAAACCCTAGAATCTTTAAAGTTGTTTTTTGTTCTTTGTAGGCTGGAAGGCGATTTATGGGAGGCGATTTACGGAAAAAGAATTTTGGCATTTGTCGAACATTTTGAACATTTGTTTCTTGAACTCTTTTCCTTTCTTTGGTGTTTTCGTTGATCAGCTACTCTTTCCTTCTTGTGTCCAAGTTGTAACAATAGTTGCATGTCCTGCAATGGTCTTTCTTGTATGTGTTAGTGTTTCTACTGCAATGGAAGAAAATAATCTTCGAATGCTCTTCCAGAGGCGGGTTGGCAATGCGGCGAACCGTTCGTATCTGACGGTGCGTCTGATAGAAGCTGCGGTAGCGTTTCCGGCGGTGTTTGAGACGCAAGATGGACTGTATTTCAACCTCAGGACGGCGGGGAATGCTTTATATGAGAACGTGCACGTGTACTATTATGCAAATCAGCCGCGACGCAGGGTGATCATTAGCCATGGATGGCGAGCATTGGTTCAAAATTTTGGCCTGACACGACTCATGACGGTTCATTTTTTGTATAACGATGGCAATGGAGAATACGTTCTTCGTGTTTTTGAAGCCGATAATCAGATCCATCATCAAATCCGGGTAATTTTAATTTTCTTAATTTTTAATTGTTTTTGCATTTTACTTGTGTATGAATAACATTTTAAAATATAGGTGCCTGTCCCCGTACTTTTTCTTCCCGAGGTAGCAGTTGCGGCGGTACCAGCGACAGCTGGAGCAGTTGCGGCTGTGCCTCCGCCTCCCTGGTAGAGAGGTAACGTAGTAGTTTATGTCTTGATTTGACAAAAAATGATAGCTAACAATTGAAACCCTAGAATCTTGAAAGTTGTTTTTTGTTCTTTGTAGGCTGGAAGGCGATTTATGGGAGGCGATTTACGGAAAAAGAATTTTGGCATTTGTCGAACATTTTGAACATTTGTTTCTTGAACTCTTTTCCTTTCTTTGGTGTTTTCGTTGATCAGCTACTCTTTCCTTCTTGTGTCCAAGTTGTAACAATAGTTGCATGTCCTGCAATGGTCTTTCTTGTATGTGTTAGTGTTTCTACTGCAATGGAAGAAAATAATCTTCGAATGCTCTTCCAGAGGCGGGTTGGCAATGCGGCGAACCGTTCGTATCTGACGGTGCGTCTGATAGAAGCTGCGGTAGCGTTTCCGGCGGTGTTTGAGACGCAAGATGGACTGTATTTCAACCTCAGGACGGCGGGGAATGCTTTATATGAGAACGTGCACGTGTACTATTATGCAAATCAGCCGCGACGCAGGGTGATCATTAGCCATGGATGGCGAGCATTGGTTCAAAATTTTGGCCTGACACGACTCATGACGGTTCACTTTTTGTATAACGATGGCAATGGAGAATACGTTCTTCGTGTTTTTGAAGTCGAAAATCAGATCCATTATCAAAACCGGGTAATTTTAATTTTCTTAATTTTTAATTTTTTTTGCATTTTACTTGTGTATGAATAACATTTTAAAATTTAGGTGCCTGTCCCCGTACTTTTTCTTCCCGAGGTAGCAGTTGCGGCGGTACCAGCGGCAGCTGGAGCAGTTGCGGCTGTGCCTCCGCCTCCCTGGTAGAGAGGTAACCTAGTAGTTTATGTCTTGATTTGACAAAAAATGATAGCTAACAATTGCAACCCTAGAATCTTGAAAGTTGTTTTTTGTTCTTTGTAGGCTGGAAGGCGATTTATGGGAGGCGATTTACGGAAAAAGAATTTTGGCATTTGTCGAACATTTTGAACATTTGTTTCTTGAACTCTTTTCCTTTCTTTGGTGTTTTCGTTGATCAGCTACTCTTTCCTTCTTGTGTCCAAGTTGTAACAATAGTTGCATGTCCTGGAATGGTCTTTCTTGTATGTGTTAGTATTTCTACTGCAATGGAAGAAAATAATCTTCGAATGCTCTTCCAGAGGCGGGTTGGCAATGCGGCGAACCGTTCGTATCTGACGGTGCGTCTGATAGAAGCTGCAGTAGCGTTTTCGGCGGTGTTTGAGACGCAAGATGGACTGTATTTCAACCTCAGGACGGCGGGGAATGCTTTATATGAGAACGTGCACGTGTACCATTATGCAAATCAGCCGCGACGCAGGGTGATCATTAGCCATGGATGGCGAGCATTGGTTCAAAATTTTGGCCTGACACGACTCATGACGGTTCACTTTTTGTATAACGATGGCAATGGAGAATACGTTCTTCGTGTTTTTGAAGCCGATAATCAGATCCATCATCAAATCCGGGTAATTTTAATTTTCTTAATTTTTAATTGTTTTTGCATTTTACTTGTGTATGAATAACATTTTAAAATTTAGGTGCCTGTCCCCGTACTTTTTCTTCCCGAGGTAGCAGTTGCGGCGGTACCAGCGGCAGCTGGAGCAGTTGCGGCTGTGCCTCCGCCTCCCTGGTAGAGAGGTAACGTAGTAGTTTATGTCTTGATTTGACAAAAAATGATAGCTAACAATTGAAACCCTAGAATCTTGAAAGTTGTTTTTTGTTCTTTGTAGGTTGGAAGGCGATTTATGGGAGGCGATTTACGGAAAAAGAATTTTGGCATTTGTCGAACATTTTGAACATTTGTTTCTTGAACTCTTTTCCTTTCTTTGGTGTTTTCGTTGATCAGCTACTCTTTCCTTCTTGTGTCCAAGTTGTAACAATAGTTGCATGTCCTGCAATGGTCTTTCTTGTATGTGTTAGCGTTTCTACTGCAATGGAAGAAAATAATCTTCGAATGCTCTTCCAGGGGCGGGTTGGCAATGCGGCGAACCTTTCGTATCTGACGGTGCGTCTGATAGAAGCTGCAGTAGCGTTTCCGGCGGTGTTTGAGACGCAAGATGGACTGTATTTCAACCTCAGGACGGCGGGGAATGCTTTATATGAGAACGTGCACGTGTACCATTATGCAAATCAGCCGCGACGCAGGGTGATCATTAGCCATTGATGGCGAGCATTGGTTCAAAATTTTGGCCTGACACGACTCATGACGGTTCACTTTTTGTATAACGATGGCAATGGAGAATACGTTCTTCGTGTTTTTGAAGTCGAAAATCAGATCCATTATCAAATCCGGGTAATTTTAATTTTCTTAAATTTTAATTTTTTTGGCATTTTACTTGTGTATGAATAACATTTTAAAATTTAGGTGCCTGTCCCCGTACTTTTTCTTCCCGAGGTAGCAGTTGCGGCGGTACCAGCGGCAGCTGGAGCAGTTGCGGCTGTGCCTCCGCCTCCCTGGTAGAGAGGTAACGTAGTAGTTTATGTCTTGATTTGACAAAAAATGATAGCTAACAATTGCAACCCTAGAATCTTGAAAGTTGTTTTTTGTTCTTTGTAGGCTGGAAGGCGATTTATGGGAGGCGATTTACGAAAAAAGAATTTTGGCATTTGTCGAACATTTTGAACATTTGTTTCTTGAACTCTTTTCCTTTCTTTGGTGTTTTCGTTGATCAGCTACTCTTTCCTTCTTGTGTCCAAGTTGTAACAATAGTTGCATGTCCTGCAATGGTCTTTCTTGTATGTGTTAGTGTTTCTACTGCAATGGAAGAAAATAATCTTCGAATGCTCTTCCAGGGGCGGGTTGGCAATGCGGCGAACCGTTCGTATCTGACGGTGCGTCTGATAGAAGCTGCAGTAGCGTTTCCGGCGGTGTTTGAGACGCAAGATGGACTGTATTTCAACCTCAGGACGGCGGGGAATGCTTTATATGAGAACGTGCACGTGTACCATTATGCAAATCAGCCGCGACGCAGGGTGATCATTAGCCATTGATGGCGAGCATTGGTTCAAAATTTTGGCCTGACACGACTCATGACGGTTCACTTTTTGTATAACGATGGCAATGGAGAATACGTTCTTCGTGTTTTTGAAGTCGAAAATCAGATCCATCATCAAATCCGGGTAATTTTAATTTTCTTAATTTTTAATTTTTTTTTGCATTTTACTTGTGTATGAATAACATTTTAAAATATAGGTGCCTGTCCCCGTACTTTTTCTTCCCGAGGTAGCAGTTGCGGCGGTACCAGCGGCAGCTGGAGCAGTTGCGGCTGTGCCTCCGCCTCCCTGGTAGAGAGGTAACGTAGTAGTTTATGTCTTGATTTGACAAAAAATGATAGCTAACAATTGCAACCCTAGAATCTTGAAAGTTGTTTTTTGTTCTTTGTAGGCTGGAAGGCGATTTATGGGAGGCGATTTACGGAAAAAGAATTTTGGCATTTGTCGAACATTTTGAACATTTGTTTCTTGAACTCTTTTCCTTTCTTTGGTGTTTTCGTTGATCAGCTACTCTTTCCTTCTTGTGTCCAAGTTGTAACAATAGTTGCATGTCCTGCAATGGTCTTTCTTGTATGTGTTAGTGTTTCTACTGCAATGGAAGAAAATAATCTTCGAATGCTCTTCCTGGGGCGGGTTGGCAATGCGGCGAACCGTTCGTATCTGACGGTGCGTCTGATAGAAGCTGCGGTAGCGTTTCCGGCGGTGTTTGAGACGCAAGATGGACTGTATTTCAACCTCAGGACGGCGGGGAATGCTTTATATGAGAACGTGCACGTGTACCATTATGCAAATCAGCCGCGACGCAGGGTGATCATTAGCCATGGATGGCGAGCATTGGTTCAAAATTTTGGCCTGACACGACTCATGACGGTTAACTTTTTGTATAACGATGGCAATGGAGAATACGTTCTTCGCGTTTTTGAAGCCGATAATCAGATCCATCATCAAATCCGGGTAATTTTAATTTTCTTAATTTTTAATTGTTTTTGCATTTTACTTGTGTATGAATAACATTTTAAAATTTAGGTGCCTGTCCCCGTACTTTTTCTTCCCGAGGTAGCAGTTGCGGCGGTACCAGCGGCAGCTGGAGCAGTTGCGGCTGTGCCTCCGCCTCCCTGGTAGAGAGGTAACGTAGTAGTTTATGTCTTGATTTGACAAAAAATGATAGCTAACAATTGAAACCCTAGAATCTTTAAAGTTGTTTTTTGTTCTTTGTAGGCTGGAAGGCGATTTATGGGAGGCGATTTACGGAAAAAGAATTTTGGCATTTGTCGAACATTTTGAACATTTGTTTCTTGAACTCTTTTCCTTTCTTTGGTGTTTTCGTTGATCAGCTACTCTTTCCTTCTTGTGTCCAAGTTGTAACAATAGTTGCATGTCCTGCAATGGTCTTTCTTGTATGTGTTAGTGTTTCTACTGCAATGGAAGAAAATAATCTTCGAATGCTCTTCCAGAGGCGGGTTGGCAATGCGGCGAACCGTTCGTATCTGACGGTGCGTCTGATAGAAGCTGCAGTAGCGTTTCCGGCGGTGTTTGAGTCGCAAGATGGACTGTATTTCAACCTCAGAACGGCGGAGAATGCTTTATATGAGAACGTGCACGTGTACTATTATGCAAATCAGCCGCGACGCAGGGTGATCATTAGCCATGGATGGCGAGCATTGGTTCAAAATTTTGGCCTGACACGACTCATGACGGTTCATTTTTTGTATAACGATGGCAATGGAGAATACGTTCTTCGTGTTTTTGAAGCCGATAATCAGATCCATCATCAAATCCGGGTAATTTTAATTTTCTTAATTTTTAATTGTTTTTGCATTTTACTTGTGTATGAATAACATTTTAAAATATAGGTGCCTGTCCCCGTACATTTTTTCTTCCCGAGGTAGCAGTTGCGGCGGTACCAGCGGCAGCTGGAGCAGTTGCGGCTGTGCCTCCGCCTCCCTGGTAGAGAGGTAACGTAGTAGTTTATGTCTTGATTTGACAAAAAATGATAGCTAACAATTGAAACCCTAGAATCTTGACAGTTGTTTTTTGTTCATTGTAGGCTGGAAGGCGATTTACGGAAAAAGAATTTTGGCATTTGTCGAACATTTTGAACATTTGTTTCTTGAACTCTTTTCCTTTCTTTGGTGTTTTCGTTGATCAACTACTCTTTCATTCTTGTGTCCAAGTTGTAACAATAGTTGCATGTCCTGGAATGGTCTTTTTTGTATGTGTTAGTGTTTTGCGTCGTGGGTCATTCCCTTGGTAAAATCTTGTGTAGAAAGTAAGATTTGCTGACAAAGTGTGTGTGGGCAATGAACTGTTGATATCAATTTTAACATGATTACAGCACTCAGAAATTTGCAGATCATTAATCTTACATATGATGTTCTATAACTAATGGTTGTTACTAGTGAGTTTGGACTTTTATTCTAAGAAAGGGTATTGAGGTATTTCATGTTGAAATTGTAGTTAAGAGATTACCAATGTCGAGAAATTTTGATTGCCTTGTTTACCGTACTTTTATAAGGCAGTCTTGGAAGTGGTGAATGTCTCTGTCCCTTGTCAATGTTTAGTTTATTGTTGCTTATGGTTATTCAGTTAACCATCAAAAACTCTCTCTGGCAGATTTCTTGTTTGAATTCTTTTGTAACCAGATTTGGATAACCTGTAACCGTTCCTCTTTCATTTTATCATTTTAATTGGCCGAGGGCCCATTTCATTTTGAATCTAAATTTTGGGAACACATGAGAAGCTGCATTTGCATCCAGAGAATATTCTGGTTAGTTTGTTGATGTATATGCGAGGCATCTGAGAGTATAGAGTATGGTGAAAATTTGGTTGGTTCAAAAGTTGAAGTTTGGTGGCCAAAAGATCGGATGTAAGTGATACTCTTAACATTCCATATTTCACAAGAGTTGACAAATATTGAAATGCAAGTACTTATCTCTTGCTCTGTTCTGGTCATTATTTCCAGGTATTATAAGGGTGTAATTGCATCTTTTGATTCTGCAAAGAAGAAGCATAAGGTCAGTGCAAAATTAGGTTCTGCATTTTTAGTTCGTGTTGTTTGTTTTGCCTTTAAGGCCCCTTATTTGAATTGGTGCTTCTATCTGAAATAGGTCTTGTACATCGATGGTGATAAAGAAAGACTGAATCTGAGAAGAGAGCGGTGGGAATTTATTGGAGATGACTCCTTTTCGTATGGAGTAAGCAACTTGATTCTTATTAATGTTACCTTCTGTGCTTTCTATTCATTTTTATTCTTTGTCTTTGTGAATAGGAGCACGATGCTGAGCATTCAAGTCATGATGTTTCCCCTGAAATGTAAGTTTTCTGGCCGCATTGGTTACTACACTCTTTGACTTCGTCATCCTTAGCCTCATTTTTTACTAGCCTCTACTACATCCTTTTCCTTAAGAGCCCCTTGATAAGATGTAAACACTTTCGTAGTTTAACGTTCCATGTACTATTACATCACACAGAATAGGGTCACGACAATCTCTATCCTGAATTTGTAGCTTCTTATGGTGGCAATCCTTGCATTGGCCAGTAATAGGTATTAGGGGCCTGAGTTACTGAGGAGTAAGATTGAGATGTGAGATTAATACCAAGGTAAGAAGTACCTGCGGGATCCTATGCAGTTCATAATTAAGCTCTTTCTTGCTCGTATGAGCGAACTCGTTCAGTCTATGGAGTTGTTTGGTTCTCCCTTCGCGCAGGAAAGTTACTAACCAAGGAAATAATTGACTAAGGATGGTATAGGATGCAATGCCAAAATTCCCACGAGCCTTTCTTGCTTGTGTACCATTTTATAGCATGTTATGGGCCAGTGGTTTGATTTGTCCCATTTTCTCGATTCACTTGTTGTCCCATTTTGCTTTATTCACTTATTGGTTTGAAGAGAATGAAGGGAAATGATAAGCTATTGAGATTTCTGTTACTTGTTTTGCTGATATAACCCTTTCTTTTCACCAGACGAAGCAAAAAGAAAGGGAGTACAAATTCTGAAACATCAAGCAAGCGTTGGATGATGGAGGCTTCGCCAAAAAGGTTAGTTTTCTTATGTTCAATTCCGGATAGATGTTTTTGCAAAATGATGATGCATTATGAATGAGTGTGTGTACATCTCATTTCCAGTAAGCTAAAAGATTTTGCAACAAAATCTGGAGGCAAATTTAAAGACGACCACAAAGCGGAGTTGGAGTCCAAAGATAACAACTCAAAGAACGCTAGGAAATCTGTGGATGACACCCCCAAGTCTAAATATCAATCTCAGCAAAATCATCAGAAAAGGCAAAGGGGAAATCTGCAGATGCTGCAAAATCGCGAGAAAGTGAGACTAAGGGTGGAAAGAAACGACAAAGATGAACTATGTGTTCTGTCCGGGCTTTTCTTGCACGCATTGCTTTGTCCTCTCTTCTGTTGACTTTAAATTCTTTCTGAAGTTCCTTTAGGGGTTGATGTTAAATTAGGTATGGATATTATTATTGTCTAGTATTTATCATATTAGTTATTAGTTCGCGGTGGTTATGTTTATTGTAGGCTTCAGCTGGTCGTGTACTTTACGGTTGGATTGATGAAGTTTTGGAGCTAGTGATATTTGGTTCCATTTTGCTTTTGCAGTCGCGTATGTCATCACTGTTGTTCTCTCTGCTTGTCAAAGCCCACACTGGCAATAACTTGGATCTTTTATAATTTATAATATCATGGTGTGGATCCATTTTCTCCAATGCGCGACATGTACTCGCCCATTGAACGCTTATCAATTCACCAAATCTCAAAAACTTCAATGGCCATCCCAAATAATGTCCGCGCGTGCACAAATATCTCTAAATTGATTATTGATGGCAAGCGCACGTAAAAATAGTTGGATATCTTTTGTCAAATCCTTGTATCCTATGTCAAGAGTACCCCTCCCCTCGTTCCCAGAACTGTACCAAAAGCAGCTGCATGCCAATGGGGAGGGGCTCATCGCTGGGAATGAGTGGATGTTGATTGCATATATTTATGATGGGTCATTATTACAATTATACAGGCACCTACCAAAACAGTGGTAATGTAACACAGGATTCGGCCTACCTCGCTCGCTCGCCAACATTTTTCAGCATTCAGAATTAGAAAAATAATGCCGAAAACTTTGAGGAAAATATCTGCTCCAAAATCAAGAATCAAGTCGATAAACAAAGATTTCCTAGATTCAGACTTGTAATTCATGTGCAATAATTGCATCTTTCAAGAGGCGCACTTTTAAAAAGTAGGCCGAGTCTCAGCCACGAGGTCCAGCCCAATAATTGTACCCTGAGCATCAACCAAAAGTAAGGTAATCGTCATAAGATTGATCAAAGACCATTAAAGTTGAATGAACATAAAAAGAAGGCATCGCAATTCACGAGGTTCGGAAAGTCGCTACTAGACAAACTTACTAAGTTGTAACAATACTGCTACGTTTGCTGGATGCAATGTACAGGAAGATGAAACCAGAAAATCCATAATGACAAACAATTGAAAAGATTTATGAAATATTTCCTCAAAATGGCAGGCTCTTAGATGTCGAACTGGATGTGAGGGACTTGAAATGATCAGAAGGAACAAAATTATGGGGCAAATTGGCTCTTTTCACCATCCTCTTCATGTTGTTCTGCAAACTCTGTCGTACCAATTGCTTCACTGCCTTCTTCTCTTGGCTCATCATCTCATCATCATCATCATCATCACCGTTATCATTTTCCTCCAAGGACGACGACTCCTTTGGTTGATTAATAGTAGGATTCACTGACAAAAGAAGCCCCACACAGAGGAGCTGGTCAAGGCTCCTCCCAAAACCTGCTTTCCCTTTTCCACCCTTAAACATTCCAACCACGATTCGCCGGAACGGTCGCGGGGAACGGAACGGAGGCAACCGTTCCAGTTCCATTGTTATGTCGCAGAACGGTCGCGGCCGTTCCGCACATTAAATTTTATATTTATTATAATTTAATACTTCAAAAAATATATATAATAAATTATGTATTAAAAAAAAAGTACATAGTTTTAATTAATACAATAATTTTTTGTAATATCTTGAAAAAAAGATATAATTTAAAAGAATAATCTTTTGCTTAAGTAAAGAAAAAACAGCTCCAGCTTCAACAACGCCTGAAATTCCAGGGGAATCGAGCCCACAAGCCCGTTGCCCCCCAACCTGAGCTTTATCAGATTCGAACACCTGGATATATTTCCGGGGATCTCACCTGAAAATGAATTGTTTTCCAGGCTTAACACCTGGAGATTGGATAGCCTGCCAATTTCTCCAGGGATTCCGCCTGTGAAACTGTTGTTATAGAGTGTGAGTTCCTCAAGAAAGCTAAGGTTACCGATTGAAGGCGATACTGAGCCCGCTAACCTCCTGGAATGCAAGTCGAGCTTGATCACTCTGTTTTGCCTGCACGTTAGGCCGATCCAGGAGCATAAATCCAGGGAATCTTTCCAGGATGTTGTTACCTGGAGAGGATCGGAGATTATGGCAGCTTTGAAAGAGAACAAAGCTGATCTATCTGTTAGATTTCCTGTCACAACAGCTGCTGAGACGGATCCATGAAAAGCTATATTACAAAAGAAATATATCAAGAAATGCAAAATCAAGACCATAGTTGCTGGATTTAGATGAGAATGGAGGTTTAATATATTATTATGATTTATGCCGGAAGAATGCATTTGTAGTGATCTGAAAATGGGAAAATCACCCGATATGGCCGAACCCGATAGATTTTATGGCATGTAAGTGTATTATATTTGCCAAATGATTCGTAGTCTCCCTAAATTATTTACCAATCACAAGATAGATGTCAAATATCCGTTCGCCATTTAATTAATACTGATTCGACAGAGTCAGGTCTCGGCTAGAATTTACCGTGAAAATGATTATCCTTTACAATGACTTAAAATAATAGTAGCAAAGGTCGTCAGGAGTGGCATTAGTGACAGCGAAAAAGACTAAAAATATTGTAATCAGGCGTGTGAGACTAATTCAAAGGTTTTGGTTCTTTGAAATTAAGTTCAAAAGCATATCATCACGTGATTACATACAGAAATTAAGAGGGTGTTTGGCTAAGCTTATAAGCTCCTTAAAATATCTTATAAGATGTTTTGGAGCTTATAAGATGTGGTAGAATGTTTGGATAAATTTTAAGGGAATGAGCTTGTAAGTTCAAAAAATAAGATGTTTATGAGCTTATAAGCTCATTTTAGAAAAGTAAGGAGGTGCTTACTTATTTTTTAAGATCTACCAATATCTTTTGTTTTCAACTAAACTAATTACAATATTGTCATTACTAACGTCTTATAAGCTAACACGTCACTTATTTATCCAAACACTTTAATAACTTATTTTTAAAATAAAATCCAACATCTTATAAGCTCCTAAAACATCTTATAAGATGTAAGAGCTTATAAGATGTTTCAAATAAGCTTAGCCAAACACCCTCTAAGTCGTTTAGTTTCATTTAAAAATAAAATGGCATGATTATTCTTTGAATTGTCAAACTTGAGAGCATAATTTCAACTTGTAACATGAATCAGGAGTCTGAAATATGATGATTACTTGCACCAATGGTATGTAATTGGAAAATAGATATTGAAATTAATTTGTACCCCTTGACCTTGCCTCTTTTTTTTAATTGGAATAAAGTTGACGAGTTTAAATTCTTAAATAGAATTTATTTTAGGGCAAATTACGACTACGCTCCTTGAAATATGATATAATTATAAATTAATCTCTCTTATTTTATAAATTATAAATACCTTATCAAGGTTTAGGATTTTTTTGTAAATATGAATCGCGATATATAGAAAATAACTTTCATACAACTGTATCAATCAACTCATCTACCAAGGATGCGCTTCGTCTAAACCTCACGAAATTCTTCAGTTAATTTTGTCATTCTGCCAATCTTTGCGAAATATTTTTGCTTTATATTCCTATAACAATTATCGAACATCATCATTTATATATAATCCGATACTGCCATTACCTTTTCACTGAAATTGACTTCATATATAAGTTATATATTTTGGACTTGTCAATACCATACGAATCCCATTTGAAAATCCGCCCTACAATAACGAAAATACAGCTCGTAATTATATCCAGCATTGGTAAATGATGAATTTTGTTAACACATACCTCAAGGGAGTATTTATAATTTTTAAACAAAAGGAATTAATTTATAATTCTACCATACATCGGCGTGTGCAGATGTAATTAGCCCTTTATTTTATGTAGAGACGTTCACTTAGAGTATTTATAGTTCGCTAGTAATTGTTTAGTCACTATTTATGATAACTACAAATAAAATCAATTTACTAATTGGAACTATTATTCCATATAATAAATTAAGTATAAGTTCAAATAAATCATTTAAAATTTATCTAAAAAAATGTTCATATTTTACTATTAACTGCATGTAAAATCTTAAAATAAAAAAAATTATTTATTTAACTCAAAAAAAAAGAAAAAACAAAGTGGCAATTAAAAGAGAGTGCCACGTCAGCAGTTGACCGGTATTACCGTTTGTTAGCTCGTCTATGTTCTTCAATCAACTGCAGCATCAACAACACTTTCCTTTTCCCAAAAATTAAAAAAAAATGTTTTTATTCTGCTGAAATTAATATTTTTTTTAAATCCAACATCACAAATTCCAAAATTTACAATTTTTTTCCCCTGTGAATTATTGTAGAAGAAAATTAGAGAATTTCATATTAGTTAGAGCATTAATTAATACAAGAAGAAAATCAAGAAGAGATAGATCTTTGAATAAATAATTTTTATCTGGTTTCTTGAAAGAGATGGGTCTCGTGATGGGTTATTTTCTGGGTTTCGCATTAGGCTTTGGCTTGATCATGTGCTTCGCCCGATACCAGAATATCAGATCCAGAAGTCGACTCGATTTGGTATATATATATATATATATACGTACATTTTGTCATTAAACTTGATCAACGATGTTTATATGAATATATATATATATATATATATATATATTCTTGATTTATTTATTTTTATATAAATGTGTTTACAGGCAGCAGCAATTGCAGCTTTTGCTAGGATGACAGTGCAAGATTCAAGAAAGCTCTTGCCAGAACAATATTACCCTTCTTGGGTTGTCTTCTCAAAGAGACAGAAGTTGAGTTCCATAAATTAGTCACAAATCTTTTGTGACATTTAATTTCATATGATCACTGCATTATGTAACCAACTAATATTGCTTTTGCTTTTTGTTAATCTTTTTCAGTTAAATTGGCTTAATCATCATATGGACAAAATATGGCCTTACGTCGACGAGGTTCGTTCCTTTTCTTGTGTGTGTGTGTGTGTGTGTGTGTGTGTGTGTGTGTGTGCACGCGCGTGTAATCTTTTGATTTCTCTGTAAACCTCTGTTCCGTTGCATAGGCAGCATCAGAGATAATACGAAACTCGGTGGAGCCGATTCTGGAGCAGTACAGACCAGCTATTTTGGCTTCACTCAAGTTCTCTAAATTGACTCTAGGGACTGTGGCACCACAATTCACTGGTATGTTTGTTCTTGACATGTTTAGTTACTATTCACTTTCCTTGAATAACAGTAACAATGTATTGTTTAATGTTGTTGGTGAATTAGGAATCACCATCCTCGACAGCGAACCTAAAGAGCTGGTTTTGGAATTCGACCTGCAGTGGGATGGTAATCCGAATATCGTTCTTGAAATCAAGACTAAAGTTGGCGTCTCACTACCAGTGCAGGTGTTTTAGTTTCATCTTTCTGTTAATTATAACTATATTTGCAAATTATTTTACAATTGGATTTTTTTTGGCTGCAGGTGAAAGATATTGCATTTACCGGGGTTTTCAGGCTAATATTCAAACCGCTGGTCGACGAGTTTCCATGTTTTGGAGCTGTTTGTTATTCCTTGAGAGAAAAAGTAAGTGACAGAAGGGGTGTTTCTGTAGTTATGCAAACTTTATGGGCATCTAAGTGTAATTTATACGAAACCTCAGGGGTAGTATATGTAATTATCTCTTTATTCCTTGTTTGAAAATTGCATCGTTTGGACTTGGCATGGTCATGTTTTCACTGCAGAGAAATCTTGACTTTTGCTTCAAAGTAATTGGAGGTGACATATCATCGATTCCCAGAGTATCCGCAGCTCTTGAGGTTCGACCATTTCAGGAAAAAAAAAAAAAATTGTCTCCTTCAATGCTTGTAGTTTTGTTAAGGTATAAAATTATCTCGTCGCTTGGTAGGATACAATACGAGATGCTATCGAAGATTCAATCACGTGGCCAGTCCGTCAAATTGTACCAATAATACCAGGAGATTATAGGTCACTTATATATCACTTAGCTCTTCCTTGTTATTCTGTTTTCTGCTTCTTGGAATGGTGTATATGTTTTACAGCAGTTCTTGGTATCTATTCCTTTTTTTTTTACACTCTTCATGTTACAGTTACCTAATGGCGAAGCCAATTGGGCTCTTGGAGGTGAAGCTTATCGAAGCTCAAGAACTAACAAATACAGAAATCATTGGCAAATCCGATCCGTTTGCAGAGATATTCGTTCGCCCGCTACGTGCGAAAACCCAAACCAGCAAAGTGATTGTAAGAACTATTATTCTTGGCCTTCATCATCATCCTTTTTGTTCCCTTTATAGATTGTCGTAACAACGGCTGTAATCCTTTTCTTGTTGCTGTTGCTGTTGTTGTTTTTAAAGCACAACCAAATAAATCCAATATGGAACGAGCACTTTGAGTTTGAAGTTGAGGATCTATCAACTCAATACTTGACATTGAAGATCTTTGATGATGAAGGAATTGGATCTGCTGAATTCATTGGTTGTGCTCGTATAGCACTGCATGAGGTCGAGCCCGGTCAGATCAAAGATGTATGGTTGAAACTCGTCATGGATCTCCAGATCCAAAGAGACAAGAAAAATCGGGGCTCAGTGAGAACAAATTCTGCACTTGCTTTCAAAAATTGCTTTCGAGGGGTGTTTGCAAACGCTTAAAAAAAGTGTTTTTTTTTTTTTTCCTGCTTTTGTTGATAAAAAAAAACAATTGTGCAGTGTTTTGTTTTGCTGCTTCTGCTGAAAAAGGAAGTTAAAATAAGTTAAAAGCAGAAGTGTCTGCAAACACCCTTAAATGTTTTTCGTCATCAGCTTGTGATTTCATCCTCTGTTGTTGTTACTCTGTTGTGTCTTTGGTTCAATGTAGGTGCATTTGGAGCTGATGTATATTCCTATGAACACCGAGAGCGTATTTTCGAACCCTTTCGACCCGGATTTCAGATTAACTTCGCTGGAAAAGGCCCTTAAACAAGTCACCAGAGATGCAAAATCTGAAAATTCTCAAAAGGCTACTCTAATGAAGAAGGATATTATTCTTAGAGGAGTTCTTTCTGTGACGGTAATGTCAGCGGAAGACTTGCCAGCCGTAGATTTCATGGGAAAATCTGATCCTTATGTTGTACTAACAATGAAAAAGTCTGAGCAGAAGTACAAAACCAGGGTAAGATCATCATCATGAGCGAAAAGGGGACTGGTAAGGACAGACACCCACGAATTAACGACAAAGCGAAAAGGGCCCTGTCCCCTTCACAGTTGTAAGAAAACGCGCAGATTCCAGCGGAAGAAATCCGATGGAAATGGGGTGGAAATGCGGCGAAAGGGCGGTTTGAAAAAATGCCGCGGAATTTTCGCCTCATTTCCGTTAGAAAACTTGGCGCAGAAAAAGGTGCCAAATCTTTCGTTGGAAAACAGGCAAAAGTCCGGCGGAAATTCCACTGTTTTTTTTCAGTCGGAATCCGCACGTTTTCTCATTAGTGCACATTTCTTTATGCATGCATGTTTTTACTCAAGTTCAACATTTTACAACTGTAAAAGCTATTTTATATATATATATATATGTATATTGTAAGAATTTCAACCTTTTCAACAGTTGTTGATCCTCATTTTCAGGTCCTCAACGACACCTTGAATCCAATTTGGAACCAAACATTCGATTTCGTCGTGGAGGATGCATTGCACGAGTTGCTAATCATGGAAGTATACGACCACGACACGTTTGGAAAGGTCATTCTCTCTCTCAATCATTCTCTCTCTCTCTCTCTCTCTCTCTCTCTCTCTCTCTTCATGTATGCGTTTTTCAGGACAAAATGGGAAGATGCATACTGACACTGACCAGAGCTATACTAGAATCAGTATTCTCAGACACCTTACATATTGCTGGCACTAAAGAAGGAAAGCTTAATGTGCATGTCAAGTGGACTTCACAAACTATCATGAAGGAATGATTTAAAACCAGGCTCCAAAATACTCTCTCTCTCTCTCTCTCTCTCTCCCTCCCTCTCTCTTCAAGTACTCTCTGAAAAAATCCCACTATTATATAGGTTTTATCTTACGGATTAGAAGAATGAGTATTCTTATAAATAGTCATGTAATTAGCTAAAATTATTGGCAAGTGCTTTGGGAATTTGGATACATTTTATTCAGTATTTTATGCTCTTTCATTTTTTTTAACGGGGAAAAATATTAATTGAAATAAAAGATTTGGAGCCCGTTATGATGGATTTTTTTAGAGAATAAAAACTTATTTTTTGAAAAAAAACGAAGAACTTCAGAGCAAAAAAAATGTGTATTGATAGTTTTTTAAAAAAAAGCAGAATCCAAAAAAAAATTCCGATGTAGCTTAAAAAAACACTTTAATTATTCTATTCAAATACAAAAATTGCTCGATTTAAAAAAAAAATCTATTATAAAATACACCATTCAAGAAATATTTTTTTTAAATTCATCCAAGCGGACTATTAAACTATGCGGGGTAAGGAGAAGTCTTGGATTAAGGAATGTGTGGAATAGAACCATTTCTTGTAATGTCCCTTGAAGAATTTGTATATGAATTATTTAATGCATATGATTGTTGATGGGTACTGACCAACTTCCACTTTTTGGACCTGACAATAATTATATTTCCCAAACCTAATAAAAACGCTGAGGATGATGTGACTTCTAAGCTGTTCTCAGGTTCATTATTTCAATCCAAGTGTGGAATTTTTAATTTAATAAATAAATAAATAAAGGATTAATTAGCATATTCATTTTGATCAAATTTATGCACTTATAACCCACTATCCAAACGGACAAATTAATAAGTGTTTTACCAACCTCTTATTGCATCACGGAAGGGGGAAAAAAAGGGTATTGCTACACTTCCCAATAATAATAATAATAATAATAGTAACTAGAGTATTGAACATACTCGTTGTGTGTGCAAAATAAAAATAAAATATAATTCAATCAAATATTTAACTTTTAACAATATAAATTTAATTTTCTGCTAAATTTTCTATACAAATACGTATATTTCTTAAGTATTATTATTTATAATGTCTTTTATATTATTTATAATATATTTATTAAATTTATGAAAAGTTAAAAAATCAAATTTAAATAAAAAAATATTTTTGATTAAAAATAAATAAAAATATAAAATAGAATACATTTTTGAAAGAAAAGGATGTGAGAGAGAAAATGGGAAAGAGGCGAAAAAAATGTTGGAGATAAAGAAATGATAGAGGAAAGATAAGAGTAGTTAAAGTGTAATATCACAATTACATACAAAAAAAAAATCAAAACCCCTCACACCCAATATACAGTAGTAGTAGTAACCATAATAATAATAATAATAATAATAATAATAATATTGTAGGAATTATAAAGTTACAATCTTTGGGTTTTCAAAAAGAAAGAAAAGTCAAAACCCAATAAATACGGATGGTAAAAAAACGAAAATCTTCTTTTGCTTTATAATAATAATATACATGCAATAAATAGAATTATAAAGTTAGAATTTTTGGGTTTTCAAAATGAAAAGAAAAGCCAAATTCCAATAAATACGGCTGTGAAAAAGAAAATCTTCCTTTGTGCATATCCAATTTGATTGTCAATAGCTAAATTATACATAATAATAGCATTAGGTATCAGATTTTACTTCATAATACATCAATAAGTAGATTATATATAATGATATCAGATATTCCTTTATAATATCATCAATTTTCTCTTTTAACAATTTGTAATCTAAAGCCAATTACTAATTGATCAAGTAGACGAGATATTAAATTATTTAATCAATATTTAAGGTTCGAAAATATTACTTTATTATATCATCATTTTTTTCTTTTAACAATTTATAATCTATCATCAATTATCGGTTAAATTTTTTAAATAATATTTAAGATTTAAATATTAGAGTGATGGGTAAAGTAATTGGATTGAAAAATTTTTTATATTAAATCTTTGTAATACCCGAATTTGTATTATTCAATCGATAAATCGAAAATTCGACGATTAAGAAAAAAAAATGC
Organism: Petrea volubilis; assembly: GCA_026212405.1. Classification (NCBI taxonomy): domain Eukaryota; kingdom Viridiplantae; phylum Streptophyta; class Magnoliopsida; order Lamiales; family Verbenaceae; genus Petrea; species Petrea volubilis. Next base: position 23,652,414 of record CM047880.1, read on the forward strand.
AATCCATTTGAATATGACAAGCGTGCCATAAATTTTCCCGAAATAAATGCAGACGTCATAAATTTACTGTACTGTGATAAAATTTTGACGAACTGTCGACAAGTCAAGGAAAGTAACCATTAATGGCAAGTGAAGAAAAATAATGGAATAAGAGAGAGAGAGAGAGAGAGAGAGATTAACTTCGAAGCAAGCCGTGGAAAAATATAGAAGCTTTTACAGGCTGTAAATTAACACGTGAAGTGAAGGCAAAATGTGCTTTGGCGATCAATTTTAAACCCACTGTAAAAGCTTTCCATTTATAGAGATTTTCAGCTTAATCTCATTATCAATCCACCAAATCTGGACACAGTACCCCTGCAACTGCATTATTAACTTGAACCCAACATTCTTTTTATTTTTCTCGTGATTTTTCCAAAATTTTCTCACATCTCCACGCATTTTATTTTCTTGCTAGCCCTCAACATCAATCTACAAGTGTGTTCCACCAACCCAAGTTGAGAAATACCTTAAGAGTTAAGCCTTTTGATTTTTTTCTTTTTTCTTTTTTCAAATTTTCTTGGGTTCTTGTTCTTCGTGTCGGTTGCGTTATGAAAATTTCGACTTTTTGAGATCTGTAACTTGAGAAAGCTCGGATCTTGGTTGGTTTTGTTGGTTTTGGCATCTGGGTTTTTGTTGAATCTGTGATGGGGTGGAGATACAGGGCTGGTTTGCTGTTGATTGCTGCTGTGGTCATTATTTGGGTCACCTCAGCAGAGGTTACTCAGGTCAGGTTTATTTTTTCATTTTTTGTGTTGATTTATTTTGATGTATCTTGGCAGATATTAATCTCAGCAGTTCATTGTATGCTTCATTTATATATTAGTAACGTGTATAAATTTAATTCTTGTTAACGCGTGTGAATTTGTTTTCCATTGATGGAGTTTGATGTTGTTTGCATCAATTCTTGTCTTTGGAAGCCAAAGGGGTTTGGGTTTTTCCTGCTTGTTCTGGATAGCAAAACTTGGATCCTCGAATCTCAAATTTCTCAAGAAAACTATGAAATAGATATGATTACGTATACACGCACGGACACACATACAATTAATGCTGGAGATACTTGGCTTTTTCTTTCTGCAAATGGGCTTCTTCTTGATAGTACAGTTGGTACCCCTATGAAACCTTAACACTTGGCATCAAAAGGCATTAGATTGTGCAACCCATTTGTCCGCCAGAATTAGAAAACAAATCTTATCCTTGCCCTGAAATTCTCTTTGGCCTTTTGTTCTGCTACATGTGCATATATGCTTCATATTCCAGATTTTTTGGTTCCTTTATATTAAGGTGAGATTATGTTTTGTGTAAAGGAGCGCGTGCGTAATGCTTCTGCTCAACATCTGCTTATTGCAAAGTTCTTATGCTCATATGTTTTCGGGTAAATGAAAAGATCACTTTTGTTATTTACTGTCATCTTTTTGCACTTATTTGGTGGTTTAAATTTACTCAATGCAACAAAACAGTGCACCTGTCCTTACTTTTAAAATATGGATCTTTAAACAGGACATTTTCACAGCCTATAAGCAACCATTTGCAGTGACATATCTTGGAGCTTCTTTAATGGTGGTTTATCTCCCTATAGCATTTATCAAGGATTGGATATGCGATATACTGAAGAGACGTTCCAGTAAAGGCAGTCAAGTTATAAATGATGATGTGTGCTCTCCGTTGAAGTACATTGGGGGGCAGAAAATCTTTGAAATTGAAATACAGGGATCGATAACCAGAAAAGACAGCGATGTGGACCTTTCAGATCATGAAGAGGGAAAGCCCTTAGTTTCTAAACAAGGAGATGATACGAGAAACGCAAGACCGGAAAAAGAAGTCACAACCAGAGAAATTGCTGCTTGTGGATTTTACATTGCTCCTCTTTGGTTTATCACCGAGGTAGTGCCTATCTTGCATGCCTTTTCAATCTGATATGCATTTATTCATATTATATACATGCTTTCTTTGCATGATTTATACATTTTCTTAATGACCACATCATCTAAAAACTTAAACTGTTATAGGCGAGTGTTACATATTTAACAGCTCTGGCATGCCCCCTCGAGTGCAGGAGATATTTATTGACATTGAGTATTTGATATCACTAACATACGTATATGTTTTTTGTTACCCCTCTTTTGCAGTATTTATCAAACGCTGCTCTTGCACGCACAAGTGTTGCGAGTACTACAGTTTTATCCTCTACCTCAGGATTGTTCACTCTCTTTATTGGTGCATTTTTGGGCCAAGATTCCTTAAATGTTGCAAAGGTAGTTGCTGTCCTTGTTAGCATGGCTGGTGTTGTCATGACAACCCTTGGAAAAACTTGGGCAGCTGATGATTCGCAACTAAATACATCTTCGTAAGTATTAAGTTCTTCCTATTTTTGATTGCCATAAGAATTGTGTGTGAAAGTGAAAAACCCTTTCGTTATTTTTGTGCTGTTAACGCCCAATCTTTCACTTTCATGTTTATTCCTCAGTTTTTGCATTTTAACTGTATATTTCAGGTAATTGACTGATGATTCAACTTTTTGTTTCTGTTAAAAAGAAGTAGCAAACGCTCTCTTGTCGGGGATCTTTTCGGGCTTCTATCCGCTATGACATATGGCTTATTTACAGGTGAGAGTCTCTCTGTAATGCAGTAATGAATCAACTTATGATCATATTATTAAATGCTCTCTCTCTCTCTCTCTGTTATGTAATGCCACAGTTCTCCTTAAGAAGTTTTCTGGTGAAGAAGGGGAGAGGGTTGATGTGCAGAAGTTGTTTGGTTACATTGGATTATTTACACTTGTGGCACTTTGGTGGCTTGGTAAGAGGTCTAATGTTATATACAATTTATCTTCCCTTATCTATAAAGGTGATTTAAATGCTAAATTTCATTTTTTCATTTCAGTATGGCCATTGACGGCTTTGGGTATAGAACCCAAATTTACGATTCCTCATTCCGCCAAGGTGGATGAAGTTGTAATTGCTAATGGACTTGTTGGAAGTGTACTTTCCGACTATTTTTGGTATGTTAAACACACACACACGCCCACCTTTTTTCTCTCATTTTTTAGGCTTAATGCCAAGACGGTTGGTCTTATCATTCGCTATGTTCTTGTTAGGGCATTATGTGTTGTTTGGACAACGCCCCTTGTTGCCACGTTGGGCATGTCTCTCACCATTCCCCTCGCCATGGTGGCTGATATGTTGATTCACGGGCGACATTACTCTGCCATCTACATACTCGGCTCGGTTCAGGTAAATGCATTTCATAACTTTACCAACACCTCACGCACAAATTTAAACTAGTGCCCGAATAATCAACCCGAAAATGTTTCACAAATCAAAGAAAAACGAGCAAAGTGAAAATCTTCGGTATGCGAGAACACGTTGGTCATCTCTCGAGTACGTGAGACTATACGCTGTTGTAACTGCAGCATAACACGTTTTTCCCGTATTTTGTTGCGTTGCAGGTGTTCGCAGGATTCGTAATAGCCAATCTTTCTGACCGGTTGTCAAAAATGTTGGGTCTATAGCACTCGGCTTAACACAAACAGAGCAATATATCTTCAATGTATTCATTGTCTACGCAAGTCTGCTGAATCTGTATGGGAAGCAGATGAATTTTTTCTGTTGATCCTGTATCAATTGTTTGACCCCAAATGTAAAATCATTTTTTTTGCCTTTTTCCTTGAACTAGATCCTTGTTTCTGGCGTGGTTAATTTTTGTTGTCCTCAATGTTTTTTGGACAAGCCTGTCAAAGAATTGGTTTACACGTGTATGTATTCAAGGTGTTAATAGTAACTGACTTTTAAGCTCAATTCAAGGTCTACTTTGCTCCTCTCTCTCTCTCTCTTCCTTCTGGGTAATTTGCCGCTGTGATGTAACAGGGTGAAAATCTGGTGTCTAATGATTTGTGACTCAATTGGGGGAATTTTAGCCACCAGCTCGATTGAAGTAGTGTTAATTACATGCGATTGTTTTATATTTATTCTGTAATTGGTGGATAACTTAAAAGGAAGAGATCAATCACTTAATAAATGCAATGAACTCATTGTATGATTTGTTGGATGTTGAAATCATGTTAATTGTGTGGTGATTGTTTGATATTTGTTCTGTAATTGGTAGATAACTTAAAGAGATGGACCAATTACTTAACAAATACAATACATTTATTACATGATTTATCGGATTCGATCAAGGTTGGCGTAAAATTTTCTCTAAATTCTCTTGTAGTTCATCTCATTTTCACCTAAATCATAATGAATTCTCTTAAACATGGAGGTCAAACACAATATATCTTAAATAAAATGGCTCATCAGTTTGATTAAAAAAGATACTTGTGTTGATTATAGATTGGGTCTCTCCTAGCATAATTTTCACTTGATTTAATCCAATTTTTTCATGGTCATGTAAATAAAAATAAAATTAAATTCCACACTGGGATTAGTTCACATACATGCTCAATTTTATTAAAAGTTTATGTATTTTTTTTATTTATTAATTTTTAATTTTTATGCACCTCATTAAGGACTTAATTGAACTGCCAAAATAAAAGGAGGGACTTACTTGAATGAGATAAAAGTTATAGTCCAACAAGCAATTTTTACGCTTCTCGTTATTTCAGCCTGCCTCTGTCTCTCTCTCTCTCTCTCTAACAATTCAATGGCAGCGCATCACTTGTTGATCTTTCTCTCTCTGATCTTACTTCTTCTGCCTTCGGCACTCGGGATCTCTAATGGGTACCTCTCCTTCTTGATAATTAACTTCACTGTTCAATTTTCTTTTTAGTTGAACATATGTTGAAAGTGTATTCCTTGAATTCGTATCGTGTTTTAGAAATTTGTTTTTGGAGAAGATTTAGTTATTTCGGGTACTCTGTGCTGGGTTGTTTTGTGCCCTAGTTCAGCGATTGATTCCCCTTTGTTTCTCCAGGAATGTTGAGGGATATAATATAAATGGTAAAGTTAGATTTCCAGGTATGGTTTCTCTTTCTACTATTTACATCAAAGGGTTGTTATTGCATAAATTTGTAATTTCTTCCAAGTTTTTGATAATTTGCTAGGTTTTTCCTGTTCAAGCATGAATTTCCTTGAAATTTCCGGTGAAGTTTGAATTGATTGTGATAAAAACAGCACTTTTTGGAGCGTGCCTGAAACTCAGCTGAGGGTTTTGAATCGGAGCTTCTTGTTCTTTTGCTTCTATTGTTTTGATTTATGTGTCAAATTGGGTCCTAAAGATTTGGATTCTGTTGTAACTTGAGTCTTGAAATTAGTTGAACAAGCCCAAAAGATTTGTTGGTATGGATTTAAATCATTGTAGCTTCCAAATCCTTTAGTCCGAACCCAACTTCCTCTCATGGAATTTTGATACTGCTGAAAATGAGCAAATATCTGGTGTATGCTGAAAGGATGTTTGAGATGTAAAGAGGAATCTGGGTAAGTGAATTGGAGTATTTCTTTTGAAAAAATCCAGATTTTTGTGGATGTTTTTGTGACTTGAAATTGCAAGTCCTTCTTACTCGAGAGTCGGAACATCTACTTTTAGTTAGATCTAAAATTGCAGCCCACAAGATGATTCTCAGTGATACGAGATTATAATTATGTTTTATGGTAAAGGATGCTATGGTTTGCATGAAACGAGTCAAAGTTTCAAAGAGAACATTGATCATGGAAGGATAACTCAGAACCAATTACATTTTTTTTTCTATTGCCTTATTGCATAAATATATGGAAATTTTATCTATTGCTGGAATCAAGAGCTTCCGCTATAAATTTTATTTTGTTGAGCTAACTCTACTTTTCTTTGTTTTACGTTCTGGCCCAATAGGATTCAGCACAACAGGATTTGGTCTCCCACCAAAACTTACAAACGTCAAAGTTATCCTAAATGGTGGTCAAAAAGTTACCTTTCTAAGGCCCGATGGATATTTTTCATTGTATCCTATCGTCTTTGTCTCTTTGCTCATCACTTTATGGATTGATCTGTGAAATTTAGCTTATCTTGATTTAGTATTATTGTTTTGCTTTGACTTGACCTGGAGACTGAATCAAATTATGGCTAATTTATGAATGAATGGTAGAATTATCCATATCGAGAGAACTAGAGCTACTGCTAAGTTTCTGAAGACATGGTTACTGTTGAATAAATGGAGTGAATGTTGTTCTTTAACTATTTTTTTCAAGCCATAATGTGCCAGCAGGAACTCATCTTATTGAAGTGGCTGCCATTGGCTATTTCTTCTCTCCGGTGAGCTTTTTGGTTCTTCAAACTCTTTGTTTAGTTTGGTTAATCATCAAATCAGATATATGTGATAGCAATCTCTCTCTCTCTGTGGTTTTAGGTCCGGGTTGATGTGAGCGCCAGAAATCCTGGTAAGGTCCAGGCAGCTCTGACGGAGAACAGGAGAGTATTGACTGAGCTTGTGTTGGAGCCTATGAGAGAGGAACAATATTATGAGGTTAGTAGAGTTTCTGGACGAGTAAGATTGTTTTAGTTTCTTTAGGTTGTCATTTATCCTGAAGCTATGTGTGCTTCTCATCTCATAATTTGCAGATAAGAGAACCGTTCAACGTAATGTCTGTTGTGAAGAGCCCGATGGGTCTGATGATCGGATTTATGGCGATCGTGATGTTTTTGATGCCCAAACTAGTTGGTAAGTTCGATGCTTTGGGCTATACCTCCCGATTTCACTGGACCCTCAAACTTACACTATTCTGTATCAATCCATCTTAATGCTCTTTTTTTTTTCTATTATTATTGTTATAATTAAATGCACAACATCAACAGGGTTCAAAGCACATTGAGAGCAGCACATCTCAATCTTTGGTTAATGAATAACACTTTGCTTGCATTGGTTGATTTGGATTTATCTTTCTGATTCGCAATCTAACAATCTGAGTTCATCTATTTTCCAACATTTTTCTGAAGGGACTTTTGGTAAACATTCCATGTATTTACCAGATCATTATACTTGCACGCTGTGTATTCTATTCTTGCTTCGAGAAGCTCATAACCTATAGAATTTGGATGATAGTGAAAATACTAGCATGGATATTACCCTCTGAAGTAAACATACATACAAATCCAGTTATGCTGTTAATTTGCAAGTTCGTTAGGCTCAAACTAGCATGATATACCAGTTACAATATCATGCTTCTTGTCTATTTTGAGAAAACATGGGTGATTATATGATGATATGAAGACATTCATATAGTGATGGTTTTTGGGTTTTTTTGGTGCAGACGCCGAAGAATTGAAACGAGCGCAAGAGGAAATGGGAAGCCAAGGCGTCCCGTCTCTCGCGAACTTTTTAACTGGAGCACAGAGGCAGAATTAGGTGAAGACTTGGTTATGGCCATTTGGAAATGGAAATAGGAAATCATAGGATTGTGTGTTGTTTCTGAGCAAAAAGTGTTGGAATTATTTGAATTTTGTTAGACAAAGAACCCATTGTTCTTGTTACTCTGTTTCATCTCCCTTTCCTTTTTGATTCCATAATGAAATTAGATATTCTGAAAATAGTATTGATAATTGACGCAGTGATGCTTGTTTATGTGAAGAAAGAATGAATTTTAACAATTTATTCAATTAGTTGTGTTAGTAGCTCTTTGATGACTTTAGCTTATGGACCCGTTTGGATGGACTTAGAAAAAGTACTTCTTCAACGCTATAATTATAGTAGAGTTATATATATATATATATATATATATAGCGTTTGGATATAATAATTAAAAATATTTTTATTCGAAGTTATTTTTAGATAGCTTTTAAAAAAAGCTATGCTCTTTTTTAAAAAACCTATCCAAATTAGGAAATTGCATATTTAAGATGAGGATTGCCATTGAGTGCTCTCATAGACCATGGTTTTTTGCTTTTAATTCATTTTTTCAAGTCAAGATTGATGAAAATTTGAGTTAGAACTTTAGAGGTTTATTACAATCGATTGCATCAATATTTTCAAACGAAGAACAAATTATATTAAAATTAAATGAGTATCAAATATAAAGAATTACAAATTAACTACTCTATGTTGAAGTAATATTGATGTAGCATCTTGAACTCATAACCTTAAAAGTTATGAAATTTTTACCTTTTCAGTGAAGTAAAATCTCATCGAACCAAGCTGAATTTGATTAGGCGCCATTAATCGACTTCTTAGTTGAGTCAATTTAAATTTGACTTCTACACCAGTTTCTAAAATCTACTTCAAATTTTTTAATTTAATCAAAACAATCTATTTCGTTTTATTTTTTTATTCAGAATAAAAAATTTAGTAATATGCATAGTAATATATATATATATATATATATATATGGAGATATTGTTAATAATAATATACAAATATATCAATAATATAACATTAAATTATATCCTAATGAGAAAAAAAAATTTAGTAATATGCATAGTAATATATATGTAGAGATATTGTTAATAATAATATATAAAAATATCAATAATATAACATTAAATTATATCCTAATGAGAGAGAGAGAGAGTGTGTGTGTGTGTGTGTGTGAGAGAGAGAGAGAGAGAGTATGGGGCAGGCTGGTTGTGTGTTAAACTGTTAATACATAAACATATCAATAATATAACATTAAATTATATCCTAATGAGAGAGAGCGATACAGAGAGAGAGGGAGTATGGGGTAGGCTGGTTGAGAGAGAGAGAGAGAAAGAGAGAGAGTCTGGGGCAGGCTGGTTGTGTGTGTGTGTGTGTGTGTGTGTGTGTGTGTGAGAGAGAGAGAGAGAGAGAGAGAGAGAGAGAGAGAGAGAGTGGGGTGGGCTGGTTTAAATGAGTTTGCTGGTCCATGAAGTAAACTAAGTAACGGCTGCGTGCGTTTCTCAAACATCTTCCGACACTCACTCTCCCAACAATACATTCTCTGTTTTTTTCTATCTCAAGTCTTCTCTGTTTCGCTCCTGCTTTTACAGAGAGACAAAAAATTCAATCCATTTCCGTTTTTGATCGGAAATGGAGAGCAGCTTAACGGCGGCGGTCGGGACAGCGTCGTGGAGGCGATCAAAATCGAAGACTCTTCAGAACACGCCGAAATCGTCGTTTCTGATGGTGTTCCTATCTTGCCTTGCCTGGCTTTACGTTTTCAATCGGTAAGTTTTGCTGCATTTCCTCTTCGCTCATGGCTAGAATCATTTTGTTTTGTTCTGTTTTTGTTTTCTCTGATAAAAGTTGTTTTCTTGATTATTTGCGTCAGGTTGTGGGAGAATTCAGAGAACAGAATGTTATTGGTCGATTTGTTGAAGCTGAATTCTGGTCAGGTTTGAATTCTCCAAATCTGATTTTTTTGTTTTTGTTTTGTGAAGTTAATGTGCTCTATGCAAAAAGGTATTGAGAATTAATCTTTGCTTCTGTTGGAGATGCTCCCTGTTCAAGAATTCAGTACTAAAATGAGAGATCATGAAAAAGAACAAATGGAGTGCTACAGGGCTTAAACCAGTAACTGAATTTCACCAAACGTGGGGTGTTTTATGTAATTTTACCATAACTCAGGGGTGGTAACTGTAATTTTCCCTTAATTTTATTACTTTTTTTTTTCTTTTTTATTGCATTAATTTTTGGCTTTATTGCTGTTATGAATACAATAGTGGCTTGGGAAACATAATACTAGTGAGGACCCCTCCTCAAAATTCATCTGTATCTATGCTCCTGCCTACATTTGTATTTACATACATGCACATGCAAAATAATGTAAAAAGAAAAACCAATGACTAATTCTTTATCCTTCTTTTGGCAGCGACCTAAGGTGCTTACTGTGGAAGACAAACTAATGGCTCTTGGATGCAAGTACATATTTTCATGGCTTCACTTTTTTTCTCTAAAATGCATATGCCAATAAAAAGTTTTGTATGATGCGTGAGCTGTTTGCTGGTTGAATGACGAGGAAACTTGGGCTTATGTTGACAAACATTATAGGGGCTTGGAGAGGAGAGTTGTTGAAGCTGAGATGGAAGTGACATTAGCAAAGAGCCAAGGTTATCTTAAGAGGCAGCTGCAGCGAAGTGGGTCCTCTCCTAATACAAAGTTGCTCGCTGTTATTGGAATTTATACTGGTTTTGGAAGTCAGCTGCAACGCAATACCCTCAGGGGGTCTTGGATGTCGAAAGGCAAGTTAAAATTCAATTTTGATGTTGTATATCCTCGCATATAATCTCTTTCGCTAGCTATACTCTACTATTGACTAATTTATTGCTAAGTCTGAAGATTTTAACATGAGTCACCTTGATTGTGATTGCAGCAGATATTTTATCAAAACTTGAAGAAAGAGGGGTGGTTGTGCGATTTGTTATTGGACGGAGGTTTCCACTTATCACAACTGTTTTTTATTTTCTTGATCTCATTTTCTTTAGCACTAGATCTTGATGAATTAATCAACTTAAAGTTGCTTGGATTTACAGTGTTAATCGTGGTGACAGCTTGGACCGCATTATTGACAAGGAAAATAATTCGACAAAGGACTTTTTGATTCTTGTGAGTCATTCTGTTGGTTCTGTTGATTCATAAGTCTTCTCAATGCCACACAATTCTTTTACTTCTGTTTTTTGGTATCTGGGGCATGTTTATTTAACTAATTATTTGTTATGAGGTTCATGCTCTCATAGTAAGGGAATGTATATGCAAAATGTTAGACATGCCATTTACTTTCGAGAAATAGTAGGATAATCATAATTTTGTGGTGATGTTACATAAGTTATAGTAATGGTTACGTGGAACTGCAGTAACTTAGTTGTTTATGAGCTGTTGTACTACTTAACATCTGTGTGAAAAGAATTCAACTGCGAAATGATCATTATTTTGCTAGGATCCTCATGAGGAGGTTCAAGAGGAATTGCCCAATAAAGCAAAGTTCTTCTTTAGCATGGCAGTTCAGATGTGGGATGCGGACTTTTATGTGAAAGTCGAAGACTATGTTAATCTGAATTTTGGTAAATTCTGGATGTGCCACACAGGATTGCAATTCATAGAATATATATCTATGTGTGTGTGTGTGTATATATATATATATATTTTTTTTTTTTCTTTTTAACTAATGATGTTAAATGTGTCTTCTTGGCAGATGGTCTAATTGAAATTCTTGAAAGCCGTCGTGATAAAGATAATGCTTATATTGGTTGCATGAGGTCTGGGGAAGTAGTAACCGAAGAGTAATGGCCTTATCTTGATTTGGCTTAGCTTAAGTAGTTTTCAATTTTCTCTATTCTTGTAAATGGTGCTCTATGGTATTGTTTAATCATTAATGATTCAATTGCATAAATACTCATAAATATTAGGTACAATTTTCTGAAGTTGTAAAAGAACTTCTGATCTTCTGATATATAGAAATATACCAGAAACAGGTCCTTTCAATGTATGCTTGAAGTTCTCTTCGGGCTTGCACTTTTGTGCACAGCATTTTTTCCCATGATGGTAAACAAAGCATCGTGTTTTATATATTTGGGATGTAAAACACGAAACATTATTCTGATGTGTAAATTTTGTTTATGCTTCAGGGGAACAACATTGTACGAGCCAGAATGGTGGAAATTTGGTGATCAGAAATCGTAAGTGCATACCATTAACATCAACAAAGTTGACATCTGCTTGTTAGAGCTAATTTTAACTCATTAGCAGTAGAGCTAGCCTACAGTATTGTTTGGCGGTGTGCTTTTATGCTTCTTTAGTAATACTTTTTAGCAAGCGACAACAATGCGATTTCAGTTGAAGCATTTTTTTTGTGAGATCTGGTGTGCTTGCATCTCAAAAGGCTCTCGTTTTTTTTTCTGAAAGATGTTTGTTAAATCACATTTTCTTTTAGGTACTTTCGCCACGCAGCTGGTTCTGTATTTATACTTTCGAAAAAATTGGCTCAGTATGTAAATATCAACAGGTAAGCCTTTATTGGTGCATCTTTGTTGCGGAACGTGCTATCACAATCATCGTCCGCATAAGCTCTTGTCTTGAAATGTGTTACCTTAAATGCAGTGCATCTTTGAAGGCTTATGCTCACGATGATGTATCTGTGGGTTCATGGATGATGGGCCTTGAAGCAACCTACATTGACGACAGTCGCCTATGCTGCAGTTTCTCTAAGCCAGGTAATTCGCATTTTTTGTAGCGAAATCTCCGTTCTTCGTATCAAAATTACATATGCCTCCCTTGTATCTTCTCTACACCTTACAGTTACACCCCCCGCCAGTCGTTATTTGTACATATCGTTACTTACCGTGTTAGCATATTGTGTTATGCCGTTACATATACCTGTCGTTGCAGCCAAGGTTTGTTCCTATGGCTGGAGATTGACAAGGGATTAGCACTGCTTCTAAACAAGAACCTACAGTGGCAATCGGGTCGAACCATTCTTTCGAGAAGCGTTAGATCATTCTTTATATTGCAAGATTGGCACAAATTATACCTCAGAAACTTCAATCTTACAGAGATCAGATATAGTACTTATAGTGTTACTGGCTTACTCTTTCAATGTGGTATAACATTGCTATACATCCCCTTTAACATAGAATAATACATTGCTAGCCTAGAATCCTGTAGAATACTTTGATACGTGAATCAAATACTATTAACAGGTCAAATGTTGTTTACTCGGACAGACCCATGTTTCTTATTTTTTTCGATACTTGAATCAAATACTTGCATGTTCTGTAATCTGTATTTGTATAATGTCAATGTATGATGTACTTTTGATATACTACACGGTGAGTTTTACTTGTATGATATTTCTCCAATTTTTGAGTCCCAATACCAACAACTTAAAAACAATATACGCAACATTTTAAATAGTAGAGCTTCGTATGGTCCATTTCATGCCTTACAATTTAGTCCAAATATATACATATATGCATATATATATATATATATATATACTATGCTATTATATAAAGCCGCGGGGCGGTTGATAGCTTCAATATATTTTGTGTCTTTTAGTTCATCAGATTGGTTTTTGTTTATTTTCTTTGTTCTCTTCGACGTATTTTTTTCATACTTTTTCACTCTCTCTCCTCTTCTTTTTTATCATCCTTCATCTTCCACTATTCAATACTTTTTTACTCTATTTTTTTTTCTTTTTAGTATTATTTTTTCATTTATCATAAATTAGAACGTATATTGAAAATAATTAAAATTAGTATATTCATATGAGAAAATTAATATATATGTATGATTTTATACTATCAAAATTTAAACAAGTGATTTTCCATACGCATGAAGTGTGTTAACCTATACTATAGAAAATGACCAATCCTTCATGCATTTATTTTTTGTCTGTTTAATTATGAACTTTTCAAAATATATTTACTAATATTTAACTATTCATTTCTCTTCTTTATATCCTCCAAGATCGTGTTTTCCTTTTCTTCCCTTTTTTTTCTCGTCTCCCAGCTCTCTCGCATTCTTCATTCAATTTTCTTTTTTTAATTGGTATTTGTATTTACTTTTTAATGAAATAATAAATTTATTTTTTATTATAAATTTAATATACATATTATGAAAACAAAAAAATAGTATAAATAATCAAAATGATTCAGAGAGATATATATTTTATAGAAAGTTTAATAAAATTTAAATTTATGTTATTGAAATATTAATTATTTAATTATATTATATATATTTTTTCGTACACGTATCGAGTGTGCCTATTAAACTAATTTTACTAAAGAGTAATCCACCTTCCTTATTTATTGAATACGAATAACAATAGGTTTTTTTTAATTTAAGGTGGCTATAAATCAACAAAATGACAAAGAAGGATATATATTATTAAAATATCATATGATGATCGAGTAATATCCACAATATATATTTATAAATAATAATTAAAAGATGTCAAAAAAAATTTTTTAAAAAAGAAGAAGACGTAAATATGTGGATTCTGTTGAAATTGGAAAATATTGGAGGGAGACGAACCTGACCCTTTTCTCCTCCGTCTTCCTCCAGGAGGACCGGGATAAACTTCTCTCTCTCTCTCACTAGAAAATATTAAGCCTCACTCAGTCTCTGTGTAGAGAGAGAAAGTCCGAGCCCAATTTCAATGGCGACTTTGCTTAAATGGTACAAACCCTTGCTCCCACTCCGCCTCGCACTCGTTCATCGTAAAACCTTCGCCTCAAAATCTCTCCGCTCCGGAACCAATCTCCGTTGTCGCGCTTCTCCTGCTATCAATTGCGGCAATAGAACTCGGCCTTTGACGAGTTGCAGTGGAGAGAAGCACGGGAACAAGTTTGCTAGTGATGATGATGAGTACAGCAATGATTCCAGAGGAATCAAGAGGGAGCTGTGGCTGTACAATACGCTGAGCAAGCAAAGAGAGTTGTTTAAGCCGAAATTTGAAGGGAAAGTAGGAATGTATGTGTGTGGCGTCACGGCGTACGATCTCAGCCACATTGGCCACGCCAGGGTTTACGTTGCGTTTGACGTGCTTTACAGGTATGTCATTCGTTTCTTTCTCTGTATACCGTTCATTAGTTTTTATTTCACGTATGTATGTTTGATGCATTTGATTTGTGGATGATGCTCCTCCCCGAATGGATTATTTTAGTGTAAAACTGAGTGAATGGAGGTAAAGGTCTGACCTTTGCTCCGATAAATTTGTGACACCCTTTGATTTTTGTTTTATCTGCTTCTTGACTAGTGTCGAAGCATTGGGCATAATCTTAAATGCTATACTAATTGCATGTTCTTGATGTTCTTCCTTTCGAAATTAGGCAGATACCTTAAGTACTTGGGATATGATGTCAACTATGTCCGGAATTTCACTGATGTTGATGACAAGGTGAGCTGATGAGTTGAACATACATGCGTCTGTTGGTGCTTGGATTACTCTTGTTAGTTTCCTCGTGCTTGAGAAAATCATTTGTTTTGAAGAAAGCTTTACTGCAATTTATTTTGAACGGTCTGACAATTCTTAAGTTTTCACTATCACACATCCTCAAGCAAATATTTACAATCGACTCACTGGGAATTGGGATAATTTTTATAGTGATAGAGTTGCTTGTTTTTAAGTACCAACTACTTCTTACATATGCATGACAGGATAGCTGAGTCCGCATTTTCGAATTCTGTAGATTATTGCTAGAGCTAATGAGTTGGGTGAGGATCCACTTAATTTAAGCAGAAGATATTGTGAAGAATTTCATCATGACATGGCATATCTAAACTGCCTTCCTCCTTCTGTGGAACCTCGTGTGTCAGATCACATGCCACAAATTATCGATATGATTAAACAGGTATTCGAATCATCCTTAAGTTTTATTTTCTTTTTTGGTTCATGATAATAACAAATTCCTATTGCAGTATGGGCCTTTCTGCTGATGTAAAAATCCCTTGTAGAGGTCACATGCTTAAGAACTAGACTTCTGAGAGCACCTGATGTAAACTCTTGATGAATGCTGTTTCTTTGATCTGACTCTCCTGTCCTAATAGTTCTCACACCAATGGATTTTTTCTTGTAATCATTAATTGGAAACTCTTCACACGCTCTCTTTGTCCTCTGATAGATACTTGATAATGGGTGTGCATACACGATTGATGGTGATATTTACTTCTCTGTGGACAAATTCCCTGAGTATGGTCGACTATCTGGGCGTAAATTAGAAGATAATAGGGCAGGTGAACGGGTGGCTGTGGACTCGAGGAAGAAAAACCCAGCTGACTTTGCTTTATGGAAAGTGAGTTATTGTAAATTAAAGTTTAATGTATTTATATACATCCCTATATGATTTTTTCCCTATAGAATTTTAAGTTCTTTATAATTTTTTTATTGAACATTGTCCACATGTTAACTTGTATTTTTCTTGTTGCTTTCTTTGGTTAATAATTCTAAATTTACCCAGAAGAGCTTTTGTAACTTATTGCCAATGTGCTCATACAGTTTAGGACCCCCAAGTTTTTGAAGATTTTGACAAACCTGAGCATTTTCATTCTATGACATGGAGTTAATTATGATGAACTTAACCTTGTAGTTTCCGTATTGTGGTTTTCCTTACTTAAAGGAATGTGAGTGTCATCAAATCTAAAAGTAGGTTAGCTTAGTGTTAAATGCTTTTCTATACCTAAAACAGGAATAAGTTTTAGAGCACATCAAAGAAAATCTGCAGTGTGGGTTATGCGATTTCAGGGATATTATGTGCTTCTTTTGCAGTCAGCAAAGGAGGGAGAACCTTTCTGGGAGAGTCCATGGGGTCCTGGAAGGCCTGGATGGCATATAGAGTGCAGCGCCATGAGTGCTGCTTATTTAGGTTATTCTTTTGACATACATGGTGGTGGAATGGATCTTATTTTTCCCCATCATGAGAATGAGATTGCACAAAGTTGTGCTGCATGCCATGAAAGCAGTGTAAGCTACTGGATACATAATGGATTTGTCACTATTGACTCTGAGAAGATGTCAAAGTCTCTTGGAAACTTTTTCACCATCCGACAGGTAATAGATAATGAATGGTGTATACATCTTTTCTCTCACACACTCAGAATTGATATTTATATGGTAATTACAATATGAGTTTTATGATTCTGAGCTTAGCGGTAAGGCCTCCTTTTTTGTTTCTATACTACTATTCAGGTTATAGAACTGTACCATCCACTGGCTTTGAGGCTTTTCCTTATGGGAACTCATTATCGTTCCCCTATCAATTACTCCGACCTACAGCTTGAAAGTGCATCAGATCGTGTTTTCTATATCTATCAGGTAATTAAAGCACTCAACTCATTATTAGACATGAATAAAGTTCTAATCTTTTTGGTCCATTGGGTACCCAACTTTTCCCTTTCCCCAATTGCAAGCTATATTCTGCATTAGTCAAGCATACCTGCAATTCTGTTGGCCTTTTTCAATGCTGGTTTTGTTTTCTGATCCGATCATTATGCCAATATTGTTGTGTGTTTATGTCTTGATTCTCTTGAAAACCCAGCTTCTTTGAGTAATAGATATCATGCCCTATCTGAATAGGCTTCCCCATGAGATTAGAGCAGACTCTAAAAATTATTGAAGCAGAATATAAATCAAATTGTATGATTTATATTTACTAGACATGTGGATATATTTTAGAAAACCGAACAATTTGTCCAAATTTACGTTCTTCTGGCATTTGCAATGAAAGTTACACGTGTTCCTAAATAATCTTGGATGTTTCATCTCTGCATTTTGTACTTCATGTGGTTTTTGTTAGGTCAGAATTTAATCTATTTGATTTCATTTTGAGTGCAGACTTTACATGATTGTGAGAGTATCCTGACTCAATGTGATAAAGCTAGTTTGAAGGATTCGATTCCATCAGAAACTGCCACTTGCATCAACAAATTTCAAGATGAATGTTTGATGTCAATGTCAGATGATCTTCATGCTACTGTAGCTTTGGCTGCAATGTCTGAACCGTTGAAAGCCATCAATGATTTTTTACATACACGAAAGGTACTTAAGTTTCTGTTTACTGGCAAGCAATTTTAATCATGGTTGCTGTTCCACGGACTCTTTATATACCAGCTAGATGTAAAGAATGTGTACTTCTCACGTTGAATTAAGTTGGTGTTGGTATTTGATAATGTACCTGGAGAGTCAACTCTGCAGATGGTCTTTGTTACGTGTAAATCAGGATGCATTTGCACTATCACTTTCGGTAGCACACCACTTTGTTAGATTAATTTGGATCTCCGTCGTATTTATGCACAACAATTTCACACCTCATTGCAAAATTGAAAAGGGTTTGATTTCGTGAACGTTCTTTATGATCTAAGTGTTTTGTGCAGGGAAAGAAGCAAAAACTGAGAACAGAGTCGCTTGCAGCTTTAGGGATGGCAATTAGAAATATTCTTACTATTTTGGGGCTCTTGCCAGCCAGTTACTCCAAGGTAAAATAAATTCTGTGTGTGTGTGTGTGGACACACACAGAAATGCACACATACTCGCAGTCATTTACCATTCAGGTTGTTTCTGTAGTGGCTGTAATCCTAAAATGGTTTACATGTTTCCTTATGCTTTGACTGGGTGGGGAAAAAATATCAGGAAAATAAAGGACAGGGTGCTATTGTCCGAAGCAATGAATTATAATTTTTCACTCAATAAGATCCAAGGGCCTAGGATGATCTAAATGCTTCCGGTGTCCAATTTTTATTCCCTTAGTGTATGAATGGTCTAACTAAATTCCAAACTTCTTATGAAAGCATATCTTACCTTCGTGATGTGGTCTTGAAACTTTGTTGGAATTCCCAAGACTTGCCCTTTTGATATTCACTAGCTAGGTTGCAACAATCATCGAGCTTGTGTTTGCACTGAAAGATATGGGAGCTAGAGATTTCAAATACATGATAAGAAATCCATTTGAACTTGTTTGGATATTTCAAAAGTTAGATTGGATTTTTAATCCTTCAGTGGATCCAAATCCTTCCTCAGATCCAGCTTTCCAATTTCTAGTAATTTGAAATTAGTTTATTTCTTGGTTTTCAATAACTTTTGCTGCTTCCAGAATCATAGTTAGCTTGATTGGTGAAACCATTGTGATTTGGCCTGTGGTTTTGCATGTTCCCAGGCATTGCAGCAGCTGAAGGATTATGCACTGAAGCGTGCTGGGTTGACTGAAGACCAAGTTATACAGAAGATTGAGGAAAGGAATGTTGCAAGAAAAAATAAAGAATATGAAAAATCTGATGCGATTCGTAAAGATTTGGCAGCTGTGGGCATTGCACTCATGGACAGCCCGGATGGCACAACTTGGAGACCAGCTTTTCCTCTGGCTTTGCAAGAGGCACAGTTTGCAACGAGTTGAAACATCAATCTTTGAAATTGGACATTGCTTAAGATATTAAAATGCCACCGATAACTCTTGAAGTTACACCATAGGATTTGAAACTTTACCCACTTAATTTTGAAATACGTGCCTGGAAGTGCCAAATTTGCCAGAGGATACCGAAATAGTTGTGGAAATTTTGTTGTGTTTGTAGTAAGAACTAAGATTCTTATTATTTTTTAACATTGTATGCCCAAGTTTTAGAAGTGAATGTCTTTCTGTTGATAATTTGTTGACATTTTTTTTTTTTGGAGATTGGATAGTAAAAGTAGGTAGGTCAGAACTTGCTTCGCTAAAAAGCTTTCTGTTGTGCATCCAGTTACTTTATATGTGGTTTTATAGCTTCGACTAGCCTGAACTGGAAAATATGAATTTGAAAATGATGGCATTCATGTATGTAATGGTTACCAATTCAGGCTGGTTTCACCTGCATTCTTTTTCTTAGTTTTTGTTATTTATTTACCTTTTTAATCTTGGGGACATAAAAACTTGTAAGATCAGCTGCTGAACAAAGATGTCCGAATAAGATCACTAAACCAATGATACACAGTTCTGTCTATGGTTTATTCGCAAGCAGGAACGTGGATGGAGGGTATCTGAACAAATAATATGGAGAAAGGAGCAACAGCTATTGGTTCTGAGAGCTTCACTCTTCTAGGTTCTAATGGAGGTATTATCCCTGATGAATTTACAGCTAGTATTTCCCCATTCAGAAGCATTGTTTGGCTGTGCAAGTCGCCATCGTTCGCAGTTAGATGGTACTCTTCTCTCATCATCTCATCTTTGGTGTCGTGTCTGTATTGCCTCGTGAATTTTGTCTTTCTGGTTGATTGTTCAAGTGTCAACGTCTGGTTTGAGATAGCATTTTCAATTGAAAGCCCGACCTGAACTGCCGTGCTGTTATCCAGGTTGATCAGTAGCAATGTGATTCCAGGCTGTCATTGTGACAACATGAAAGGTAAGTAGTCTTACTGATTGCTTAACTAAGTTTCTCGTACATGCAAATGATTTTACAGATGAAGGCTCTGCTTACTGAATTCTTTGAACAGTGAGCATATGTACGTATCTTGTTGGTCCCGACAAAGCTCGTTGCCAGAACATTTCTTCCCATCAGACGGTGCCAAAGCAGTGCGCTGCACGAAATATAGGTGACATTTTGTATGTATATATAATCAAATGTTGTACTTGCCAGCACAGTATGATATGGGCACGCACGCTCTTTTCTTAAATCTATATAAAATCATGTTATTTATTTATATTTTTAAAAATGTAAATCTTGTCACCTGTAGTAATCAGGATTTGGAACGTAAGTGGTAGTGCTGAGCAGACCATAGTTTCCACCAATCAGAGACTGTCTGCAATATGTTTTTGAATCATAAGTGGAAGACATCCCCAGCTGATCCAAATACCTTTTCAAATGCCAATCTTAAGTTTAGTTATTTATGGCTCATGTTTTTTTCCTGAGAATCTGTATAAACAAAACCCAGTATACCAAAAGCTAAATACAAATGCATTGGTTACGAGATTGTGGCCACTGTTATAAGCCCCTCCAGCTTCACCAACCCACGCAACAGTTTTAGTTCCTGAGCTTTTGAGAATATTCTGGAGATTGCCGAAGGTTTGCGCTTCGCCATCAAGGTACGACGGATCCAGTATCTTGTCTATCAGGTGATCATCAACACCTAGTCCCACAAAAACGTTTCGAATATCAATATGAAATGTTTCGTTGACTCGATACGCGATTATTGTTGTTTACAGGAGTACCTGGACCAAGGTTGTAAATGTGGTGTGTCACCACCTCAAGAGAGCCCGATGCTCCGTTTACGTATCTTGTAAACCAATTTGCATCAAAGAACCCCCCTGGTCCCAGCACTAGTGGCTTGGTCTCAAAGCCCTTATAGATATCCTGCACTAGTTTTTGAAGAGCGATTGTATCGGATACATACTGATCTGCTGCAACCCTTGCTCCGACTCCATTGCCACTCAGTTCATTTCCTACCATATGAAAAGCAACGTGGTTTAGCTCCTCAGAAGATGGTATGTTCTACTTAAAATTTTCGTATTTTTGCATTTTCAAAAGCTGTAGCAGAAACCCTCTAAGTAGTCAAGATATCTTACCAAGCTCCCAGCCATGGATGGTGTAGCCATTGTTAACAGTTTGCCTTATAAGAGACTCTGCATTGCTAGAATTCCAAGCTCCCGTAGCAGTGCCGTCTGATCCTATTGCTCTGCCAGCCAGTGCATTCAAACCAAATATGATCTTTGCCCTGCAATTTTCAAGAAAAGGGCATAAGTTTGTGTTCGCCTTGAATTCATGAGATATGAACAAAAGCTTCAAATTATAGTTACCCTGCCGTTTTGAAGAAATTATTTAGCTCGCCCCACCGGGACATGGGCAGGCAGCCTTCGGTAAAACCGAACAACTCGGAGCTATTCCGAACGAATTCAGTGCATGGCCTGGTATCATCTGGAGTTTGGTATCTGACTTTGTCTTGCAATGTCCCACCAAGTCTGATTTTCAGGGGTGAAAAGGCTGTGCAATGAGATGTAGTTTCAGTTCAAAGAAACTTCACTACAGAGAAGCCATGTTTGAAGGTGGAAAAAGTTTTATACCTTTGATTGCGTTCAGCAAAATCGTGTTGCTTAGATCCTATAAAAATTTAAATTACATTCTATTAATATGAAGCAGTGTATAAAGATAACGTTGAGTTTGAAAACTACGTTCATTAGCCTTTCTAAATTCAACCAGTCAGCCCCGGCCCCGAAATTCCACCCCCCCCCCCCCCCAACACACACACACACCATATATATATATATATATATATATATATAAGACGAACAGAACACTTTTCAATTACGACATGTAAATTTTGCCATTCTCAGCTGACAGAGCCCTGTTTTTATCACTGGTGGGAATTTTTTTCTATAGTGAGTGGTGGAAACATTTTGAATATGAGCCAAATTGGAACCTTTTTGGTCATTCCGATAAAGCTTAGCTTTTGTGGGGCTGAAATGAATGATGAATTTGCAGAAGAGCCAAATCAGTGTGATGGTCCCCCTCCTTTAGATGTGTATACAAACAAACTTTCAACTTGCTATTATTTAATTTTCAAGTTGCCAACATGCGGTTCATTGATAGATAATCACAGTTCGAATCTTCTGTTTCATAATTGAATTGTATTTTCTCTTACCCTTATCGATACACGTCACATGCATGGTGGATGGTTAAAATAAGAAAGAGAATTATCCTTTTTTTTTTTCATAACACAAGTTTTTCTCTTTTATCTCAGCTGCCCACCAATACACATGACATGTATTGGTGAGTATGGGAGAAGATGCAGCACGATTATGTAGCAGAAGATTTTGAATGAAATTTCTTGTTGCACATTTCGAATGGCAATTTTTGGCAACATCCCCAATGGGAAGAAAACATGCATAAAGTCTCTATTCTTGCAGATGAACAGGAACATGAACATCTTTTATAAACTGGGAAGCCTAAAAACTTGAAATCACAGCAAGAAACTCAATCCAATTCAACTTATGTCTCATCATAAAACTAAAGATCATATCTTTTTCATTGGGAACGACAGGCAGGGAGCTAGAAGGTCGTATTACCAGATTGAGAAGAGAAGCATTTCCCCAACTACACGTCCCGTAATCACATTTCGTTGGAGGCCACCAATCCATCGTTGCGCAAACGAAATCTTCATCTATCATCCCTATCGAGGAACCTCCATCAATATGCACAGTTCCATTAACCACAGCAGAGCTCTGCGAAACGATGGCTTTCGAGGGTTGGCTAGCTAAGTAGAGCCAGAGGCTCAGGCCAAGAATCTTAACCAGAGAAGCCATGTTGTAGAGCAGCGAGTCTGAATGAACATCAGTGCTGGTTGAATAAGCCATGGGAGTGTCTGTTTTGTTGTGGTATATATACTTGAGAGTCTCATTCAGTCATTTTCTTGATGGGGTGATAAAGAAATTATATAGTAGTTGGATTGTAACATGATTGTGATAGTAGTTGGATTGTAACATGATTGTGATAAAAGATCCTTAAATGGTAATCAAGAAAGGGTTTTTAATGATGAAATGGGATGGCCAGGGTTGACAGTACGAGGGCGTGGGTTAATTAGTACATTTTGGATTTGTATGGTGCAACTTGACAAAGTTCTTTTTTTTAAACCCTTTTTCTTTTTGTTATTTTAAAAAAAATTTACAATAAGTTTGACAACTTCATATTAGTTTGTCCCTTTATTATATGTCAAATTTATTTATTTATTTATTTGTTTGTTTTCTGACAAGGTGTGGTGAGCGTGGTGGCTCCAATGGCGGAGTCAGGAGGCTGAAGGGTGTGGTCGTCTTCCTTCAAGTTCCTAACGAGCTAAATTTTATATGCATTTTCTTGAAAAATTTAATTCCCCCCCCCCCCACCCCCAACAAAATAACAAAATTGTCTTTAATATTTTATAAAAATTTGATTTCAACCCCCAACAAAATTTCTGACCCCACTTGTGAATGGCTTTTTAGTTTTATGTAAGTTGGTTGAGAGCGGACTTAGTTTGCCAATTCTTGAATTTTTATTTTTTTTTCTTTCCTTACAAGATGGGCTAGTTGGTGAAGTTTCGACTACTAAGATTAAAAGGGATTAATTAATGTCTCCTGTTTAGTGTAGTATAAGGTACGAAATTGTCAAAATCAAGGGACAGTATTAAATTTGATTTGTTGTTGCCTCCTACTACAGTTGACAATGATCACCAGAAGATGCGGTCTGCATAGCATCTACACAATTAGTTGAAGTGGAATGTTCAAAGAAATTAGTAAAGTCACCCCATTTTTCATTTAATTTAGTTCCAAAGATAAATCAGTGTCCTGGTTTGATTGAATCGATTAGGTATGTAGCCAACAGATCATATTCCAAACAACCCAACAAATATATATATATATATATATATATATATAATAAATAAATTACATTTTGGTTTGGATAAATTCAAACAACTTCCTAAGAGTATTGATGCAGGGTTGAAGGGTGCAGTTTACCCTTTCAAGTTCATTTCAAAATTAAATTTTGCATGTTTTTCTGAAAAATATAAATTTAGCACCCTATATAATAAAAAAAAATTTAAATTAATTTTTGGTTTGGATAAACTCAAACAACTACCTAAGAGTGGCGGAGTAGGGGGTTGGAGGGTGAGGCCGTTCCCTTTAAGTTCATGCCGAGCTAAATTTTATATATATTTTTTGAAAAATATAAATTCCCCCCCCCCCCCCCAACCCCACAACCACCAAAAAAAATAGAAATATATTCAATATTTTATTATAAATATGATTTCTTTCTCAAAATAAAAGTTCCTGGCTTCACCGTTGCTTCCTAATGCTCTATTTCTTTATTTCCAATTGTCAATAATGATGCACAATTCGAAGAGACAGATGGGTTAGGAGTTAGAACAAAGCATGATAAGAAATGGTCATTCTTTTTAATAATTAGTAATTAATAAATTATCATCAAGATCAAGTAATAATTACTAATTGCAGCAAAATTTGTAGATGGGCTAGATATGACCTGCCACAGAAGCATACGAATTTTTAAACTTCTCAAGTGTATCAAATCCCAGTATATGCCAACAAAAAGAACAAAAACTTTCCGGTGCATAGGGATAACTACACAATATATATATATATATATATAGAGAGAGAGAGAGAGAGAGAGAGAGAGAACAAAGAGGCAAAGCCGAAAAGAGAGTTTCTTTCAATCAACCTGGTCATGGTATGATCTGAATCATACATGATTAAGCTTGTATTCATTTTTTAATTGGCACAGTTGTCCCACCATCACCTCTTATCATTGTGGTTGCTCCAATCATTGGTACTTTGTCACATTATAGAATATTATAAATTTTTCATAGACTCAAATGAGAAATAATCCACGATTTATCACCGACACACATGCATAGAAAGGCCCATTTTGATGGGTTTAAAACAGAAAAAAAATACTTTTCAGATCTTACTTTTTTGTGTGGAATTTTTTTTAAGCTAAGTAATTTTAAATTTGAATACGGTTATTAAAAATACTTTAAAATATATTTTTATTTAAATCTATTATATAGGGTTGTAAATTGGTCGAATTTGGAGCGAATCTGAAAAATTCGAATCCGAATCCCTTTTCGCCATATTCGAATCTGATTTGAATCCTATAGGATTTACATTTGATACTATTGAGTCCGAATCTGAAAAAAAAAAATTGAAACCCAATAAAAAATTTCGATCCAATTAATACTTGAAAAAAAAATGAAACTTTAAAATCAAATAATAAATTAAAAATATATTTCTTATGCAAAAAAAAGAAAATTAATTAAGTAGAAAATTATTTTAGAATATTTATAGAAACTATACATTGTTCTGTTAAAAAAATTAATTTGGAAAATAAAAATAGTATATTATTAATTATTATGACTTATATATTGCATGCTACTTAAGTTTCTTTACTAACATTATATACATAAGGTTATTAATCTAATAAAAAATATCATTAAAGTTTGGATTCGATTCTTTAATGGATCGGACTACTGTATTCCATATCCTATTCATTTATTTCGGATAACGAATATTTAAATCAAATTTGATCCATCAAATATTTTAATCGATCGAATATGTTAAAATTCAAAATGGACTTGGATCGGATTCAAATTAAAATCCGCTCCATTGACAACCCTACTACTATGGATAGCTTTTAAAGAAAGACACATTTCGGCTTTCTCTTTTCACTTATATTTTTTGTGAAAAGCCCATCTAAATATATTTTTTTAATAAAATATTTCGCTTTAAAAAAAAAAAGGGAAATAAAGCATTTCCCTTCTTGAAAGTGCCCCTTCAAACGGGCTTCAAATATAGGTGTGTGTATGCATATATAATGGGACATCTAATCTAATAAAAAGTCCCAATGAAATCCAATTGAAATAACAAGTCCAAATTTAAAGATGGCACATGTCTTGGATCTAGTAATTAGGGCCCAAGCCCAAAAGATATTGCTGATGGCCCATGGGTTTCTTTTAAAAAGGATTGGTTTCACAAACACAACGAGGGAATTTAATATGGATAATTTCAAAACAATGTCCTACAGATCGCACGCACTTGAATATACGATTATGTTAATTAGCGGATATTTTGATTTAATGACGTATCTTTTTCCCAAAAAAGTAAAAGGTTCTGCGTATCAATGTATTTAGCCAAATGAGACATGAGATGCTACACGCTCGAGTAGGTGTATTGGTCATTAGATCTATATATATGATAATGTCAAAAGATAAAATTATGATATCATCATGTTCAATCCAACGGTATATACACCAATTGGACATATACCTAAATGAGTAATATTTTATGTCCCTTAGCCAAATATTGTGTTAATATAGTCTAGATTCGACAATGTTAATCATCTGACCAGTATTTTATACTAATTGTCATGTGATTACTATATAATATAGAAAGAAAATAATTGATTTGGATATAATTTATTGGGTTCGATCAAATCAGATCCAGATAATAATTTTTTGTTCTTGTCTATAATATATTTGTAAAGTTTGACTGGCAGAAATTAATTCTGATTTGAGCAATTACTAATCTTTCGAAAAACTTCATTATATAAAATGCCATATCATACACTAGTCGATGTCAAATCTACCATGATGAAGAAGTTATTGTGCTCTTTTCTCATTCTCAGCTTAATAAACACAGGTAATAAATAACCTTTAAAGTTTTTTTTTTTTTTTTTTTGGTTGAATGAGTGCTTTTTTATTTTTAATTTTTTGTCAGGTCTATCTCAGAACAAATGTTCATCAGAGGACATATCGGTGAAGCAAACTAAGACAGGAACGCTAGTAAAAGGAAAGCCTGAATTTCAAGTGACTCTATTCAATGGATGCGCTTGTCCCGTCGCAAATTTGAAATTGGCATGCAATGGCTTTCGGACAGTCGAGGAGATCGATCCGAAGACTACTCTGGTTGTGAGTGGAGGGGAGTGTTCTCTCCCTAAGGGGGCTTCTATTGCACATAAACATAGGCGATTGAAAGAAGGTTAATTGCGTGGTATAAAGATTGATTAAATTACGTACTATTGTCCACCATTCTGGAATATTTTACTAAAACAACTATGCAAACAAAAAAGCACCTCTAACTCAATCAAGCACACCATTTTCTTCTTCTAATACTCAAACTAGGCAAATCATCAATGCTCAGTATGAACCTAATCAGACATCATAGAACTAAAACAAAATCCAAATATATGACATATCTAGAAAGATATGTTAGTAACAAAACTAGAGAACAATAAAATGGATTCATTAACATTAGCATAGTTCTATAGTTATGTGCAAAAACTGACAACTTCCAAGTCATAAGTTTTTTTCTATTAGAGCATCCTCGTCCAAAAACAAAAATCAAAGTACAAAACAAACGTGGCGAGTTTCTATGTTCATTTTCTCTTTTTAGCAGGCGGTTGAGGAATCTCCTCCTCCTCTTCCTCCTCTTCTTCTTCCTCCTCCTCCTCTTCTTCGTCCTCGTCATCATCCTCATCCTCATCCTCATCCTCATCCTCGTCTTCCCCACTCCCGGCATTACCATTGGCCTCGGGCTCATCTTCAGGACCCCCTTCACCATCATTACCATCATCCTCTTCATCTTCTTCCTCCTCCGCATCTTCATCATCCAGCTCGTCTTCATCTTCATCATCATCCTCATCCTCACTGCCATCTTCATTCTCGGGTTCAGATTTCTTCTCCGTAGAGAGTTCAGTTATCGACAACCTTTAAAAAAATATCGAAAAAAAATTGTCATCAATGCCTCTTAACTTTGGGCGAAAATGTTACAAAGCAAAAAGGGGGGAATAACAGACCTGTCCGGCAACGTTGGATCTCTAGTGAACACTTCAGCAACATTTGATGAAGATGCTGACTGTGGAACACGATGAAATCATTAATAAAGTTATTGCCCGACATAAACAAATTCTTCGCCACTGGTAATTCATGACTGAAGACCGACAAATAAACAAGTTGAAACATTATTGCAAAGCAATTTAATATTAGACACACAAGTTAAAACAGACTTGCACACAAATCAACTATGCAGAGCTATCTTCTAGTAAACTCCATCATTTATCCTTTGCTCTCCAATAGGCTATTTACATACTCCAATGCTTTAACTGCCAAAGTTGTCCTAAATAGGGAAATTGCTCAAAAAGTGGGGAGTGGTTGAGCTATTCTATGATTTTTTGCTGATTTTAAATACAGCATAAACTTCTAGTAAAAATGCATTAATAACTCCATTTGATACAAATGATTTTAACAGTAAACAATATAAACTAGTTTGGGTTCCTAGCTATTGTCGGTCACTTCATCTCTTTATTCAATCCACTAGAAATTTCACCCACAACCCCAGGTTCCTTGCTATTGTCGACACTTCATCTCTTCATTCAATCCACTAAAAATTTCACCCACGACAGCAAAACAAGAGTAGTTTCACCCTATGTCGATTCACATCTTTATAGAACTACCATTGTAGTGTTTGCAAAACCAACATAAAACAACATGAATACAGAACAAAATGACAAATTGCAACACCAAGTGCAATAATATGCCCTTCACAAATATAAAAATTACCAAAAACAAACTAAAAAAGAAACACAATTCTCAACAATATTCATATAAATAAGCAATACAGCTCAAAATTCCTAAATGCAGTGTCAACCCCACATAAATTGCAAAACAAATCAACAAAGGCCCCCAAAAATCCAAAACTGCTAACCATGAACAAAAACAATGATAATAATAGATTACAAAAAAGATAAAAAAAAACACAGACACACAGTAATAAGGTTGCTGCAAAGAAGAAACAAAGTGTGCTATACCGTGAAGAGAAAGTAAGCCAGAGATTGCGCAAGAGTGGATGAAATTTCAACCAAAAAAGCCTCAATTCTGAAAAGCCTCTCCATCACCGCAATTTCAGTGCTCAAAGCCTCCATCTTCACTCAAAAGAAAACCCTAAAACAAATTATAGCTACAAGAGAAAGAAGCTGTATGAGTGTTAATTGTATATATACAGATGGGCATATATATATATATATATACACTCGATGTATAATATGGAATAATTAAAGAAATTCCATAAAACCCTAACGGAGCTTTATCCCTCCAAATTTGGGGGTTTTATCTTCTATTCCTACCTAGGGGTTTTTTTTTTTTTTTTCCTTATTCCTACCTGGGGTTTTGCAGTTCTTCTTTTTCCTTTTATTTTATTTTATTTTTTCTATTTCACGAAATTTTTGGTAGTGAAATTCCTTTTTTCTTTTTTTTTTTTTAAATTATGTCACGAGAAGTCTCTAGAGTGGCCCGGGCATTGGGTGGGCCGTACATTAGCCCAACATTATTGGGCTTTCATCGATAACTGCTGGCACAAAATTGAATGCTATTATAGGTATACAATGTAGAAGCACTGGCACACTTTGAGCCCGTTTGGATAAACTTTAAAATATATATGTATATATATATTTCAAGTCATATTTTTTATAGTAGAGTTTTTAAAAAAAATAATAATAATAAATTTTGCTTTTGAATGCAATACTTAAAAGTATTTTAAAATGTATTTTGTATTTGAAATTGTTTTCGGTAGGTTATAACAAAAAAGCCACTTTTGAAAAAAAAAATCTTTTTTTTAGAAAATCCAGCCAAACACAATTTTTTTTAAAAAAACAAATAAACGTTTCTCTTCTAACAAAAAATGGAAAAAAAAACACCACTCAAACAGGCTCTTTATAAGTGTATTGAAAACAATCCTTTATATGTAATATAACTTTTAAATACTCTTAGTAAACTTATTAGATTAGTGATAAGTTAAAAGGAAATAATTTCAAATAAGATAAAGTCATATAATTAAAAAGATGAATAGAAAACAATGGGAGAAATAGGGAAGAATGAGAGAGAATGGTATATAAAAACATAAATTAATTTGATGGTTGACTTTTTCTATTCACTTAAAAATACACTAAAAATAGTTAGTTTTAGAGACCTGGTCTTTATATCAATAAAAATAAAGAAAAGTAAAACAAAAATAGAATAAAAGAACAAAATGTAAGAGTTAAATGACTAGTAGGTTAAAATAGGGCTAACAAAATTCAATAAATAGGAGTTTATAAACGGAGCTTGCTTTTAATAACAAAAGCTTTTTAATAAATACCTAAGAATTGGCAGTGCCATTCACATTAAAATTCTAAGACTTAAATACACTTTGCCCCTCAACTATGCTTCGTGCGTCGTTCACTCTTTTAAATGACGGTTTTCTAAATAAACATTGATATCTATATTTTCATTGACATAAAATTGTATAAATTCTTCTTTTTAAGTTCAATAAAGATCTATTTATTTATTTATTTTTGTCCAAAAAGGTCAAATATTTGTTTATATATATATTTTTGTTCAATTCTAATGAAATAACATGTTTAAAATTAAGATAACCAAAGCACACTCATTCATTTTAATTTATTACAAATTTAGAATAAGGGCAATGTTGTCTAAATATTTATCTTAGGGGGTGACTAATACGTTTGTATAAGTTTTATTTATATAAAAAAAAAAAGTATATTCAATCCAAATTCTAATATATAGTCACCTTTAAAGCATCCCATGCTAAGCTTATTTATTATGAATTTGACTCGATTTTAATTAAGTTTGTTTGTGGACGACATCCAAAATCTCGTATAGATTGAGAACATTTGGTATAATTGGGTTTGTCGATAATGCAATTTTCTTTTTTTTTTTTATGGGAAATTCGATTTTATACTATTAGTTATAGTTGAAGATTTTTTGGCATGGTTGACTTGTATATTTTGTATATTATTTAAATTATATTACACTTTAATATTTGACTTCTCTTATTCACACTCTGAAACTTTTTAATAAAACAGTAATACATTTTTTTTTTCATAGTAAGACTCCCTCTCCTAAATTCTTAAGGAGTCTTGTCAAAATAATGTGATTTTTTTTTTGGTTTTGAAGTTTTATGCATATGTATCAACTACTAGTTGGTCTAATAGGATGAGGCGCTAGTCGATAGATTTCTTAAGTACAGTCCAGAGTTTGAATCTTGGTGTTTTGAATGGAGCAACTGAGTTGGAAGGGTCGCCCCCATAATGGGCCTCTACAATACCCGATCCGAATTAATGGATAAATGAGTCAGAACCGGGTGGCTAAGACGAAAAAAAAAAAGTTTTATGCATTTGTGAGAACTCAATTTTGATTGGCCACTGTTATGCATGGGATTTATCATGACAACAAGCATGCAACAGAAATCCAAATTCTTCACAATTCAAATCAATGTTAAACCAACAAATATAATCAAAATTCAAACTGCGCAAGAAATAAAAGCAATCGCGAATAAGAACACAATAATTTTTAACGTGGAAAATCCCTCCAATGTGAACGGTAAAAACCACGAGATGTACGTTACCCAAACAAATCTCCACTATAATATGAGCAAATGTACAATAAATTACACCCCAATAAGCTCACAAATTTAGAGCAAAAATTGGATCACAATTCGAACCAATAATACAAAGAGATAAAAGGATTAAAAGTTCACGGGCGCTAAAAAATGCAGTTGTTGTTTGTGTTTCTGGTGTTCCAAATCCAAGATCCATTGTACAAGTTCAAGTTCAATGTCTTGCCGACGTGCTGTCAAAATTTCAGCCAAATCGGACCACAAATGACATTCTGATGGAGCTCTAGATGAAGACTACGCAAGCTGAAAGTTTTCTGGTGTAGGTACTGTTTTGTTGCTGAAAATTTGTAACCACAACTGATCACACACGCTCTATTGATTCAAAAAATGAGAGTGATTAATCTTGGCCAACATTCACAACCCCTCAATTCAATATGTTACAGGACCCCAACAGGAAGTTCAAAAGTCAACAAAATATTTTCTTATTTTCTTTTTTGTTGTTTATTTAGTGTCTGACAGGCATTAACTAACTTTAAATTCGAGTTGGATTGAACTATTAAAATATTAATTTTTTTCTATTCAAAGGCAACTGTATTTTCATGATTCGTAATATGAAACTCCGATAAACTTAATGTAGCATTGAACTGTAAAATGATATTACTTGATAATTAGACATTGCATTATGAAGTGAAACTTTATCAATTAAAAGATTATAAGTTCATTTTCCCCCAATTTTATGAATATAATTACATAAATGTGAATCTATCCAACAACGATCCATAAACATTGAAATTAGCTTATTCATTAGCAATTATCCAAAAAAATAAAAAAAAAATCAATTTAATAAAATTTCAAGGTTCCATTCTTCATTAATACGGATATTATTCTAGTTAAATATTAATTTATTTTTATTATACTATAATTCTGATTAATTGTAATTGTCTGTCACTCATTTTAAATATTGATATAGTTATTACTAATTCTATTATTTGTAATGAATTGATTGTAATAAATAAAAGCAATATATATATTTACTTTTATATATATATATATATATTTTACTTTTATTTCATTCTACTTCTATTCGAACGCGATCCCGACAGAGATTCTAAGATATATACACTGCACCAATACCAGGTGAAAATTGAAATTGATTTATTCCTCGCCTCTTCAACAACTTATCTGATGACTTATCAAAGAAACACCACTTATCTGATAAGCCCGAACTCATCTCCACCGCATCACTTTCTTTCTGTATTTATTTAAAACAGACGCCCTCTGAAAGCAATTTTCAGGGTAGAGCACACTGACACTCCTCTTCTAGTGAGAGAAAATAAAAAACTTGTTTAGAGAGAGAAAAGCAGGCAGGCAGTGCAGACCCTTTTTGTGTTCAATTCAATTCATTACTTTCTCTTTTTTTCCTATCAAAAAGTAAGCATCTCAATGCCCCTTTAATTCCCTTCTTTTTCTTTCTTTTTTTTTTTTTTATCACTGTAATTTTTTTCCCCTTCTTATTTCTCATGTTTATTGATTTTCAGAGACCCTTATTCTGAAATAAAATCAAGAATCCATCGATCCTCCGTTTAGTGGGTTTTACTTGATTCATTTGGATGATTTAACTGAGAAGGGTTGTTGAATCTGCATGCTTTTGTAAGTTTTTTTTTTTAATTTTTATTTCAGATTTTTGGTTTTCTTGAATTGTGAAATATTTGATTAGAAAAAAGGTGGTTTCAAGTTCAATTTCACTGTATTGGAATTGATCATCTGGAGGGATTGAAGTTGAATGTTATGTTTATGAGTTCGTCTCTAATTTGTTCGATTTGTTGGTCTAAATTAACTTTTCTTGATGAAATCAAGTTTGGATTTTTATTCATTCTACGGTTTTGAGATGGCGTTTTCTCTCTGTGTGTGTGCCTAATTTTGCTTGTATGTCAATCTCTCTCTCTCTCTCTCTCTCTCACTCACACACACACACACACACATATTGGTGGGGGCATACTTCAGCCCCTGTATCATATCCCATCATTCACTTCCGTTTTCTCTGAGTGTTAACCGAGTATATGTCTAAAACCAATTCACCTCTGACATAGATATTCAATTTTCACAATTTTTGTTTATTAATTTTGTTTTGTTTGGGCACAAAGTGTTCCGGAGGATATTTACTCATGTCTATGTAGAGATGATGTACACCAATTTGCTAAATAGTATCACCGATCACAAGAAAAAAGAACTAGGAGAAAATAAATAAAACCCATGAAGAGAGCTAAACTTCCTATGCTGATATGATACACTTCGCATATCCAGAATTTTGATCAACATGTGAGATGTTAATTTCAAACTTCGTTTTCCAAATGTTGATTCTAATAATGTGAAAATTCCCGTGTTAAGGAAACGGCTACTCCGACAATGTCTCTTTGTAAAGACCTCGCATTCTTGATCTTGCAATTCTGCGATGAAGAGAACCTGAAAAAGACCGCTCACATGTGAGTTGCACTTGTGCTATTTATTCCAAAGGTTTCGATTTATATCATAGTACTTACTCGATGTCTATATATTAGGCTCGAGCAAGAGACGGGTTATTTTTTCGACCTGAAATATTTCGAAGAGCTATTGCTCGATGGGAATTGGGAAGAAGCCGAGAAATATCTGTCGAGCTTCACTGTTGTTGAAGACAACAAATATTCGACTAAGATATATTTCGAGATTAGGAAGCAAAAGTTTCTCGAAGCACTGGACAAGTAAGATTGTTTCTATTTTTATGAATCATAGAGAACTTCGTTTAATTAATTTTCCGGGTATTATTTGTTTGTCGTTAACAAGCTAATTCTTTGATGTTAGGCATGAATATGCTGTGGCTTTAGACATTCTTCACAAAGATCTTAAAGTTTTTGCGCAGTTGAACAAAGATTTGTACAAAGAAATGACTCAACTTCTGGCACTAGATGACTTCAGGTATGGTGGTTCAACCATAAACATTGGTAAATAGAGTTATTTTTTCTTTGAGATAATTAGATTGGATAATGAATAAAAATGCTCAAAAGGGAGCGAAGGTTTCCGTTCGTTTTTCTATTTAAGTTAGTACTATAATTATTATCTTCGAAACATTTGTGAGTGAATCTGTCAAAAAATAAATACAAAATGAAACTACACAAAAAAAAATCTTAAAATGAATCAGCAATAATGACACGTTGATTCTTAACAAAGATGAATTGCTGAGTGAATGGTAAACTAACAGGGAGCACAGTTCGCTTGCCTTGTATGGAGATACATTATCCGCCAGAAAAAGTATGATAAACGAACTTAGGCCTATCATTGAGGCTAATCCCCTTCTCCAGGGAAAAACAAAGTTTCCTCAGATTAACAAGTCGAGGCTGAGACGTCTGATTAATCAGAGGTGTGTTAATTATTTGCATTTTTTTTTTCCGAAATAATCAGATTTCATTTCAATCCTATTGCAATTATTTTGAACTAACCTGATTCGAAAGTTACAATATGCAGTTTGAATTGGCAGCATATTCATTGTGCACATCCCCATCCACAACCGCATATCGACACCCTCTTTACGGATCACAAGTGTCCAGGGCCTGATAACATGCAGGAACAATTGAATAAAGAAATTTCATTGGTAAGGTCTTATATATTTTCTCCTTCGAAAAGCTTAATCAAACTTCATTATTTTCCTGTATAGTATACTATACTTTCCGATTCAATTCTTTTCCAGGCTCCGTCGCCCACAGCACTGTCTGCGTCACCTCTCGCATCAGATGCAATTTCTAATCAGTCCTCAATATCCGAATCTCAAATTACCGCCACAGCTGTAAATCTTGGAGATTTGTCCAGCCAAGGTAGTATTAACATTCGATGTGGTGTTCCAACTCCGATATGTTCTATGTTTTTTCCTACTGAATTGTTTGCATCAAATATTTTGCACATGCAGCCCAAGGGGACGTTACGAATTGTCGTGATGCATCTAAGTCCGCAAAACCTCTTGATGAAGTAACTCGTCCTTAATTATTCTTTATTTAATTTCTAGCTTTCTTGATAAAATAGGTAAGTGTATTTTTAGAAAAAAAACGCAATGCAGGTAGGATCACCAACAGAGTTTTCAACCCATTGTCATGATTCGGCAAGTGAACTTCCTAATGAATTTCCCAGCACCATTGGACGAGTTCTCGATATGGGCTCTTCCCTGACTGCCATGGATTTTCACCCTGTTCATGATACGCTGCTATTGGGTTGGCTTTGCTGATTGTGATTCCATATTTTGCGATATAATACATATATATACATAAATATATATTCTTCTGAAAACTCATAAGCACTGCTGGTTTATAATACATATATATACATAAATATATATTCTTCTGAAAACTCATAAGCACTGCTGGTTTATTCTTTTAGTCGGAAATGGTGTTGGGGATATAGAGCTATGGGATGTTGCTTCTGCAGAGAAGTTGTTCAAGAGAGAATATATGAAATCAGTCTCGGGGGTATTACTGTTATGGCTCTTCTCATCTATGCCTTATTGCCACTTGAATCCCTTGTTGACAATAGAAAACGTGTTGTAATTGCAACTGTGTTTAATCAGGATGATGTGGATAAAAACCTTGCTAACTCTGTCAATCGCGTACTGTGGAGCCCTGATGGTTCCATATTTGGTACGCCTAAAACCTTAGTGATGCCCATTTTTCTTTTTCCTTCTTTCTTTTTCCATTGAGAGTTTTGTTGATAACAGGGGTTGCATACTCAATGCAAATGATACATATACATTCATATCATAGAAATGGGAATTCCTCTGAGAAAAAATTCGAGGTAGTTTCTTTTATTTTACTTTTATTTGTATTCGAGATTTATATGATCTATTATTTGATCTGAGTTTTGCCGTTCAGATTGTTGCGCATGTTGGCAGTGTGAATGATATAGCATTCTCTAAAACACACGACAAACTCGTCATGATAAGCTGTGGTGATGATAAGTTGATTAAGGTTTGTTTTTTCATATATTAATTCGAGGTAGCTTCTCTTATTTTGGAATGTTTTGTGAAGAATATTGCCCTGACAATCCATCTTCGTTTTTCAAAGGTCTGGGATGCTGCGACTGGCATCAAACAGTATACATTTGAGGGTCATGCAGCTCCCGTGTACTCTATATGCCCTCATGTGAAGGAAAATATTCGTGTAAGAATATACAAATTATGCTGGCTCCCCTTCTCCTCTCTCTCTCTCTCTTTCTTTCTCTCTCTCTAAATAAATATGATATGTGGATTTATTTCTCTTTATTACATTACAGTTTCTATTTTCCATCTCAACTAGTGGTGAGATAAAAGCATGGTTATTTGACAACATGGGATCGAGGGTTACCTACGACGCTCCTGGTTTCTCTTGCATGAGAATGACTTATAGTACTAGCGGTAAAAGGTGATTGTCTGAGCTGCTTAGCTGCCTTTAAATTATTTGCCTATTTATGCTGAATTGTTTAAACTTTCTCAGGCTATTCTCATGCGGGATGAACAAAGAAGGGGAGTCGTACATTGTTGAATGGAACGAGAGTGAAGGTTTTATTATTAGGAATTACACTGGACTCAGCAAATACTCTCTGGCTATGGTTCATTTCGATACGAGCATCAATCGGTTTCTGGCGGCCGGTGATGACCATTTGATCAAAATTTGGGATATGGATAATGCTGAGATTTTAGCTGTTACCGATGCTGAAGGAGGTTTGCCTGTAGGTTTTTGATATATATATATATATATATTTAACACAGGCCATTTAAATTATGATCAAGTTATTATAAGGATTAAATGGTGGTCCAATATGTGTCTCCACTCCTTTTCAATTTGAAGGTGAGGCCGTATATTTGCTTCAATAAGAAAGGCAATTTGTTGGCTGTTTCTGCTGATAATAATCAAATCAAAATCTTGGCAAATGATTCGAGCCGTGAGCTGCTGCAAGCTTCATCTGAATCTCTAACAGAGTCTTTCAGAAAGGTCGGCATCTATATATCCTCCTAAAGTTTTACGAGCAGGAAATGTTTTATTCATGATGCTCATCTATTTGTACAGCTTTCTACGAATCCAGTACCTGTTCCTCTTAAGCACGTCCTTGCTGAAGGAGACGTGAGTACAGTTAAGTGGTCTTCGAATAGCTCATTTCGAGTTTTATGAATTTATTCTTAATGCTATGTACTATTTACCTCTTCATAGGAAGAAGCTCTATTGGAAAATGTAAAAGCGAAAGGGCCTGCGGAACCTACGAAAATGGAGCTGCCCAACATTTCTAAAATTGTCGAGGTTTCACGCTGCGAATCTGTGTTGCTTACTTCTGAAGTTAAAACTAATACGGTATGATCAACACAGACTTTATACGACAGTTGATCAATCTTCCGTACTAGCTTCAAGAAAAATAAAAACGAAAATGAATTTCGGTTTGACATTGATGTTATGCAGATTCGGAGATTGGTATACACTCATTCAGGTAATGCCATTCTGTCATTAGCAGAAGACGGAACTCATTTGCTGTGGAAATGGGTAAAAAGTGACGGCTTTTTAAGTTGCAAGGTATGAGTTATTCTTTATTCTTCAAATGTGAATCGTTCTCTCTTGCTCTCTCTCTCTTCTCTATGTTAGAAGATTTAGTAGAATATTTGGTAAGTTAGCATATTATGGTAGGGTTAGGATTGCTATATCAATTAGGATTCTAATATTACTTTGTTATCTTATTTCTAGTTCGCTTATGACTCTTGTATTCTTCTATTTTCATCTCTATATAAAGGAGATAGGAGACTATCAATAATATACGAACATATTTTTCTCTTCCAATATGGTATTAGAGCAGGTTCAAAAGAAGAAGAAGGAAAAAAAAGAGGCAATAGAAACACCTGTTAACACCTCCTCTTCCCGCGACCCACTCTTCCCTATTGTCGTTGCTATTGAATCTTCTCCAAACTTCTCCATACTACTCACTCCTCTTTTTCATTGTTGCTATTGAAACTTCTCCAAACTACCTACCTCAACCCAATTGCTTCCCACGACCCACTCTTCCCTATTGTCGTTGCTATTGAATCTTCTCCAAACTTCTCCATACTACTCATTCCTCTTTTTCATTGTTGCTATTGAAACTTCTCCAAACTACCTACCTCAACCCAATTGCCGCATGTTTTTTACAGCCTCACCAAAATTTTCTCAATTTCTCGGTTTTTTTTCTCTTTTTTTTTTAACCCACCCCCTCATGCCGAAAAAGAAAGAAAAGAAAAACTCTTTACTTTTTTTTTTTTTTCATGTCTATTATAACTTTCCAAGCAATCTCAAAACTTTCTTCATGATTTTTGTCATTCTTTGACACCTATGTGGTACTCTTTTCTGTTTTTCTCTATTAATTCTCCAATATTGTCACAATTATATTGTGATTTCTATCATAACTATGTCGTGATTTTCGTCCTGTAATGGTTGATATCATGATTATTTTATCTACTCCTATCACGGGCAAATTGTGATTTATGACACGATTAGATCATGATCTTTTATTTTGCTATCACAATTCAATTGTGTTTTTCTCACTATCATGGCTATGCCATGATTTTTTTTTTACCTCTGTCACGGCTCTCCTGTGATTTGTCAACTTCTGTCATGATTTGATGAACTCTCTTCGTGGTCTACTCTTTACCTATCAAGGTTAAACCATGATTTATACATTCTGTCACATTTAACCGTGATTTTATTTTATACTTTCATGATTTAATTGTGCTCTTTATCAGT
This sequence comes from Petrea volubilis, assembly GCA_026212405.1. Classification (NCBI taxonomy): domain Eukaryota; kingdom Viridiplantae; phylum Streptophyta; class Magnoliopsida; order Lamiales; family Verbenaceae; genus Petrea; species Petrea volubilis. The sequence goes on from CM047880.1 coordinate 23,691,452, forward strand.
TTATCAAGTTATGATAAGATTGTGCTCTTTGCAACAAGATTGCTGCTTCTGTAACTTCTTAGTGTTTCAAGCTTCCAGAATTCTCAACTTGAGAGGGAGGAATGCAATATTTAATATGTTAGGATATATTTCGATTTGTTAGGATTATATTTATGTTTTTCATTGTTGGCTTTCTTTTTAGCGAGTTGTGTATGTTTCTTAAGCATATTTCAGCTTGAGGGGGAGTGTTAGAAGATTTAATAGAATATTTGGTAAGTTAGCATATTATGATAGGTTTAGGATTCTAATAGTACTTTGTTATCTTATTTCTAATTTGCTTACGACTCTTATATTCTTCTATTTCCTTCTCTATATAAAAGAGATAGGAGATTATGAATAATACACGAACATATTTTTCTCTTCCAATACTCTGCAATTCTTCTTTCATCCTACCCCCTCCCCCGGTGGTTATTGTAGGCAACTACAAAGTTTGCCCCTCAACTATGGCAACCGAGGAGTGGACAGTTAATGATTAACGATGTTCCGGGCAAGAGCACAAGTGTAGTTACGCCTTGCTTTTCATTGTCCAAGAATGACTCTTATGTTATCTCAGCATCGGGAGGGATGATTAGCTTGTACAACATGTTGATATTCAAGGTGATTCTTCAAAACGTTGGGTTCATAGAGCATATGAAATCGAAAACAGCCAAAAAGAAAAAAAATCATATTTTTAGTCAAATTACACGCACACACATGCATATATATACACATAGATTGTAAATTCACTTAAAGATCTTGTTTATATTTGTATGTGGTGAACAAGCATAGAAAATAAGAACTGTGATGCCACCACCGCCCGCTGCGACATGTATTGTGTTCTATCCTCCAGATAACAACATAATTGCTATAGGCATGGATGACTCAACAATCCTCATCTATAACATACGTGTAGACGAGGTATGATACTTTATTAAAGGTTACCGGACGAAACATGCATTGCATACTTAAGCTATATACTTGATTTTGCAGGTAATAAGTAAGCTTCAAGGGCACTCCAAAAGAATTAGTGGCCTTGCTTTCTCAACCAATTTAAATGTACTGGTCTCTTGTGGAGTAGATACTCAGGTTAGTAATTTTAAGCGATTTTTGTATAAAGGGGTAACAGTAATTTTTCACTCTTTGATGAGTTCATGTCACATTTATTTTCAAACAGATTGTTCTATGGGATTCTGTTACATGGGAGAAGAAGAAAAGCACGGTGTTGCAGATTTCAGTTGGTTGGTTGGCCTCCGACTTATCTGAGACCAATATTGAACTCGACAAGGATCAGAAACACTTTCTTGCTGTGCACGAGACTCAACTTGCCATATATGAAACAATAACACTACGGCGTGTGAAGCAGGTCTTCCCCCCCCTGCAACCCCTATATTAGCCACGCGCACACATCATCACCATCATTATCACCGCCATCATCATCAATGTTGTTGTTTACATGATATTTAGTATTACTTTTTATTTGGCTGTTATTATCAGTGGACCATTGCCCATTTTTGTACGCGGATCTCGCATGCTACATATTCATGTGATAGCCAATTGGTGTATGCTGCCATGAGAGATGGAATCCTCTTAATACTTAGCGCTTTGGATCTCGCACCAAGATACGAGATTGATCCCTCTGCATATCTCCCGTCTCCTCTCAGGCATGTCGATCACTAAGTCACTAATACCATTTTCGTACTTTTTCTGAACAAGCACACACACACACACACACACATATAATTGGGTGAATTTTGCTTCGGAATGCAGTTGTTATGTCGATCCACTTGTGGTTGCTGCTCACCCACACAAGCCGTACCAGTTTGCTTTGGGATTGTCTAATGGCGGGGTCGTCGTTATCGAGCCTGTTGAATCACAAGGTAAATGGACTGCACTGCCACCACTGGACAAGAATTGAGGAAACTGTAAATGAGCTTGTACAATTAAGGGGAATCAGCTGCATAAATCTTGACAAGCCTGTCATTTTTTATGGATACTACGTTTCTTGTTTGTTTTTCCTTTTTGTTTTGGTGAATACTAGATTGCAACCAATGGACAATATTCTCGGGTTTTTTTTTTTTTGTCTTAACCATCCGATTTTTGATTCACTAGTCAATTAATCCAAATTTGGGTACTGCAGAAACCCAATTTGGGGGCAATTTTTCCAACTCAATTGCTCTATTCACAAATCTGTTATTGTTGCTCAAGGGATTTAATATTTGATCCTGCTAGACCAACGGGTATTTCATTGGTGGATGTTTGAAGAGAAATGATCAAACATAAAATCAAGACTTTTCTTGTAGGCCTATTACTACTTAGCTAACTCATCATTCTCATTTCTCAATAAATTGTAACCAAACAAGCATAAAAATGCAACCCTAAGGTTTGAGCCTTTACCAAGCCAATTTGGGGACTTCACTTATTCAATCCACCGGTCCTAGGATCACCAAATTTGAAGGCCTAATTACACGAAATCCCTTAAATTGGGTTTGAATAGAATATTAAGGGCTGGAATTTAATACATGAAGGCGAAAGTTCTGTCAGAAGATGTAATTATTTTTTGAAACATATAATCTCAAAGTGTATTTAGTTTTTAAACATTATTTATCTGGAATGGAATCCTAGAAAAATGTCCACAAAAAACTTTAAAATTACGTTCTACATCTAGATTCATAAGAATTGCTCAACATGACTTACCAATTATGTTCCAAAATCTTTGGTCTAATAGAAGTGTACCTCGTCTTAAAAGTGTGAAGAATGTAATGTTAGGGTTCGATTACTAGCAGGCAAACGTGTGTGATGATGTATGTATTATAAAAAAGAAAGAAAGAAAGAAAAACAAATCAATTTATTACCGATCAAGTTGAAATGTTAATTTACCTGTGAAAAATAAGAGTTTCAAACCTAGTTAAATTGTATGATGATCTCGATCATTCTTGAAATTGGGTTTATGTAGAATGACAAGCCCCAATATATACTTGAGCCCGAGGCCCAAAGCTCTCAACTTTGACAAGCATTTTGCTTGATTTCTTGAATGGCAACATGAGACCTCGTCGAACATCATCCTATGCAAACTGTCTTTTTTTTATGATTCTCTCTCTCTCTCTCTCTCTCTCTGTGAATCTAGTTTTTGAACAGTTTTCAACTTGCATTAGAAATGGTCCGTTCCATTTTTCATTTGTCTTCACATTCATTCATTGACCTCTATCTGTATTTGTATAGATATGGATTAACATCAAATCTTTGTTTCGTTACAAGGGTTATTTAATTTTTCGTTAAATCAAACGTTACTTCGTTCTGTCAAATGTAGCTCTGCCTAAAATCGCCATCCCCTACCTTTTTTGGGGTCCAAGTCACGTTTTTTTCATTCCTTTTGGGGAACCCTTTTTCACTCCGGAGGTGTGCTCAGTTTTTTTTCTTGATCTTTTCCGTTCTCTATGTGTATATAGCATATAATCTTTGTTTGGTGCTGTTGGGGTATTTCATATCTGTATATTGTCAGAACAAAACACAAAAAAGGTTTGATTTTGCTTTTTGACCTTGTCGTTTCTCTTTTCTTGCCCGCGTTTGGTGTGAATACGGTTAAATATATGCATATTGCTGGCTTTTTTTTATATTGTTATGGGACTTTCTCGTCAAAAGACTGTTGCCATTGTGATGGTTTTGAGAGAATGTTGATTCGACTAATACGATGAGTTGAAATTTCATTTGAAATGGTGGCAGAACAAAGATTATCTTCCTGTTGAATCGATGAAATGCTAAAATTTTATTTATGAATCTGATGTATTGTTCATACCTTGTAGATCCCATTTGCCCCTGCTATTGGAAGTGCTTGAATCTTGTTTGTGATGCTCATGGTTTCATTTCACCCCGATTATCGTTCATTTTCACCTGTTTTTACACTGAATCTAATAAAATTCGATCTTTTTAACTTGAACTTTTGCGAATTTCATCTTGTTGATTAGTATTTTGAAATTTTGTAGGGGGGCTTCTTCATATCTCATCTGTGGATTCTTGGAACTGCTTGCATCTTTTTTGAATCGTATACCAAGAAAAGAGCTGAGTTTGTCCATTTGATGAAACCAAAAGAGAATGAAGATGGCATATGTACCGAAGCGCTACATCATTGTAATCTTGACCTTCATCTGCACGTGGGTGTGCTACGTGGAACGAGTGGGCTTCTCCATTGCGTACACCGCGGCTGCTGATGCTGCGGGAGTGAATCAGTCGAGCAAGGGCATGATACTCTCGACATTCTATTATGGCTATGCCTGTTCACAAGTTCCCGGTGGATGGGCTGCTCAGAAGATTGGTGGAAGACGCGTTCTCCTCCTCTCATTTCTTGTATGGTCTCTGATTTGTGCTTTCATACCACTTGATCCGAATCGAGTCACACTCTTGGTCCTGGCCCGCTTGCTCGTGGGAGTGGCTCAGGGCTTCATATTCCCTGCGATTCACACGGTGTTGGCACAGTGGGTCCCACCACACGAACGGTCAAGATCCGTTTCCCTCACAACTTCGGGTATGTACTTAGGCGCAGCTCTAGGGACGCTTGTGCTCCCAACCCTTGTCAAGTTTCAGGGTCCACATTCGGTGTTTCTTGCCGAAGCTGCTTTAGGTGGTTTGTGGTCTGTGCTCTGGTTTAAGTGTGCCACTGATCCGCCCCGTTCCAATCATCCAAAGGCTTCAGCTGCTGGTTTTGGTGGATCTTTGCTACCAACCAAAGGCGATCATCAAAACACACAGTCTGAAAATGGAGCACAACAACCTATACGAACCCCGAAAATCCCATGGAAGAGACTCATGCTGAGCATGCCGATTTGGGCTATAGTGGTGAACAATTTCACGTTCCACTATGCTCTTTACGTACTCATGAACTGGCTCCCTACGTACTTCGAGTTGGGCCTCCAACGTAGCCTTCAAGAGATGGGTTCCTCCAAGATGATGCCTTACCTCAACATGTTCTTATTCTCGAACATCGGTGGTGTGATAGCCGACCGCTTGATCACCCGGCGGGTTCTGTCCGTGACTGTAACGAGAAAGTTTCTGAACACTCTGGGATTTGTGGTGGCTTCTGTTGCACTGATGGGGCTTCTCTTGTTCAGAACACCCAATGGGGTCGTGTTTTGTTCGTCTGTGGCTCTTGGTTTCTTGGCGCTAGGAAGAGCTGGATTTGCCGTGAATCACATGGATGTGGCTCCGAGATATGCAGGGATTGTTATGGGGATTTCTAATACGGCAGGTACCTTGGCGGGCATAGTCGGGGTTGATCTCACCGGTCGCCTTCTTGAAGCCGCAAAGGCGGATCTCGCAAGCCCGGAAAGCTGGAGACCGGTGTTTTTCATCCCGGGATCACTATGTATTTTCAGTTCACTTTTGTTTCTGGTGTTATCAACAGGGGAGAGGATTTTTGACTGAGGTTGTTAGTAGTGGTTATACCAAGTTGAAATATTTGGATACCATGTATCAAAATTCTTATAGGATATGGAATAAGAATCCTAATTATTGGATTCATTACGGTCTTGGAATATGAGCTCTTGATTGATGGGATTTTTGTTATTTCATTTCGTGTATAAAATTGTTATTAATAAACCAACCCTGTTAGAATTGAAAAGGATGGAACAGAAATCGATTTAAAAAGAAGAATTCTAGAGAATCCACATGTTACTTGCATTACTTCTTAACAAAGAGACAAGAATCAATTTGCTACTGGCAGAAAGTAAAAGTTACATTCAAGTGGCATGGGAATGATAGCAAGTTCAAGCAGGGAGATGTTATGCTTCCCTTTCAATAAATTCAAGCATCAACTTTGGCTGCTGCAGATGCATAACTCACACTGCTGTCCCTCAAGGATTTGCACTGACTCGACTGTTCGTATCGGAGGAACCGTATCTTTATCTTCGTTGACCTGTTCTTCGACATCTAGTTGAATTGGAAGTATACAATGTGGTCAGGAAATCCACCAAAGGGGAGGGTCGCATACCGATTGAGATATCAGGCTATCAGCCGCGCGCGCGCGCGCGCGCATGTGTGTGTGTGTGTGAGAGAGAGAGAGAGAGAGGAAGAGAGTCTAAGACATAAAACAGGGAAGGTTAAGATATTTACATGCAGAAAAACACTAATCGGATGGCGTCCACAAATAGTATTGTCCGTCTCCAATAGGTACTGCTTAAATGCATCAGGATCTCCAGTTTCTATTATATCCATTCCCATTTTATCCAACTGCTTCAATAGACTTGTGGATGGCTCCATGTTTTTTATCATAATGCATGTAGTTGAACCTAGACAAAAAAGATCAAAATTTGTGAGAAATGTCAGGTAATACAATCCAACCAAGAGGAATGACCACCCGGAGCTTCTGCAGGGGCACAGGCACTGATTGCATCTTATTATTCATGTTTCTAGCAGGCTAGCAGTACAAGACTAGCCCAAAATCAAACAGGCAACGCAAATTAAGTTGTCATCATATCCATCACAACCATATTACCAATTGATAATATCTTCCATGGGCTGCACTTATACTAGAGTAGAACATACGCGCAGAAGATCATGAATAACCACATAACAGCAATATATAACTCAGAGATAACAGTTAAAAAAATAAAAAATAATCAGTGAGGACTAGCTTGGTAATGAGAATTGGGAATGCAACATACCGGGAACCCCAGTGACAAAAATCTGAGGAAACAGAAAAGAAATTTGTGGGGTCATCCACATACTTTGCTAACAATCGACCATACATGGCTTCATTTTCAGCGTTAAGAGCACCAACCAAAATAGGCACAATCTTCACTGAATATCTGCATTAACTTCTTAAAAATATTAGCCCAAATAAAAACATAATAAATAAAACAACTTAAACGTATGATTCACCAAAATCGCACCCCTCAAATATTTTAACTAGGTAGGGGAGGTGCATTTCCATGCTATGTTCAGCTTCATCGACATGAAGATCCATCAATTCAAACTTTCCAGTAGCTTTAAGCTCCTCAATAACTGGTACAAAGGTGTAGAGAAAAAACTAGTTAAATGAGGATATATTAGCAAAAACTATGTCATGCACAAATACATGAAACTATAGACTACTTTGGAAGAACAAACCATAATAGTTTATCCATCATGCCAGGCAAACCATATGTGGTACCTTAACTTCATGGCACATAGTAAATAAAATCCTAAATCAAAGCCCTATCTAACATCACGATCATAATGTGACATAGATGATTATGCAAACAACCAATAATATGAAACGAAACCAATCAAAATATCTTCTTCATCCTACGCTTAGGACTTCTCTTACGAAGTAGTACTCATTCAAAATAAAGGGATGTTTTCCTTTGAGCAGAAAGAATATAAGAGGACAGACATAACATTAGATCTAGGTATAACAGTATCGGCAAATTGGCAATGCACAAGGACCTAAAAAGTATGCTATGATACCTTCTTGATCAATTGGAAGGTCTCCTATGGGCGTCTTGTAGACTGTGGCTTTTGAAAGTGCACAATTTGGAGTGTAATAGTGGTGAGATGGGCCAAGAAGAAACACCCTCGATCTGCAGAACAAAGAGCTCTTCACAGACTCACGACAGAGAAAGAACATTTGGGCATTCACGTAGGAGTTGAGCAAGAGTTGTGATACAATAATAACAAAACTCCAGGAAAACAACAGATATTACGTAAAACCCACATGTTGGCAGGGTCTATGTTTCCAAATGCATAAGCTGCTGCACGACCAGAATAGGAATAACCTGCATGACTAGAGGGCACAAAACCACCAGCTGAACTTGCGTTAGAGCTGTCAACATTTCACTATGCATCAAGAGTGGGGGCATGTGATGACTTACGGTGCGATTACTCCTCTTACATCAGAAGATTTGGCAAGTCCAGAAGCCCTAAGCCACCCATCAAGCTCTTCAGCCAATTTTTTAGCTAAAATTTACAGAGAAATCATAAAATCAAACCTTCTGCAAAGCATATAAAGTATAAACATTATCCGTGAAAATGGAAGTAGTTTACTTCATTTCCGCCAGCACCTATTTGAAAAAATATTGTGTACTTGAGCAAATGAACTTTTCCAGGCTCGCAACATTAACATATCATCCAAACTACAGCTATTATAGCAAAATGAAGAGTAGTACATCATCCAAATAAGAAACATAAGAACCCGAGCATGGTTACACTCTTTATTTAACTATTTTTCATCGCTCTTAACACCGAAACAAACCTTAATGACGCAATACAAAGCTCAGAAAAGGCCATATTTTTTCACTAATTAACTCATAAAGACAATTCTCCGTCACTTCCTCTAAAATCATCCCAAACAAATTATCGTCTCCATCAAGAACCTTCAAAAGATTAATTAGCCCTTTCTTCTCATTTTTGTGCCAGGCAAACCAATTTGAGCATAGTTAATCACCACCGAACTGAAGCTTCCCAGGGAAAATTCAATCAAAACAATCACGAACCTTGGAGAAAGCAAAGATCGATTAAACAGAAACTGATTTAAGCAGAAAATAAAGCGAAATTTAGGGGCACTCACGATTGTCGGTGTACCATGAACCAGCGTGAGATGCTCTCCTGACCTTCTCCATTTGTGCAAAAGCCCTAGAATTGGTCCGATCGTTCTTTGCTACTGCTTTATAAACAAATAAAAATGGTGAAAGAGATTAGATTCTGACGCAAAGTGCGCCAGATAAAAGCGACCGAATGCTCGTCCCTCACCGAACTACACCTCCACCAACTATAGAGAGATATATATATATATATATATATATATATAAAACATTCCCTTGAAGGGTTTTTATACTTGTATAGTTTGGTGAGTCGTCAATTTTTTATCAATAATTTAAATGAGTTGAATTTATTAGTCGTACAAATAAATTTAGTTTTCGAATTCTATGTTGCCAGTAGACACGATGGGTGAATTTACATCTTAAGTAGCTCCGGGCCTGGCAAATTAATCGGTCTTGGGCTTGTTTAAACTATATTCTTTTTTAGATAGAGTTCGAATAGAAATTGAACTTGAAAATCGAGTCAAAACCCAACTAAAAACTTGAGCTGAACCACTGAATCGAGCTGAGAGCCATCCAAGTGCGACCCAAAGACTATAGGCGAGCAAATAAGTGCGGACCCGGGGCTCCGGGGTTTTAAGGGTGTACGGCCCATGCGAAGGAAAGGCGAGGAAATAGAGGTATATATAAACAAACCCACGATTATCTTCTTTTGTAAACGAAGAATTCCTAACTACAGAGAAACATAGCAAACCTAAAATTCTTGATGCGAAAGTATCTCGTTTAGGGTTCTCTTTTCCATCTTGTCATTTATTTATATTTGCCGGTGCAGAAATTATCTAAGGACTGGAATCCTAAAATGGGAAAGAAGAAGATGAAGCCCACCGGGCAGAAGAGGTATTTTTCTGATGATATCATCTTCTCAATACTTTACAGATTACCCGTGAAGAGTGTGGTAAGGTTTACCTGTGTCTCTAAATCATGGAACGATTTCATCAGAAGCCCTCGTTTTTCATCCACCCATTACAATCATCTGCAGACAGTGGATAATAATAATAATAATAATAGCGAAAATTCATGTTCCCATCTGATTTACTTGTCTAATGATTGTTGGAGATCTCGCCAAGATTGCACCTTGTCCACGCCAGACGCGGCCTACAATTTGCCCCAACTCCCGTTAAACGGCGGCCTACACGATTATCGGGGTTTGCGAGGGTTTAATCTCCTTGCTGAAAGAATCCACCATATACATATGGAATCCTTTGGGCAGAAACCTGAAACAAGTTCCGGCCGATTTTCGAGGTCGTCCTGTATCGCAAAATAATATCCTTTTGGGCTTTGGGTTTGCTAGGCAGAGCGATGACTACAGGGTCATACAGATCATAAGAAAATTTGATCCCGAGTTAAATGATGAAGTGACAATCTATTCATTGGCGGAGGGTAAGTGGAGAAAGGTCGAGAATTGTGGATCCATCCGCTGGATTTATTGGAAGTCGCCGCCCTTATTCTTTAAAGGATGTATTTATTGGATGTCCGAACAAAAAAATGTGATTTTGAGGTTCGATGTGGAGGAAGAAAGATTTGAGGAGATGGTGGCAGAGCCTCTCTTGGAGAGAGCTGGCTTGCAACAGGGACATAAATGGTCAAAAGTTGTTATGTTTGCGCTTGTGGTGGCCAGTGGATTTCTTGCTTTCTTGATACTTAAGCTTGAAAAGGGTATGATAAATGTGTCGCCTTTCATATACAAGGAATCAGGATGGATAGCTACCCAGAGTGTTGCTATTCCAAATGATAAGTATAAGAAAGTTCACACGGTAACCCAGACAGGCCAGATTATACTCCTCGCTCGAGATCACAGGATGTTTGCCTATCAATGTTATTATGATGACAATAGCAATCTTTTTGGTTTCAAATTCAGAGATTTGAAAATTTATCGGGCGTCGGAGCAGTTTGATGTTATTCCAATAACCGAGAGGATCCTTTTCTTGCCTGAGTCCAATTAGTGTTAGTTATATATTCAATCTAGAGTTTTGATGCTAAGTTATCAATCTCAGTCTTCATGTTAGAAATTAGTTATTAGCTTTTCACTGTCAGATTCTATTTATTTAGTTCCCCTGCCATTATTTTGTAGAGTTCAATTTGGTTTTTGATGTTTCAGTGTGGGCAAGGATAAAAGTCAGTATTTTTTCATGCTTTCAAAAACATTATACGACGAAGTTCGTTTCCTTGGTGAATGAATGTATATTTATGATTAAGGGATTAGTAAGTCTTAAAATTAATAGGGTAAATTTTATTTTTCGTCCCTTAAATTTAACCGGAAATCAATTTTGGTCCTCACATGAAAACAAAATAATGTGATATTGTTCTTGAGGTTCATGGAAAGAAGCAAAGGATGTAGATCTGTGGAATCCCTAAGTTGTGAGAGAAAATAAGATTCAAGGGAGGATCATCCTTTTTAACAAGGAATAGACAGATAGTTTATATGATTTTTTGCTCATCACAAATTTTAAAAGGTAATTATTAATAATGGTGGATTGCTTTGATAAAGAAAAAGATAATTACGTATTACTCATTGTAATTTACTCTAATTAAGGAAAATTGATTTTGAAAATTAGGAATATTAAGTGTCCAATTAATATGAAATTAATAATCGACAATTAGTGGTGACAATTAAGTAGGTTGAGTTGGGTTTGGATGTGTCTATTGGGTTGGATTGAAAATTAGTTGGGTTGTACAGTAAGTTTGACATGGTTCTTCATGGGATCAATGCATGTTTAATCAATGCTTAAAAAAAAAAGGAAAAATCAAAATAACTCCTAGGTCGCACAGGTCTCATATCACCCTTTTTAACTTTGAGTACTCGACCTGGCGAATTGAGGGTTCAATTCTTGCTTCAAAACGACTTATGATTTCTTATTTTCGCATATTTATATTTTAGACATAATATTAAAGACAATACTATTTTTTTGCATTAACTTAATAAATAAATTCTTCCAACTACTTTTCTGATTTAGCGTCTTGGAAAAATTAACGTGTATCCTAATTAAATACTAAATTAATTTTTACTTGTGTAATTAGTATCTAATAATCTAATTGCTATAGGGTAAATGCATAAATACAAGGATAATAAGTTTTTTTTTTTTTTTTAAAGAAACTCATGCGACTAGCTTTTGCGTATAAATTGTACAATTGGATGAAAAAAAAATAGGTTGTAAGAAGTATTGACAAATTTAATTAATTACATTAACTTATCCGTATTATAATTCAAATATAGCATTTAATAAAAAAATTATTTTGCTTATACTCCATTTTTAAATTTGTTTTGCATTAGGAATTGATATTTTGCCTCCTTATAATGCTGAGGCCGCGTGTAGGGATACTTGATGGTTTTGTCTGAATAAAGTTGTTGCCTTTTCCTCAAGGAAAATAAAAAGAAAAAAAAAATCTATTTTGCATTGAATGTATATACTTTAGTATTATATATAAAATAATTTTTGGGTTAGATCCATATTACTCCCGTGGCCTTGCAAAAATACTAAAAAATCCCTACATGCTTTAAAAATAGGCTAACCACCCCACTGTTGCCCCCCCCCCCCCCCCCCCCAAAACCCAAATTTTGAAAACACTGCACATTTTATCAAGATAACGGAGAGTAAATACACCTTTGGTTCAAGTATACAACTAATTTGGCCTTCTTTGACTTTTAAAAAATGATGAAATAACTAAAATGCACCTAAATATAAATATGATGACTATTATACCATTTTCTTCTTTATCGTTATCCCTCCACTACCATCCTCAATTGCCACTGTCGAAAATGCTGCTTGCCATCGTTGGAAATTGCTAATTCGTGTATCTTATGAAGGTAAATCAAATCCCTCAATCAATTTTGTCAAATTTCTAATTGTTCTTATTTAATTAGAGAAAATCTACAAGAAAACACTAAAACCTGCTACCAATAAGACTAATCTTGTTTCTCTAATTCTTCCGCTACTGTTAGTTTTGGGTCCAATTGAGTTGAAATGATTTGAATTTAGATTGGATTTAAGATGAGTTCGATTGGATTTGAAATGAGTATGTTTCCTAAATGTCTTGGGACTGGGTTTTCTTTCATGTATGTTTGCCTCTTTTTAATATCAATTTTTATTAAATTAATGATTTTATTCATACTAATATTTATAAAAAAAAAATTCTTAAGCAGGATGTTACATTTGTATTACTAAATTAATACTGCATTGAATATCAACTTTTTGTCAGTTTATAACTTTTGCCGTGTATTCTTCTCAAAATTTGTCAGCGTTACTAATTAAAATTTGATAATTTAATTAAAATTAAAAAGATCTGTCATAACTTTTACACTATAACACACTCCAAACTGGTTATGAATCTTGCATAAATATATATACTTATTCCACCCTTTTTAGATTTTGATGATATAAAAATAACTGAACATCAATACTATATAGAGTAGTTAAATATCTATACTATTATAAAAAAAAAGAGATAATTACGGTGGGGTATCCTGAGGTTTGCCTAAATTACGAATTAAACCCTCAGTTTTTGGAAAATTACCTAACAAACCCTGGGATTAGAAAATGTGTTACAATGTCAACCTTCTATCTACAAATGTTATGGTTTGTAACGGAAACTGTCAAATTTTTGTTTTGTTCTTCCTATTTTACCTATTTGGTCAAAGTTTGAACATATTTGAATAATTTTTTAGAACTAAAATGCATTTTGGGTCTGATACATATAGAAATATTTGATAGTAATAAGGGTTATAGCAAAATCAGATTTGACTCAAAGGGCATTTTAGTCCTAAAAATTACTCAAATATGTTCAAACTTTGATCAAATGGATAAAATAGGAAGAACAAAACAAAAATTTGACAGTTTTCGTTACAAACCATAACGTTTGTAGATAGAAGGTTGACATTGTAACACATTTTTAATCCCAGGGTTTGTTAGGTAATTTCTCAAAAACGAGGGTTTAATTCGTAATTTAGGCAAACCTCAGGGTACCCCACCGTAATTATCCCTAAAAAAAAGATGTTTTTGTCTCACAAATGGAAGTTTTTTTTTTTTTATGTGATTTTACAAAATTTGCCTTTCAATTTTATGTGAAATAAATAGAGACATATAAAATTATGGCTAAAATTGAAAATTCTCATTAAATCAATGCAATTTGGATACCAAATTTTGTTGTGTCAATTTTATCTTTTTAATTAGTAAACACATATAATGAAAAAAATAAATAGAAAGGTCATTATTGTAATATTACATCGAATTTGAAAATACATGTTCTCAATCCACAAAATCACTTTCTCCGTCATCTTAGTTTGTGGGAGTCGAAACCTATGTTTAATTAATAAATAATTTTTTTAATGGACAATTAATGCTTTTGAGTGTATATCTCTAATAAATTATTTCAAATAGTTCTCAAAAAGTATTATCATGAAAGAATTTAACAATACATTTATATCTTGATTCTAAAAAAATTAAATACTAAAGTAAAATATATAATTTGTATAATTTGCACACGCGTAAAGTATGCGGCATTGCTAGTATATATATATATATATATATATTCATAGCATCTATAAACTTTGTCTTAAGAATTTTTTTTTAATATTTTCACTAATCATTTTGAATAATGCCCACTTCATAAATTTAAAATTTTAACAAAATAAACCAGAATTCTAAATTATGTCTAAACTTTTATTTATTGATTCATATTATTCAACAGGACTTTTCTTATCAATTTTCCATTCTTTATTGAATTTGGAGTCAGTAATAAGTAACACGGAACAGATAAAATTTTGGATCATGTTCAAATAATCTAATCAATTGTTGAATTTGGGCCACTAATCAATGCATGATTAAAGACATATCGCAGGATAATGGGCCAATAATAATAACAATAATAATAATACTAATAAACACACATTTTTTAAGTTTAATACATATATATTTTTTTGCTGCGGACCTATTTGAATTCAACCCATTTTAAATTCATATATTCGACTCCAATATGAACCTTAGACTCAACCCAAAACCAACTCAATTCACTAATTTGCCACGCCTAGTTCATAGATGTCGGCGGTTTTAGAACCCTAACCTAGATAAAAGTCTGTCATATCTCTCATGTATGTATATATGTACTCACACATTCATCTAGCGAGAAAAAGAAAATAAGAGCGGCTGACGGCGATGGAGGCGCCTCCCCGCAAGAAGATGAAGATGAAGAAGAAGCCCACCGTTGCCAAACAGAGGTTTGATGATGTCTCGTTCTTTTTCCCAATTCTTTCCAGATTACCCGTAAAAAGTGTGTTAAGGTTTACCTGTGTCTGCCGATCATGGAACGCTATGATCAGAAGCTCCGATTTTGTATCCGCCCACTTTAATCACCATCAGATAATTAAAAAATCATGTCCGGAGGATAATGTCCTAATTTACATTCAGAATGATGATTGGAAAACTAGTCAAGTCTGCAACTTTGTACGCGAAAACAAATCGTCTCACGATGTGATCCTCCCACTCAACGGCAGCAGCAGAGTCGTCGGTGTTAGTGAGGGATTGATCTGCTTGACAAAGTATGGCCGTATATACTTATGGAATCCTCTGGTTAAAAGCCTGAAAAGAGTTCCCACGTCAGGAGGACCAAAAGGAAGAAAAGATTTCACACTTCTCGGATTCGGCTTCGCTGAGCGGAGCGGCGATTACAGGGTCATAAAGATAGTCGGCCACAACCCCAAATCGTTTCAAGTGGGGATCTATTCATTGGCAACTAATTCGTGGAGGAGTATCCAGACTGAATATCTGGAAGACTATATCTTTTATAGTTGGTCGACGGTATTTTTTGAAGGATCCATTTATTGGTTGACTAAAAGGCCTGAGGTTTTGGATGAAATTTTTGATGATGAAAATTTTGAGGTTTTGAGTTTCGATGTAGAGGAGGAAAAATTCGAGGTGATGGCGGTGCTGCCGCCCTTGAATAAAGTGGGACCACAGCCGGAGCTGGTGGTGGCGAATGGATCGCTTGTTATGCTTCAAGTTTCACAACATTTGCATCCAGGCATCCAATATCCTCTGCCACTAACACCATATCCTCTGCAACTAACACCGTCTGAAGATATGCAAGTATCGACGTGGACATATAACAAGGAATCATTGGAATCACCGTGGCGCAGCACTCAGAGCACTTTTCTTCCAAACGATGGTCATAAAAATAAGACACCGTTGATGAATTGCGGCGGCTACCTTGTACTTGTGGGAAGTCGAGACGAGAGGCTCTCTGTCTTTGATTATGATAACAATGTCGGATTCAAGATGAGAGATTTGGGAATTTATCGTACGTCCAGAAAATTTCATCTCATTTCCATGGCAGCAGAGACCCTTTGTTTGCTGGATCAAGACTCGAAAGACAAAGAGATCATGAGGGCAAAGTGATAAATTATTATGGTTAGTGGTGTGTTGAGTTAATACTTGGTTGCTCGCTAATTATTTTCCCTTCTTTGTGCATAGATTGTGAATTTATAAACTTCTGCAGTTTGGAATATTTTCTTTAAGAGCCAGAATGATAATGATATTCTTCTTGTCTTTGCTTTTTAGTCAATATCTTAATATATCAATAACAATGGATCTCCAATATATGTCGCTTTAAAATAACGAATAAAATGAACGATTTATTTTCTAAAATGTGCATCTATCTTATTATTGTTTTCTTTGTTTTTGGGTCAAAATACACTTAAACCCTTAAATTGTATTATTATAAAGAGCTTCGCTTGACTCCTCCATCTTAATTTGTATACAAACATATCGTTAACTATTAATTGTCAATGCTATTATAATCCTATAGTGTTTTGCACTACAATATTACTCATAAAAAATATAAAATACAAAAACCTTTTCAATTACCTTTTGATATTATGCCTCTGGTTTATTTTGACAATGAAATTATGAAAGCGTCAATATCAATTTTATTTTTAAAATCACAAATTTATTATTATATATTGAAACCCACAAATGTAAATTTCTAATTATTTATAATTCTATTATTTTTATTCAAAAAACTTAGCTCTACTACGGCTCAATTTCCAACTCTTTTAACAAATTTATAGTTTTACCCATTTGACAAAATTGCAGCCATTACATTGATGCGTAATAAACCTCAAAATTTTGAAAGAAGTAAAAGAAAGCATGAACTATTAAATAATAATAATTTGTTAAGTCTAAAAAAAATCAATTTTGATATTTATTAGAACAAAATAAATATTAACTAACGATCAAGAAAGTATTAATAAATAAAATAATATCCCAACAAAGTTTCAAAATTTACTATACACATAAATATGCATTTGAATTATAGAATTGTTATAATATAGCTGAAAAAATACGAAAGGTTGTTCTATTTATCCTTAGTATTTTATTATTTAAAAACTAAAAGATTGAAAGGTTATAATAGATTTTTTACGAGTAATAGTTAATCCCGTATTTGTATAGGAATTAAGATGGAGGGGAAATTAAGATGGAGAGGTTAAAAAAAGTGAAATTTTTTATATTACAAGAGGTAAAATATTACATGAGCACAGTTTAATGGGGTTAAGTGCATTTTAATTTGCGCTTGTTTTTATGAATAAAAAGTGATATCTCTTCACTTATCTAATGTTGTTCCCTTAAATTATTCCTCTGTATCAAGTGCAATCCCCCTTTTTTTGTTTGGTGTGTGTGTGTTGGGGGGTGCAGAATTATTATAGGCCATCAAGAGCATGTTCAGTAGGCATCAATGTTGACGACTGCGGTTTTGTACTCTAATCGGGACACATTTTCGCTTCAAAATATCAGCAATATGGAATATGTGCACTTGAAATGACCATCTTTTCGCTACTTGAGCGAATCATATAGCTGTGAAAATCATATTTTGATGTGAGGTTGTGGTTCTGCCATAAATAAGAAACAGAAAAACGTAAACGGAGAGCTTAATCGTGTACAACTTCATGAGAACTTGAATTTAGTGCATGACAATTTAAAATGAGACAGCAAACCTAATTAGAACTCGTTTACATCGATGCCCAAGACATTCATCATTAGAACTCTCTCAAGTTGTTCTAGCACTTAGTATTGAATAATATACGCTTCACACCATTTCATTATCCCTCTAAATTTAAACCATTCTCATTAAGGGGTCGTTTGTTGTACTTTTAAAGTCGTCTCTCGAACAAATCAATTCGGGATTACCACGTAATGAATTGTGTATGTCCATGTGAGCTTCATCCTCCCATTTCTCCAACCGTGAATCTGCCAAAGGGAGCAGCAAAAGAATTAGCAAATCCACATAGAAACATCAAACAAGAAAAAGGCTATTGTTGCAATGCGGTAATTGTTCTTAACCGTTTCTTTACGTTATGTTTGGCACATGGATTTCAGTCAGCAACACTTTTTCAACATTTCAAATAATACGACTATGCTTCATATTTTGATCTCTTTTTCATTTTTGTTCCACTTCTCTCACCAAAATCTATGATCCAAACATAGCATTAGTTTAAATTATCGAACCTAATACCTTACAGCATTAGCACATCATTGTCTAATACATGAGAAAAAAATTGTAAAATACGATTGACAAGAAACCTCCATGCTTACAACCTCAGCAAGTAACCGAAACATAAAAATAATACCTTTACAATCGCCAGCAACATTACCAAGCAGCTGTAAGATATATGCGTAACTGCCATAACAAAAATGAAGCGGTGCAGTGCTCAAGTCCTTCATACGACACAAAGGGTTCATGATTCTGCACAGAAAAATAAAATCAAGAAACTTAGTCTTTGTTTAGAGGTGGTGGAAGGTCAACCCCATTTTTCTTTTCCTCGATTGCTTCGACAACTTTATCAGCTTCTTCCTCAAAATCTGACAATGTAATAACCTGACCAAAATAACACACACACACGCTCTCTCTCTCTCTCTCTCTCTCTCTCTCTCTCTAAGAAGTAGGTGCCAACAACACAAAAGATGAAAAAATATAATAAATTTTCAAAGAAATATACTTACAGTAGAAACAGCTGCCACAACCAATGTGTGATATTTTATCGTTTCACCAACTGCCCTAGCAAGTGTCTTTGAAGCAAAGACCTGCTTTGACAATTTATGTGTCAAGTATCAAAGATATCCCTGTAAATCATCAAGATAAACTTATGTAAGGAATGTTTTGTGCAGTTCCTAGAGAAAATAGATGATGTTATGTCAAAACAACTTGTAGCTGACAGACCAATAGATTCTGAGGCAAGATGTAAAACAGCTATGGATTGAAGCAATATAAATAAAATCTCAAACATGACTTGGCAACGACTTTCTCTTGAAAAAGAGAAATTGATACGGTATTTGTTTAAGATAGAGACACCCGAAATTTTAAGAAACCAAGGCAAGAAAACTCACATATCATTGAAACTAATTTCAGAGATATAAAGCTAACATATAAATTCCTCATCTCTCTATATATATATGTGCATCCCAAGACTATAATATATTTTTTCCTCTTTATTTGTTTTAGAACAGAGAAACTAATCGAGAGAAATTGAACGAGGAGAGGAATTGAGAAAAGAGGATATGATTTCAGTGTGTATATTACAATCGATCCCACCGTCTTTATATAGCGGTTGGGAGACTCTATACAAGGAAGAAATATTTACATTCCTAAAATACATAGCACAACCCTAGCTGGAGCATATATATCTATCATGCCCAGCTTGTTACATAAGGTTTTAAATATATGTCCTCCCAACGCTTTAGTAAAACATCAGCAGTTTGATCAGAAGATGGAGTGAAAGGAGTACTGATAATATGGTTCATTACAGCATCACGAATGAAATGGCAATCAACTTCAATATGCTTCGTTCTTTCGTGGAAGACTGGATTACTAGCAATATGAATAGCTGCCTGATTGTCACAGTGCATGGGTAAAGGTTCATTGTAGGTGAATCCCATTTCACCGAGCAAACTCTTAAGCCACAACATTTCACTGGTGGTATGCGCCATGGCTCGATATTCAGCTTCAGCACTAGATCTTGCCACTGTTGTCTGCTTCTTACTACGCCAAGTCACCAAGTTACCTCCAACATACGTGCAATAGCCTGAAGTTGACATTCGATCTCCTTTGGACCCGGCATAATCGGCATCTGAATAAGCCTCGATTCTTAGATGTCCGTGCTTTCTGAAAAGCAGCCCTTTACCAGGAGAAGCCTTTATGTACTTAAGAATTCTCATGGCGGCTTCAAGATGAATAGGCCGAGGTTTGTCCATAAATTGGCTCACCACTCCGACTGCGAAAGATATATCAGGCCTAGTTACAGTTAGATATATCAGTTTTCCCACCAGCTTTCTAAACTTTGTCTTGTTCTCCTGATATATACCGTCCTCATTCCAGAAGTCTGGATTTAGGTCTATAGGAGTATCTACTGGCTTAGTCCCAAGTAAGCCAGTTTCCTGTAGTATATCAATAGTATATTTCCTTTGGGATAATGAAATGCCATGCTTGCTTCGGGCAATTTCAATCCCTAAGAAATACCGCGGAGGTCCCATGTCCTTAGTGACGAATTGTTGCATCAAGTATGCCTTGGTAGCTTCTATTCCTTCAATATCACTGCCAGACATTAGGATATCATCAACATATACAATAAGAACAACAGTGCCTGATTGTCCGTGTTTTACGAATACGGAGTGATCAGCTTGACACCTGTAAAATCCGAAATTACTGATAACTTGGCTAAACTTGTCAAACCAAGCCCGCGGACTTTGCTTCAACCCATAAATCGCCTTCTTAAGTCTGCATACCATATCTCGCTTCTCCCCTTGAGCAACATACCCTGGACGTTGCTCCATGAAGACAATCTCAGTGCAAATCACCATAAAGAAAGGCATTTTTGACATCCATCTGGTATATAGGCCAGTCTTGATTAATAGCTAAAGAGAATAATACCCGGATGGAGTTGAGACGAGCCACTGGTGAAAAGGTTTCAAGGTAGTCAACGCCATAAGTCTGGGTGAATCCTTTTGCCACCAAACGAGCTTGTATCGATCGATGGATCCATCGACACGGTACTTGAGAGTGAAGACCCAGCGACATGCAACAATGTCAGCATTTGGGGGGCAAGGCACAAGTTCCCAAGTTCCCCGATCAAGAAGGGCAGACATTTCGTCATCCATTGCTTGTTTCCACTTGGGAGTATGCAGCGCCTCATGATGAGTTGAGAGAATGGCTTCTGTAGAGAGAGAAATAGCAAAACTACGATACGAAGGACTAAGGTTATCAAAGGACATATAATGAGATAGAGGATGAGCTATACATGATCGTTTACCTTTGCGCAACGCGATCGGTAAATCGGAGTCAGATGAAGGAGGTATGGAAGGGGACTGATCTACATTTGGAGAAGGTGGATCAGTAGCAGCCGGAGGAGCAGTGGACTAGAGTCTGCGTCTTTTGGAGTACACCTGCAGAGGGGGACGACAGTCGAGAGAAGGACACGGAGCGGACAGATCAACAGGAATAGGTAGAGGAATAGAAGGAGGAGAGGTACTATCAGTGGGATAGTAAGGGGTGGACTCAAAAAATGTGACATCAGTAGAGACAATGGATCGACGAGAGACAGGGTCGTAACAGCGATAGCTTTTTTGTGTACAAGAATACCCAACAAAAATGCATTTAACCGATCGTGGGGATAATTTGTCACGATTTTGTGAATGAATGTGGACAAAGCACACACAGCCAAAGACCCAAGGAGTCAGATGAAAAAGAGGTTGATTAGGAAAAAGACGAGTATATGAAATTGCCCCATGAAGGACACTAGAGGGTAAGCGGTTGATAAGATAACAAGCAGTAAGAATGGCATCCCCCCAGAAGGTTTTTGGAACATTCATTTGAGTTAAAATAGTGCGTGCAACATCTAAGAGATGACGATGTTTGCGTTCAGCCACACCATTTTGCTGAGATGTGTGGGGACAAGAGGTCTGGTGGATAATCCCATTTTGTGTGCAAAATAGAGATACTTGTTTTTGAACAAATTCTAGGGCATTATCAGTACGAAGAACACGAATATTTAAAGAAAACTGAGTTTTTATTTCTTGATAAAATGACTTGATTACAATAGGGACTTCAGACCTATCTTTTAACAAGTAGACCCACGTCATTCTAGAGTAATCATCAACAAAACAAAGGTAGTAGCGAAACCCTCCAACAGACTCGACTCGACACGGACCCCAAACATCAGAATGAGCTAATTCAAAGGGACAAGAACGATGCTGTTCGACACGAGGGGGGAAGGAAGCACAGTGATGCTTGCCCAACTCGCATGACTCACAATTGAAAATAGTAGACTTAATAGGTAATAAACGTTGTAATGTGGATAAGGACGGATGACCTAACTGACAGTGCCACTGAAAGAGAGTAATAGAAGCGGAGAGGACATGATCATCCACAGGTGCAACATCCAAATAATAAAGGCCACCACGCTCACGACCGCCACCAATCTTCTTCCCCGTGTGTAGATCCTGAAAAACACAATAGGAAGGAAAAAAAGTGATGGAGCAATTTTGCATTTTAGTAAGTTGACTAATGGATAGCAAACTTATAGGAAACTGAGGGGCAAAGAGAACATTATTGAGGGTAAGATTGTTATTAGGTGTCACAACACCCAAACCCGAGACCGGAGAAAAGGAACCATCTGCTAAACGAACAGGATTCAAAGAAGGTGATAAGGATAACGAGGAAAAATGAGATTTATTACCAATAATGTGGGTGGAGGCGCCGGAATCCAATAACCAAGACTCACCGTGAGATGCTACAAACGCACCAGGGGTGTGGGAGGTAAGAGAGGTATTGGAGTGAGCCAATGGAGTCTGCAAGAGTTTGTCATATTCTGCATGGCTCAAAATAACCTGATCTGACTCCGGCTGAGGAACAGGAGAATTATTGGAATCTGCGCTAGCCCACTTAGGCTTACCAAACTTTTGCCAGCAGTGATCAGGAACATGATTTGTGCGGCCACAATGTTTGCAGGGAGGAAATTTTCCGCGACCACCACAGCCACGACTCCCAGTAGATGAGGATCCCTTGGGCCCATTACGACCACAACCCCGAACCATGGAGGCGGAAGCTTCAATCGGAGGCGTATGTGAATTTGGGGTGCTTGTGGACACACGTAAGACCCGTGAGAAGGCATTGGGTAGCTTGGGAACAGTATCACTGGCCAAGATTTGATCACGAGCAGGCTGAAGAGTACTGTCTAAACCAGATAGGAATTTTGCCACCCAAAAGTCTTCCCATTGAGACTTACAGGTATCCAGATCACACTTAAGGGGATGGTATAGAAGAATTTCGTCGTGAGCCCCCTTAATGAGAGAGTAGTATTCGGCGATACTACGACCATCCTGCTTTAATGAGAAAACCTTTTCATACAACTCGAATACCCGGGACACATTCTTGGCGTTGGAATACATGTCACGAACGGTGTCCCACATTTCTTTAGCAGATGTTAGGAACATCAAATTCGAGGCAATAGATTCCTCCATGCTATTTAGTAAGGATGCCATGATAGCATACTCATCCTTTTTTCCAAGTTTTGAACTCTTCACTTGTAGAATCAGGTGGGTCCGATAAAATATGATCCATTTTATCATTAGACCCAAGAAAAAATTGAAAAGATTGGGCCCATAAGAAATAATTCGAGCCATTCAGTTTAATAGTAGTGCCTGGGGTAATTTTAGATTCAGCAGAGGAACATGCAATCAGGAACACAGACAATTTTTTTTTTTTTCGGCTTTTTTCCTTTTTTTTTTTTTTTTTGAGGAAAACGTTTTTCTGCCTTTTTTTTCTTTTTCCTTCTTTTTTCTTTTCTTTTCTTCTCTTCTTGCCTTTTAAAGGCTAACAACAACCGCAAAAAAAAAAAAAAAAAAAAACAGAAACACACTCACCACGATAGAAAGAGGGATTAGGGTTTCGTGTATGACTTGGGTCGCCAAGAACTCGTACAACAGATCGATGGTGAAGGGCCGTCAAGGGTCGAGAGAGAGTGAGCAGCTAGGCACGCGAGGTCCAAGAGAAAGAGAGCGCGGTCGGGTCTCGCGTGAGAAAAAGGAGTGCGGCTGGACGATGCTCAAGGAGCGGTCCAAAGTTGATGAGGTCGGACCGTGGGTTGTCCGAAGAGGCGCGCAACTGCTGCGCAGAGGAAAGAGGAAAAATAGGTTAGGGTTTTGGCAAGGAGGGCGCACAGTGACGGCGCTGGAGAAAAAAAAAAGGACAATGGGCAAGAAGTTTTGTGAGGATAGAGGAGATGGAAGAGAAGGCGCCGGATCTAGGGTTTCCGGCAAGGAGGGCAGCGAAGGCAGAGTTAGGGTCGGGAGGGGGGGATGGCGCTGGAAAACCAAGTTAGGGTTTTCCAATCCCAGGTTTTTTTTTCTTTTTTAACCGCTCTGTACCATGTTAGAACAGAGAAACTAATCGAGAGAAATTGAACGAGGAGAGGAATTGAGAAAAGATGATATGATTTCAGTGTGTATATTACAATCAATCCCACCGTCTTTATATAGCGGTTGGGAGACTCTATACAAGGAAGAAATATTTACATTCCTAAAATACATAGCACAACCCTAGTAAATCACGCCTTAGACTTCTAACAATTTGAATTGCACCTCACTCAAGATAGCACCTACAATCTATCAACTAAAGAACAACAGTTTTGCAAGGATACAGAGTCCATTTATCTTTAACTAACAAACTGAATGTAAACCAACTTACCCTCAGGAAATAAAGTATGCCTTACCGAGTGCTGGACTTTCATAAGAAGTCACCTCAAAGCATGATTCAGCAAGACGATTGGTGTTTCACATATAAAATATACATTCCGGTTCCAGGAAACGAGAAATCAGCAATGTGAGTAAAAGCTTCTAGAGAGATTCATTTAAAACTAAGAGTAGGTGAGTGCATCTCTGTCTTGGTGAAGGATCCAAATAGAAGCATTAAAACAGGGCAAACAAAGTATTAACACAAGCAAAACTGACACACCAGTATTTCTCCTGTCGAAATATGTAATTCATTTAACTAGAACGCTGAAAAAACAGAAAAGACTGTCTTAACCACTTGGTTTCATTTCATCAACAACATTTTATGGCATATTTTGTCATGCTTGTGACCAAGGGGAAACTCACTTGAGCAACAGCATAACTAACTAATAGCATAATTTAAAGCATTTAATACTTAAGCATTGCATTTAATACGAATATTTGGTGTTTGTTTCAATAAGAATACTTATCTAAAGCAACATATTCTTGTGTACAAAACATCCAAGTCAGAGTTCCTTCATTATATTGTTTCCTTTTTTGGCTCCTTTGCTTATCTGACAGCAATATTGCAACACTAGTTCGTATAAAGATCACACTTCCTAGCCAAATGTGCTCGTGAGAGTATCATCCTGCAGGGTGTTGCTTTAGACTCCTTTCAACCATTTCAAAGGGCATCAAGACCAAGAGAGAGATGTTTCTAGATTGATTTTAATAATATAAACGTATACTATCAGCTTTGCTTGGAAAAATCATTTTCTTACATAAGAGATTGTCCTACGTAGAAGGAAAGTAATCAAAATAACTAAGTAGTTTTACCAGAAGCACATTTTAGACAATCAATCATTTAATCACCAACCAACAAGGCAAGCCAACTTACTACATCTATGATGTACATCCTAACAAGACACAATAAAGTAAGACAATAAATGTCCAAGCATATGGCCAAGGTTGTAACTGAAAGCATGGAAGAAATAGAATAATGTCATGTCAGGGACAAATTACCATAACCACTATATCATTACTATAATAGGATCTCCTAATTACTATAAAGCTTCCATGCCACAAATGTATCAACATTTCACAATCTATTCACACTATACGCAGTATTTTCATACTATATCATTACTATAATAGGATCTCTCAATTACTATAAAGCTTCCATGCCACCAATGTATCAACATTTCATAATCTATTCACACAATACGCAGTATTTTCACACTATACACAGTAATCTTCTATCAAAAATCTTCTATCTACTTGGTCAGCATTTTCACTCCTATCAAGCCTCTTTTAGCCTACAAAAAACAAAATATAACCATCAATTTCCTTGTTTTTGAAGTTTCTAGGGTTTACCAAGATTCCACGCTTAATAGCTATGATTTTACCTATCTACCAGGGAGGTACAATCGCAATCACTCCAGGTTCTAGTGGTATGGCTTGGACTGCTTCAGCCCGGAGCACAAAAATGGGAAGAGGTACCTGAATTTGAAATTAATATACACTAATATAAAATCAAACTACTCTAAAATCAAACAGAAAAATGCAAAAAAAATTAAAATTACCTTAAGTTGATATTGGACGCGAACACCAAAATTATAAACGTGCAGCAAAGATAGCTGGAAACGCCATTGCTGCTTCAGTCAATCTCACAGTAAGATACAAATCTGAAGCAGCACTCCCCACCGATCTCTCGAACAGAAGACGTAGATTATTTTCTTCCATTGTAGAGAGTGAATTTTTTGAAAACAAACTTTCCAAGGAAGTTAACTACTGTGGAGTAATTATATTATATAAATCGAATAATTACCCTATATTACCCCTCGCGTGTTTGTTCCCTATTTTTTTTCACCCCCTCAATAAATACCTCCGCCCCCCCTTTTTTTTTTTTTTTTTTTTGAAGAAAAACCTTCTTTAATCATTAAGAAATGGAGGCTTCAACCTCTATTACAAGATGTATAAAATCTGAAACATCATCCAACGCACTCCCGTCGATAGGGGAATTGCAAGCTAGCCGATGAGCCGCGACATTACCACTGTGGCAAACAAAAGAGACCAAACGAAGAGAAGACAATACGAGAACGCCTAATATCATGAACTATGTTACCAATAAGAGAGAAGTGTCACGCACGTGTTCCTCAAACAAGCTTATGCGCGGCCTTAGCTCCTTGTCCGCCCCTTGTGGCACTAGCTAAGTCAGTATCTCTCAAAGTTTTGTATGTGAAGAAGATGGAAAAGATAGGTTTAGAAGTCAAAGGAAAAAAGAAGGAAGTTCACAAGAAAGATTAAAAAGGAAATCTTCTTAAGGAAAGTTATACTCTTATTCACTCTCCAACTTCTCTCCAAACTTAGACATGTTACAAATGACACCCTCCCCACTATTTATAGTCTTCCACCTTCTCAATGGACAGTAGAGATCGATTTGATCCAACGGTTGAGAGAGGTTCTTTGGAGCTCTTTACTATACTCCTACACTTTCCATAATCATCCACTACCTTCTATAGTATTCTATACTTATCTACAATGTTCTAGACTATTCTATACTATTCTACCATGACCTAGAACATTCTATACTCTTCCAGAATCTTCCAGGTTGTTCTAAAATCTTCCTAGAACCTTCTAGATCTTTCTAGATTTATATAGAACTATCTAGAATGTCGAAGAAAATTCTAAAATCCTTACAATTTAAGCCTCTAAGCTTCAAGTTAGCAAAAAGAACCCCATCTTCTGAGCTGTTATAGAGGCTTAGAGTGGCGGTCTGTGACAGAAGTCTGGCTCCTAACTCTATAGTGTCATGATAGAGGAGCTGCAATCACTTTCAAATATCACTCTCTCCCAGGCCGAGCTATGTGCCATCATTACTGCTTCTCTTGCTACAAGAGTTTCACTATGTAAGGCCCCGCCCGAAACCCAAAAATGCTTAGAACACCATCCAACACAAGTCCCTGAAGAATCCCGCGCAATCACACGCACCACTACTGATTTCTCTTCACTATCGAACACCGCCCCATCAAAATTGAGTTTGATCGTGTGATAATGGGGGCAACTGCAGGAGCCAACGTCATTCAAATGTGTTGGCCTGATAGATGTATCATGTTTAGATATTGTTTCTTTAAACACCAAGCACTGGGTACTAGATATCTTGACAACATCCATGGGTGTGTAGAGTCGATCTTCCATGAGCTTTGTGTTCCTGTTAAACTAAAGGTTCCCAAAGGTAAAGAGCGAAAGATCGAACAGATCCGAATCAAGATTATGGCTTGCTGCTGCAATCCAGGATAAAGTGTCCCTAGTCTATGCTGAAGTAACAGCCCATGGAATACTCGTTAAAGCCCAGGCTTGGGGAGTGAATGTACAAGTAAGGAACACATGAAGCATGGTCTCCTCCGCTGCACCGCACACTAGGCAACATTGGTCCATGGGGACTCCTCTCCATGCGAGGTTGAATGTCGTGGGTATGGCCCCTCGGAAAATCCTCCATATTAGTATTTTCACCCTATTCGCCACCTTTGCTGCCCAAAGAAAGTTCTATTATGTATTACCTATGTGAGATCTCGGCGATAGCATCGAATCAATATTATTCGCAAGATTGTAAGCACTCCTAGCCCAAAAAAAGATCATTTTGTGAATAGTGCCACACCAAAACATCTTCGTTAGTCAGTGATCTAAGAAGAATAGCTATGATATGGTCAGCATTGGTATGCAGAAAGAGTGAGCAGATCAATACTTCATTCCGCTCGCATGTATCCTGCTTAATTAGATTTGCAATCAGGGCATTGACTAATTCTTGGATAACAAGCGTGGTGATCTTGAACGATGTAGGCCTAGGTATCCATTTGTCACCAAAAATACGTATATTTCTACTCGAACCAACTCTCTATTGGCATCCCACCTCGAAAAGCTTTAGTGAACCCAAAATTCCCCTCCAAACCGCTGAAGGTGAACTTCCCAATTTCATATCCATAAGAGAGGTCGTTCCAACATATTTGGCCCGAAAGACTTCGCTAAGCAGGGTGTTCAGTTTAGTGACAATTCACCACAACTGTTTAGTAAGCAGGGCCTCATTGAAATTGCGTAAATACCTTAAGCCCATTCCCCCTTCTTTCTTTGGGATACAAAGTTTCAACTAAGCTAACCAATGAATTTTGAGCCTATCCTTGTTATGCCACCAAAAATTAGCAATAAGACCTTCGAGTTCTTGCAGGAGACTAGTTGGGAGCCTAAAGCAGGACATGGCATAAGTTGGGATAGCTTGTAATATAGACTTTATAAGAACCTCCTTGCCCGTCTGGGATAATGTTCGCTCAGACCACCCTTGGATGTTCTTCCAAATCTTGTCTCTAATTGAAGAAAAAATCTCCCTTCGCTTATTTCTGAGCCCTGCTGGAAGACCTAGGTACCTGTCAAAAAATTTCTCAATCTTTAGTTGTCCTATCCTTGCTAAGTCCTTACTGATTGTTTGATTAATGTTTCAACTGAAAACCATTGAGGATTTCGACAGGTTGATTAATTGACTTGATGCCTTGCCATATTCATACAAAACCTCCAGGACATGGTGCATCGCCCCAGATGTGGCTTACCATGATAAGCCTCTAAGCTTCTTTCTCTTGTAGTAAGCCGCTGAAAACCTCTATACATAATAAAAAAAGATAAGGCGAAGGATACCAAACTCCATTCCACACAACATGAATGAATATGTAACTGAAGTCACACAAAGCATTGATGAGATCCACAAAATGCCTATGAATACCTACACAAGAAAGAGCCATTCCACCCGATCGTAGGCTACTATATATATATATAACATTCTCTTGAAGGGTTTTTATACTTGTATAGTTTCGTGAGTCGCCAATTTTTGATCAATAATTTAAATGAGTTGAATTTATTATTCATACAAATAAATTTAGTTTTCGTATTCTATATTGCCCGTAGACACGATGGGTGAATTTATATCTTAAGTGGCCCGGGGCCTGGCAAATTAATCGGGCTTGGTCTTGGGCTTGGTCTTGCTTAAAATATATTCTTTTTTAGATAGAGTTCGAATAGAAATTGAACTTGAAAATCGAGTCAAATCCAACTAAAAACTTGAGCTGAACCACTGAATCGAGCTTAGAGTGATCCAAGTGCGGCCCAAAGACTCTAGGCGAGCAAATAGGTGCGGACCCGCACCCACATCAATTTGGTAGAGAAAGCATTTTTGTCAAATCCGTCACTTTCAATCGAGCTATGTGTGACCCTGGTTCGATTCGAAGGCTCTGGGCAAGCAAATAGGTGTGGGCCCATGCCCAAATCGATTTGGTTGGGAAAGCATTTTCATCAAGTCCGCCACTCTGAGTGATTGAAATCTAAAGCATGTTTCGACCTTTTGCATTTCAATTGCGGAGCATTGGAAACCATTAATAAGCATTCTGTTTTACTGTAAGAGTTCAAAAAATCTTTAGAGTTTGTCGTTTTTCCAAATTTGGAGTGTTCCTATTTTTAAAAACACAATCATTGCATTTTGGGAAACAATTGACGTTAATCGTGAGTACAAATACAGAGCAATTTTATCTTAAAAGACAAACCGTCTCAATCTATTGATAGTCTAATCTCACCTCCACCCTCGCCAATGGACTTTATATTTTGCTCTTTAATTGGATAATTGGATCGGAAGCCACCAAAAATAAAAAATTCTTGTATGAACTCAATATTTAGACTCCATGGATAGACCAAGTGCTCAAATTATATTATATTTTCTATGTTCATATTTTTTTAAAATGAATTAATGATATAACACAATTTAAACTGTTTGATGCATTTGTGGAGCTCAAACTGATTACATAGAAGATTTTCCCCATACCACAAATTACAAGAATTCACTAAATGTGACAAAGTTAGAACTTAAAAATAAAAATTGGCTTCTTCCACTATGAAAACCAAGAAGTAGCCACAAATGTAAGATACAAACAATTTCACACAATGACACAATAATAAAATACACTATACCTCACAAAATAGTGTACAAATTCCAATCTTATAACCCATTCTCTATGTATGCTGATGCTCTCTCAACATCCCAGTAAGAGAGCACAATGAACAAATCAAACAACTCAATGCAACTTTACTTCAAAAAAAAAAAAAATGGCCACTTAACCCAAGAGGCAAATACTTCAATGTGACACATTTGTATTCCTTTGCTTCAAAACCAAACCAAAATGACTTGGCAACAACTTCGAAAAACCTGCAAAATAATAATAATAATCATTGGCAAACAATATTCAGTTCAAGGAAATGTGACAAGTACAAGTAATTAGACATTGCAATGAGTAGCTCAATCTTGGCAAAATTACCTAAAATAATGAGGAGGCGAACATCCGCGGGGGCATTTAGAAATGAATCATTCCTAATGAATCACTGTTACCGAGCAAGATAGTTCAGAGATGCTCCAAAACTGAATGAAGTTTGGGCGAGCGCCTTCTGAAGAGGGGTTCCAGGCGGAAAGATGCCAACCCAGTTCGCCACCTATCCGCATCATACATCTCGTTCCATGCCTGGACTATCTCATCGACTTTGAATCCTATGTCACGCATACAGGTTAAACAAAAATGGTGAGTGTGTAAAACCTAATGCATTCATGAGTAAATTTCACAAATAGCTGATATAGTACCTTCTAGAGCAGTTTGGTTTGAGCAATGGTTCTTGATCATAACCGCAATATCGGTTGATGATGCGCCACCGAGTTCAAACTTCTCGACTGCAACCTCAAGACATTCTTCCCAACTCGGTAGGCTCAACTTATATTCCACAACAGAGCGCTCGTATAGCATTGTACCCCATAAGAGGTAAATCTGAGAACTCAGTTTTGCAGCCTGTTCGGAAGCTTCCTCTGCTGATACATCTTTAAATAACCCATCCAATCCAAATTTACACAGCTCTACTCTATCCTTTTCGGATTTAGCGAGCCCATTAAGACGCTGTTCCTCCATCTCTTCCCACATTTGCAGCCCTCTCTCCATGCTGTCTTCAGCCTTGTTATATAGTTCGAGAACCTCTGCAGATGGCCCTATCTCTAAGTTTGAATTGCTCCCAACTATATAATACCAACAAAGTTTTGCTTGTTCAAATTGCAGCAGGCCAAGTGCAAGACGCCCTTCATAGAAATCCGGCTTGATTTTTAGAGCTTCCTCATACTTGATACCCGCCTTCTCATATTCTTTCTGTGCCCAATCATAAGCGGCTTTAACCTGCATCAACATGGATTCAGAAGAACTGTCTTCATTATGAAACACCCTCTTCCTTGTCTTGGATAAGTGAACGTTTCCCCAGTTAAACAAGGCTAAAGCACTCATTTCTTGGAATTTGGCTCCAGCGATATCAAACAGCTCTTGTGCGTCTGCACTTGTAACAGTATCTTCCATTGCTTCAGAATATAGTTTCGTTCCTATTTCATGAAGATCCAAGTAAGAATCACACTCAAACCCGACATGATTCTTGAACAGTCTTGCAAACTGGATGACCCAATGCTCAACACAAGATGAACCTTTGTCTACTACATTAATGTTATCTGTGACAGTCAATGGTTTCTCATTGCTTTTGTGCACTTGTTGTTCTTCTTCTTCTGCAATGCCCGTTCCATCATAGAATGGTTCTTTGTCAGGACTAACTTCAGCAATGTAAAGTCTCAAAAAGCCTTGACCGTCAGCCAATCCCTCAGCTACCCTCAGCTCATCCGTCGTTGTGATGGTAATCAAATCACCCTCTTTATCCTTATACTTGATAAGCACCCCCTTCAAACTTGGAAATCTGTCAAGAACTATGTCCCTCACAAGACGAATGCCACAGTTTACCGGTAACTGCGCCCATCTTATATCCTCTCCATGAACCAATTTCACCGACTTCATGACTACCTTCTCTTCCTTAACACTTCTTTTCTCTTCTATAACAACCTTATCCTTGGCCTTCTTTTCCTCAACTTCATGGACATTTTTCTCCTTGGGCTCCTCAACATGAATCTTCCTGTCTATCTTGGCACTCTTCTTTTTCTTCCCCTTCTCTTTGACAACCTTTCGAAACACGGGTGTATAAGTAGGCTCAACATCATTTGGTGGCAAAACAATTTCTCTGTCTTCGACCTGCACGCCTTTTTCCTCAGCCACCTTTTTCAAACTATCTGCAATCTCCAATGCAGTCAAATTATTGGGCTCCATGCTCAACACGGTATTGACGTCCCTCAAAGCCAGGTCAAGCCTATCCATAGCCTCATAACATCTTGCCCTCCTCAGCAAAGCCTTACTGTACTTGGGAGCTACTTGAAGTGCCAAATTGCATTCATTTACCGCTCTAGGGTACTCGCCAATGCCCATTTCCATGTAACAAGCAGCCATGTTAGTCCGTAAAGTGGCAACATCTATATGGTTCGCCGGAAGCAATTTCAGGGCTTTTTCGAACTTCAACATAGCACCTTCGTGGTCGCGTTTTTGGAACAATTTGTTCCCTTCTTCCTTCAGTTCTTGAGACATGTTGATGAAGATGGCAGTGTCTTCATCAAATGCCTTGGAGTTACGCTCCGAAGCTTTGTTGTGCTTCGTGTTTCCATCACTGATCTTTGACCCTATCTGCACTTTCTTCTTTGCTGTGGGCTTCCCCATATTTTTTACTCCAACAAACTGGACAAAAATCAAATCTTTAAAACGAACAAAAACAAAAAAGAAAATTAAAAAAAAAAAAAATTGAACCCCACCTCAAATCAATTGAAACTCTTGCAATATTGTAACTCATGAACAGAACTTAAAATAACTCGGCCACCCACAAAACAAATGAAGCAAAACAAAAGCTTCAAACGTAAAACCAAAATCAAAGCCCAGATGGCTCTAGCATTGTTTCTCACAAAACCCACCTTTTCTAAGTCAGTTTCAAGACTAAAGCCTATCACAAACTAGAGATTAAGAGAGACCCCATAACTTTCAAGAAAGATACAACTTAAAAAAAACTACAGAAATTTAATTAAAACACACACACACACACACACACACACTTCATACCTGGGAGAGAGGAGAGCAGAGCTATATGTGAACCAAGAATCAAGATTTAATCAGATATGATTTTGAGGGAGCTGAGAAAGGCAGAGAAAATAAAACGTATATAAAAAAAAATGGAAATATAATATAACGCTTCCTAAATTTCTGGCTACAAATAGGGTGGAAGCTTAAAAGGCAGAGAACTGAGAAAGCCAAAAGAATTTCTCTGGGAAAAAAAAACGGATGTTTATTTGGGGAGGCAATAAATCTCTAGGGTTTCCAATTTTCCATTTTTGCCTCTTTTTATTTATTTATTTTCCTATTATTTTCAGTTAGCCGTCAACGGAGGCGCCTGCCCACTGGCCCATTTTCCATTATTCTATTGTCACATTCACATCTATACCTTTTTTGCCCAAAAAAACTTGCCAACCCCAGCAAGCCAAGCACTGTAAAATTTTTAAAAATTTATTATTATTTCTTTTTTAATGTACGAGCAAATGTAGCATTTGTGATGAATTTAAAATAGAAAAAAATAAAACTTTTTTGATCAAGTTGTTGTTCTCAGCATATTCTTGAAGTTTCTCGCATGGCGTATGGGGAGCGTAACAGTCAACTGGAAAAAAGCGGCCGGCGGCGCGTGGTTACCACGCGTCGGGGAGGGGGTGGTTCGCGGCCGCGCTAGGGAGGTGGGAAAAGACAGCGCAACCACACGAACGGACGGGGCAAAAAGGAAACCATTTGTGGCTCCCACTCTCGCGATTAGAAAGTTGTATTTTATTTCTTCTTTATGCCCGAGTTGTATTTTTCACTCGATCAATTTGAAAATGTCGATGTCAAAAAATATATTAGAAAAATAAAATTATGATGTTTTTGTATTTAATTCAATGATTAAAAATATTATTTAATTGAATACTCTCTCTGTTTTAAATTATTAATCATCTTGGAAAAAAAAATTGCCCCATAATATTTATTATTTTAAGAATTTCGAAAGAATATTTATTTTTCTTTTTCAAATTTATCCTCATTTTTTTGAATTAAAATTTATTAATTATCTTTATACAATCAACTAAAAAAAAGATATTTTTTTATCAATTTTTTTATAAATTTAGCTAAAAAGAGAATTATAGATTGACTTAATATGAGAAAATCTAGGATAATTAATCAAATGGGATTGAGAGAATAATTTCTTTCATTTCCCTTTCAACGTTAATTGAATTCAGTTACCAAATAAAATATTTCAACAATTATTATTAAATATAAAACGCATTATTCAAGAAAAAAAAAGTTATTAATTAACAAACCAATACCGTCTTTATCAAAAAAAAAAAAGAAAATAAATTAATGCCGCTTTAATGATAGTCAAACTCATAATGTTTTGACCATTTCGGCCTCAATTAGAGGGTAATAAACTAAAATTACAGGGGACGCTCCTGAGCACCTTCCTTTTTTTTTTTTTTTTTTTAATTTTGCCCGTTACGTATAGCAAATTGGGTAAGTTATGTTTACATTACTTGAAGTATAATATAATTACATACTAATCACTCTTATTTTACAAATTGAAATTTAAAATCTTCTTGGTAAATATTAATAAAAATACTTAAAAAAATTAACTTTCCTATGATTATAATAGTAAAAATCAACCACCAAAAGATACACCTCATCGAGCTTAACAAAACCATTCGATTAATTTTGTTATTCCACCAACCTTCGCAAAATAATTTCACTTTATAACACCATAACCCCCACCATCGAACATCACTATTTATAGTCCGATATCACCACTACATTTTTATTAAAATTGGCTTCATATATAACTTTTACATATTAAAATTGTTAAGATTATACAAATCCCATCTTAAAATTCCACCTAAAATAACAAAAATACTATTCACAACTATATCCCGCCTTGATATACATGATGAATTTTATTAAGTTAATACATACCTCATGAAATATTTGTAATTTTTGTAACAAGAGAGATTAATTTGTAATTAAGTCATAACTCAAGGGACCTACGCGTAATTTGCCCTAGCAAATAATCAAATCAAAATTAAACACAGTTCAAATTCAATCTAAATCCAAGTATTACGGTACTGAGTGTCTACGCAAGTCATTAACATTATACAAACTAGTACACATATCTTTTACATTCCATGACCAAAAGCTATGCCATTTACGCAGCACCTAAGTGAAATGGAAGAGCCAATAACACAGAACAAGAAACATGTTACCTTACAAAGTTAATACAAACACTAGTTTTCAGACAAGTATTCCCCCGTGGGTGGATCCTTCTGAACATTCGACGAAACTTGTAACCATCAGTGCGATAAACAAGAAGGCGTTCATGATAACAGCCGAGCGATCGAGGGGGCATTCGAGCAATGCCAGCAGCATGACAAAAAGCTAAAGAAACCTGCCTCTGTGGGTTGAGCAATGTCCCTTTCGCGCTTGTGAAGGACTCTGACGAACTCATCAGAACTTAAAGTTCCATCTCGATTTGTGTCGAATACGTGGAAGATAATATCAACCACGTTGTCAGTGAGAGAGATCCCACAGACCTGTGAAGGGTAAATACACATCAAGAAACTATAGGGTGTCCATGGTTATTATTAACTACAAGGGAGAAGATAAAGAGATTTTGGGAAAAGAGCTCAGAAGCCAAATGGCGATCGAGAATGAGGAATATGAAAACTGCAAGTGCACAAAAGCTAGGTAAAAACACAAGCACCCGTGTGCTCGCATGCATTTGTATGATGATGGATTCTAGAGTCTAGACTAGGCTTGTAAAGCGATGGCAATATGCTACAATTGATCCTAAAGAATCGCAATGTAAAAGACAAGTCCCCAATGACAATTAAGCAGCCAATTCGTATAAGGAATATCAAAAACATGTGGTTAATCTACATGTCAAGGAGAAGCCCAAGATTCAGATTGCAAAGAAAGATAAAAATTCAAAGTTAAGCATTCAGAAGTGATACAAACAAATTAAAAAATAGACGCAGAAAGCAGAGTACAAACACCTACGTGTTCAGCAGCTCGCTGCAGATCCTTCCTGGTTAAAAACCCATTTATTTGTCCAAAACTAAAAAGTGCCAGAGAGAAGGGCTGCAACTTTCTTCGCAGCTCGGCAAAATTCTTAAATTCCTCAGGTGTAATGCGAATATTACCAAGATGTGGCTGATTATCTACATCATCAACACGATCGAGCAGCTTATTAAGGTGTTTCAAATCAGCTGATGCAACCATGGACAGTGCAAAATCCTTTGCAGATATGGTTCCTCGTAGCTTATAATCATAATGAGCAAATTCCATCTTCACCATCTGCACAGCGGCCGAAGATACATAATCAGTATAACATCATAACAGTGGCAAAGAAGTGGATGAGAGAGTTGAATCAAATAACATTATGATAAAAAGGATTTAAGGATTTCAATTAACACTTTGTCATTTGAATCATGGCTACGACAGAGCATTTCTTTAATGTATCTACGACATATAAAAGCAAAAAAAATTTAAATGCCAACATAACTATGGAGTGGCTTGACTGTCTAACTTAAAGCAGCATAATCAAGTATGATAGCCAGGATTATCGATAAATCACAGGCATGAAAAAAAAAAAAAAACCAACTTCAAATACCATAGTTGAACTTCTGTATAAAGACACAATAATTCATACACAACAGGCACAATTATGCTTGGTATCTCTGCTGATCCAAAAGACCTAATAAGATTATGGAAAAATCATCAAAGTCTAGACAAAAACCAGAACACATATTTGTATGAGATGGCACAAGCACACAAGTGAATCAGGTACCATAAGCTTTTACTGAGGTAGCATGAGCTAACAAATCCTTATGAGGTGAACCACCCCATATCAACTCTATTGCTGACATTTCAGATGGAGGAGAAGATGGACATACTTCATCATGCAGATCTTTCAAGAATTGGACAAATTTATCATGTTGGAGAAGATTCTCGCCATCTCTTCCGAAGAAGCACTCCAACA
The DNA here is from genome assembly GCA_026212405.1 of Petrea volubilis. Lineage (NCBI taxonomy): Eukaryota > Viridiplantae > Streptophyta > Magnoliopsida > Lamiales > Verbenaceae > Petrea > Petrea volubilis. The sequence goes on from CM047880.1 coordinate 23,728,806, forward strand.
AGCCTCCATTTTCAGTTGAACCACCCAACTTGTGCCCTGCTCGAAATCCATCACTGTGGACAGTCCCTTGCCTATTATTAGCTCGCATCAAAGTCATCACTTTCTTGAATTCCTCTCGATCTATTTCCCTGTTGAGAAAAAAATAAAACTTTTCGTCATCCAAAACGAAATTGAGTGTTCTTTCAAACCACAGCAACAGTTATGACGGATGAAGGAACTAAGGAATTATATTTTTTAAAAATAGATAAAAAAAACCCGAGCTGGATGGTAAAGAGAGACAGAAGTTTCCAATGGAATGAAATCCAAGCATAGACTCATGTGCCAATTACAATTCCCAGTTAATAAAGCTAATACCCATTTTCTCTCAAGAGTTCGTCCACACAAAGTTATTGAACATTACACTTTAAGACTTGGCATTTGCCCTGAGATTTTGCAAATGCCATTGCTTCTGCTCTTCACATCTGAAGCTATAGAGTATACTTCAAATCCAAAGGATCCCCCAAAACCATTCTCATCGCTAATTCTAAAATTCTTCCACAGAAACATCAAGATTACACTTAACCCCCACCCCTCTATTCCATAAATAACAATAATCAGAACAACTACTATCTGGAATCACAAAACTTCGCCGCAATAGCAGAAAATTTAAATCGAAAAATCATATAATAGAGCTATCTCAACACCTAACAATTTACAAAATGAATATCGGGCTTTCAGAAATCAGGCTTGAATACATTAAATAGTTAAATTATAAAGTATTGCAAAAAATAATAATAATTGAAAGTTTAACTCTTCTCTTATTCAGAAACTGAATAAATTTAATTTTGATGAATTTTCTTTCAGTTTGCCCAAAAATATGACATTATTCAGCCAAGTACCTAAAAAGATGGGAGAAAATTCAGCATCATTAATTGCTATCCACTTTTCTATTGTTTTGCTGGAAAACTCCCTGAAGTTAGCAAAGGACAAAATAATTAGCATTTGTCACATTCCTCGCAGAATATCATTTCTTCTTTGGGTGCTAAAAGTTCTACCTCAGCCAATTTAAGCTACTTAACAAACAAATCAATCCCGCAATTAGATTTCTAAGTCTCCGCCTATCCTGTTGAGCATGAAGGCAGGTATGTTTCCCAGAATATCAGAACAAACGAGTCAACATCAGAATTGTTGACAACAAATTAATCCACCAGGCTATTCTAGCTATGCACAATGATAATCAATAATTAATCTGGTACCCACCCATTGCAGTCAAGGTCAAACATCTTGAATGCCACCGAATAGCTTGATTCTGGTATACTGAGAAGTGTAACAAAGAATAGATACCTGTTGGGAATCCATTAGAAAAGTTTAGTCATTTTAGGTACAATTATTCTCCTAGAGAGTAATGTAATGCAGAAACAAAGAATCCACCAGCAGAAAAGTCGAAATGAAAGAGAAACAAACCTGAAGCGTTGAAAGCTACTAATGAAAGAGAGAAAGATAAAACAATATAACCCCAATGACACAAGCCACAAGTGATAACTTACTCTTTAAATGATATTAGACCATCACCATTTGTGTCAAAGAGCATAAAAAACTGGGATGGGGCACACCGCAATTCACCAGGATTCCTTTCCCCTCGGAGATACCCATCTCTTATAAGGTGTGATTCAGACGGTGGGAATACAGGAACAAGTGCCCGCATCAGATCAGCCGGTGTCATAAAACATTCTCCATCATCGGCACGAACAGATGCAAAATACTCAAACACCTTCAGAGGGGACATGGTCAGTTTCTGTTAAGTCAAGCTCAGCTTGAAAATTAAAGCAAGAGTTATGAAGGTTCTAGATACAATGACCAGGAGGTTAAGCTTTAGACATATGAGACGCATATGCTTTTATGCTTCATAATGAACAAGAACAGAAAGAAGGTCAGCACATTCCTAGATTTCTACAGGTCTAAGTTAACAGCTCTCTATTTCACTTTTTCGTGTACATCACCATAAACAAAATTCTTAGTTACACTGTGCTAAATATACCACATTAGAGCAAGGGGTAGTGATAACAATGGTTAAAGTTCGGGGTCGTTTTGAAGGTCAATATTTAATCATAGCTATTTGAGTGGCTATCTATTTCTTATCTTGCAACACAAAATCTTGAACGAACCTACATTAGATTAATTCAAAAGTTATGCCGAAAACTATTCAGCTTCACTTCTCTTCTTAGTTAATATAGAAATGAAAGCACCAGCAGCAGGGGTCAAATTTTTGTACAACAAACAATCAACCCCAAGTCAAATCCAAATATTCAGTTTAGACCAATCATTTTAACAGAATTAGCAAGAATAATTAAAACACAGCTCAAGAAAATTACCTTCTCCGGAGGACTCCGCATTCTGATGCGCTTCTCGTAGTTAAAGAAAATTTTTCTCCTATATGCTTCTGCAGTCAAAACGTCTTAAGATCACTACAATTATCATCAAAAATTAATCAAACTATCTCTAGAAGCGCCCCGCTTCCTTTACCTCCGAAGAGAAACCTAGGTTCATCGTTTTGATTTTGCAGGAAGGGCACCGGAAGAGCTGCGGCAGCGGTGGGAGACGGCGGTGAGCAGTCAGCGAACGATACGTGCTCGGAACTAGAAGAAGAAAAAGAGTGAAGAGAAAGGGCAAGGGTGGAGCTGGTGATTATTCCGGCCGAAATCCATCCTAGTACATCGGATTTTACATTCTGATGAGAAGTATTCCGAAAATTTGCAGATTCAGGAGGCGGAGCTCCGGTGGAGAATCGACGGAAGTAAAGGCGGTGCACGGTGGGGAGTCCGCGGATCGATCGCCGGAGAGCTGACCAGGACGACATCGTTTTATCCAATTATAGTTGCATTTTTTGGGATAAGACTATTTAATTTATGAGAGAATCGAGCGTGGCGAAATCGCCGGCAAAATGGGGATATATCCGCTGTATTGTTAAAATTATGAATTCATAATCTAAAAAAAAAACGATTTATTTTCCAATATTTCAAAATTATAGAGACCAGCGCATCAACCATAATTAAAGCATATGTAAAATAAAAATGAGATACAGTTTAGTAATATATTTAAATTTTAATAGTAGAAAAATAAATATTTTATTAAATTTTTATATGAGTGTGTGTTTTACTTATTTATATCTGAATGGATTATATAATTTAATTTAAACAAAAATGCCATGTATGATTAGAAAAATAAATATTGGAGAAAATAAAAGGGAGGAGAGAGAGGTTTATACAAACATCAATTAAAATTGAAAGGGCATACTAAACAAGAGAGAATAGAATAATGAGTAATCGCAATATTTGATATGTAGATTTGATACTTCATATAACAGTATATATTGTTCAGCGAAAAAAAAAAGTCGAAAATAATTTAAGTTTGGAGAATTTATGTCTGACCCAACCAACTTATTTTACAATTACATGATTAAGAGCCCGTTTAAATATATTTTAAAAAAAAGTACTTCTCGAATTATATTTTTATCATAAAGCCTTTTTTTTAAAAGTAAAACAGTTTTGAGTTTGGATACAGATATACAGTAGTTAAAAGTGTTTTAAATATATTTTTATTTGAAACTATTTTGGGGTAGTTTCTAAAAAAAAAAATTTAGCTTTTTTTCTAGCTTTTGTTTTTTTTTTTTTAAAAAAAAAACATATCCAACACACAATCTATTTTTGTTTGAAGCATTTTATTTTCAAAAAATAAATAGTTTTTCTCTAAAATAAAAATAATCCAAATAGACTCCGAGAGATAATTAGGCATATCGATAATGTCTAACTCAATTAGCGAATTTGAAGCCTTATGTCTTATTTTTTTACCACGATCTAAAACCCAATTATTGGGTAAAGGGAGAAAACACTAAATATGCAACCCAAAAACAGATCCTATTCTTCACGTCAATCCACAAAGTAAAATACGTCTGTCCCAAATGTGGCCCATAAGCTATCAAGCCCTTCAATGACTAAAACCTCACAATTTATGCTGCCAATAAAATAAATTAAATCTATTTCTTTTCCAATATTTAATTACAACCTTACCGTGTACGGTAAACTTGTATAACCCGAATATTTAGATTAATTACACTTAGCGAGTGTTTGACTAGGCTAATAAATTCCTCAAAATATGTTATAAAGTATTTGAGAGTTTATAAGTTCTTCAAATGTGTGCAGTAATTTTTAAGTAAAATAGGATATAAGCTTAAAAAATAAGTTGTTATGAGTTTATAAGAATCCAAGAAAAAAAAAATCCCCAACTTATTTTTGAAACATCTTATAAATTGTCTAATACTGAAAGATAAAATAACATAAATAACTTTATTTTTTACTAATATTGCATTTCCACTATCTGAAAAAATATTTGTTTACATTAAATTAAATTTTACTTATTTTTTGTCATCGTTACACTTCAAAAACCTTATAAACTCTTAATTTTTATCAAACAAAATTACAACTTCTAAACTCTAAAAATATCTTTTAAGCTATATAATATAATTTTTTTTCCAAATACTTTATAAACTTGTTTTATAAAATAAGATATAAAACTTTATAAGTTCAAAAAAAATCTTATAAGCTCTACGAAATTATAAATTATTCAAAATAAGCTCAGTCAAATACCCTCTTAGACTTCTATGAGATTTTTCAAATTACAAATCCACTATATAACTTTCATAAGTACACTGACTCTATGTTTGGGAACTTATACCACTCTTAAGGTTAGGCTAATTTATCAAAAATCCCTTATTTTTTAAAAAATTATCAAAAATCCCCTAAAGTTATACCCTTATTATAAACTTATTTCAATTTTTGAAAATACACTTCCATTATTTTGGGTGATTTACACTGACTACCAATGAGATTATGCTAATTTACGAGAAATCCCATTTGGTTTCAAAATTTATCAAAAATCCCTTGAAGTTATACTAATATTACAATTAGCACCTATTTAGGTTGACTTATCAATAATATTAATTCATTTTTTTCTCATCTGTAATATTGTTATCATAAAATTTTCATGTAATATATTTGGAAAAAAATATGATTATTTATTCAAATAAATATTTTGAATTTAATGATATGAATTTATATTAAATATACATAATATGTGCTAAATTTATATTTGAGAAAAATATAATTACATGCGATGTATATATACATAATGTGAAATGAGAAATATAAACATTAATTGAAATTAAATAATGCACTTGAAAACTTTATTTAAGTTGAGGACTCTAACTCATTTCTCTTAAATTTACTCCGTATTAGATAAAATATGTCATACTTGATGTGTTGTTAGATATTTTTAATGCATTAAATTCAGAATATTTATTTTGATAAATAATCACATTTTTTTTAATCTATTACATGAAAATTTTATGATAACAATATTATAGAGGAAAAAAAGGAATTAATATTATTGATAAGTCAATTTAAGTGGGTGCTAGTTGTAATATTGGTATAACCTTATGAGATTTTTGATAATTTTTGAAATCATAGAGAATTTCTCGTAAATTAGCCTAATCTCAAGGATGGTCAGTGTAAATCACCCAAAAAAGAGAAAGAGTATTTTTGAAAATTAAAATAAATTTGTAATATAGGTATAACCTTAAAAGATTTTTAATATTTTTTTTAAAAATAAAATATTTTTTTATAAATTAATCTAACTTCTGGAGTGGTCAATGTAATTCACCGTAAGTAAATAAATACACAAAGTAGACGAAGTGCTTGTTAAGGGAAAGATACGATTTTAGGCTTTGGATGTTAATTATCAATGACTGTTAAACCACGCTTTTGCAATTAGTACCAATTATTGTTGCCTTGAAGTTTTCAACACATCATCCATCCCAAGGCCAACTCTACATCTATCGCGTCTTTTCTAAGTTCAAATCCCATGACCCTAGCCAATAATATGGGCTTATTAAGACATAGTATCTAGGGGAATTCTTTCATACAATGAGTACATGCATTATATAGTTCGGATTTAATTTTCGTATTATGTATTAAATTTTTTATAAAATAAATATAATATGTGGTTAAATTTAAATCGTATGATATATAATTGGGCCCCAAGCATACAGTTCATATAAGAATTTTTTTAATATCTACACTGAAAGTTTTAGGACAAATTCGACAATTGAATCAATATTAATTGTGGGACAAATATTGTATACTTATCTTGTGATTAACGTATAATATAAGAATAGCGATCAGTCATTTGGTACAATACAATATTGTATAATTTGCTGGGTTTAATTGGACCAGAATTGGATAAGAATTGTCTGTAATTGGTAATTGTCCCCAAAAATCATTGACTTATTTATAGGTATTAGATTGGACGGCCTCTTAATCCTTATCCATGCCGTAGTGGATTTCGACAAGTCCCACTTACTTAATTTTTCCACCATGAATAGACAAAAAATTATGATTTTATTTTGACAACAAAAGGGGGTAATTACAAGTGGTAATGAGGGTGAAATTTGAAATTCTTTTGATTTAACCACTTTTTTCCATGCTTAGAATACATATTTAGTTGATAGTTTGGTAAATAGAAGATTCCAACAACTGTAGTGTAGTGGATACTTGCGAACTATTGATCACTTGTCTTTCAATTAACTTCGACAAATCTAACAAGTCATGACCTCTTAGTGATATATAAATCAATTGGCGCCACATAATTCATGTTTTCTTTTTTAAATTTATGCTTTTTTAACCTTATATATTGCATTGTATATGCATAGTTTTTTTTTTCTATTGAAATGTTTTTATAATGTACCTTTAAATGATTTTTTTTATCAGTTATGCACATATACTAAATAAAAATGCAAGATAATACATAAATTTTAAAAAAAGGAATTCAAGTAAGTACTCCCTAATATTTCTCTTTTAGAATTTCTATTTGTATTACTGTAATTCATAACTGGTAGACGTACTCTCTATTTCTAGAGTCTAGAGTTTGCCACTGGGGTGATGAAGGTTCACAGTACTAACTAAGAGCCCGTTTGAATGTTCTTTTTATAGAATAGAAACACTTGTTTTTTGGGTGAAAAAAAAAACTTCAGTGAAAAAAATTATATTTGGATGGTTTTTTTTTTTTATAAAAAAATAGAAGTTTATTTTTTGAAAGTTATTCAGAGTAGTTTCAAATAAAAATATTTTTAATTATTACAATTAAATACAAAATTGCTTGTATTAAAAAAAAACTTCACTAAAAAAATAACTTGAAAAATATGTTTTTTTAACCTATCAAAACGGACAATAAATCTAATTATTGAGAATATCTTGACTTACGCATCTTGAATTATCCATTAAACATTTAAGATTATCTTTTCGAACAACATAAATACAAATCAATTTCATCTTCAATATTTAATTACAATTTACTATGTTTGATGATTTTGGGAAAAGTAAAAAAAAAAAGGAAAAGAAAAGAAAAGAAACCAACAAAAGTAAAGTGTTACTCAACTATGAATTGAGTGTGATGGTGCACACTGGGCCATAGTGTTCCTTATCTCATTGCAGATAACGTAGGATTGTTGAAAATCGGTTTAAGTCGAACAAAATATTCATCTATCCTTAAAATAAACAATAAAATATCGATCGAACTTGATCTACGTTTTTTATAATTACAAGTCACATTCTCCCATTTGATATTAATGTATATATTCTTATATGTATTTAAAAATTAATTTATTAAATTTAACAAATTGAATTAATTCATATAGACTTTTATTTATTTATTACTGGCTTTATACTACATCCAAAGGGTGGAGAGTTGAGAAGAAGGCCCATAATATTGGCCGAAATTTCAAAACCACCCAACCAATACAACTAAAATTAAACTCATAACCGTCTATTGTTAGGTCAATAGTAGCTGTTATTATTGATCTCCCCAAACCCTACCATCTCTCTCTCTCTCTCTCTCTCTCTCTATACATATATGTATATATATCTACGTGGCAGCTAGGCCTATTCGTCTGAACAATTCGTTTCTCAAAACGGCTCCATCTTCCGCCCTTTAGCACCTTCATATCACTTTCCAGCCATTGGATCAGATTCCCCACAACCGCAACTACTCAATACTGGGCCCCACTCCAAAACCAAACTTTTCCCTGATTTTCCGAATCTACTCCTCAGTAGCGTCTTATTTTCGATTCGTGCCATTGCCGTCTCTTCCTATAAAACAACCCTTTGACACCAGCTATGTTTGCCGAAATGAAGAGCCTCAGGGCCCTTTAGAACAAAAAAAAAAAAAAAATTCCTCTCTCTCTCTCTCTCTCTCTACCCCTAAAAGCTTCCATTAATGGCTACATCTTCTAGAAGGTCGAGCGGGCCGGTTATACAAGGGGCGTCGGCGTGTCGACGTTCGGGCCCGTTTTACAAATCTTCGATTATGAAGTCAGACAAGTCGCCGTTTACTTCAGCGTCGTCGTCGTCGTTTGCTTCGTCGACGAGCTACTATTCTAGTTCTCCCTCAGCCGGTTTCTTCAACCAGCGCCGCTCGGCGTCTCCGACGCGCGTCAACCTCCACGCGCTGTCTCCGCCGACGCCGTCCGTTCGTTTCTCGATTGACAGATCCATATCCCCTCGGCGTTCGATTGCGGCGGCGCCTCGCAACCAGGTGGTCCAGAGGAGCGGCGGCGGCGGCAATATTCAGAAGAGGACGTGCCTGTGCTCGCCTACCACACATCCAGGTTCGTTTCGCTGTGCTTTGCATAAAAACAGCTTCGGCGGCGGCCGGAGCCACTCGATACCGTACTCGCCGAACCGGCTGAACATGAGGAGATCGGCGATGACGAACTCACTGGTCCGGATCGGTACGGTCGAAGGAGATCTGGTGAAGCGAGCTTTAGCGGCTCTGATCCGTCCCTCGTCGCACCAGCAGCGCCGCCGTGCCGACTTCCAGCCGCGGCCGAGCCGTCTCTCCGTCATGTCCAGAGCGGAGGATCCGTGATGAAACGAGTAGAAATTGCAGGTTTGGTTGTTCGATACTGTTCAAAAATTCTCTCCCTCCTAAGGCGGCGGCCACGGCGGATGTCCGGCGGATTTTTGTATACCGGCGAGTGGTAACAACACCTAAACAGTTTTGGAAACAGGGGGAGCCGATAGTTTCTCTCCGTTTTGTAAATATGATTTGCCAAAATTGAAGAACAATATTGGACCATTTAGAACAGCATTCCCCATCGAAATTAAAAGAATCTAAACTTACAAAAAAAACCACCATTGCAATGATCAATCGAGCACCGGATAAAACCATAATTTAACCTAAAAAACCAGATGTGGATTAAGATTTGGTTGTTTTTGAGTTGGTGTTTGGTGATTTGTTTAGATTATCATCGTGATCAATCCAGTCTTCTTCCGTTCGTTTTAGCAGCCGTTGCGTATTTCGTGTCGTCCCGTCCCGTCCCGTTCCGTTCCGTTCAACCGTCCGTTTATTGTCCGTCGACGTTTCCGTTCGCCGCGCCCGTTTCCCGTCCGTCGTTTCTGTGAGGTAATTGGTATTATTACTATTATTATTATTATTATTATTATTATTATTCATTTTTTTTCCTTTTACTCCATTTTGTCACCGTTAGATTTACCTGTGTTTGAGATGTTGCAGGGATGAGGTTATTATTTTGAAATTCAAAGCTTAGAAGTTTGGACTTGCTGTTTGAAATTTTGAACTTGGAAATCTGTATCCTTACCTGAGCTGGGATGGAGTTGGAAAGTTACGAAATAAAAAAGAAGATTTAAGAAAATAAAGGATTAAATAATTTGCAAAACTTCTATGTGATATTTGTTATCACGGTCGATACATATGTAAAATAAAAATATGTATATATAATTTAATTATATAATTAAAATTTGAATATCAAATAAAAAATCTATATATGAATATATATATTTAATTATTTGTAATATATCTTATTAAATTTATTATAAAAATATAAGATTAAATATAAGGAGAGAAAATAAATTAGAAATATATGAGAGCGACGAGATCAACATGATTATTAGACATATTAAATATTTTATTAATAGTATAATATAAAAGTGCAAAAAAAAGAAGTAAGAGGAACAAGTTGGAGATGGACAAGCAAATACAAAAATTTTCAAGGGAAAATGGAGGCCAGGCTGGGATTAGCCTGGGAATGCGTGGATGTGGGCCAGAGTGACGGCCCAAAAGCCATGATTATTTCTAGACAATAAAAGAAAGAGTTAACTTACTTGTAAGGTTTGACAAGAAATTCTTGTTCAATATGACCTTTACTCAAATTTTGAGGGCATAGTTATTAGGGGGTTTGGTTTGGGTGGGGGTGGATAATTTAATGAGTTGACTACTTCTCATAATCCAGACCATTTTGGTTATTTAATTTTATTTTATTTTTATGCTACAAAATCTTTTCTTGCTAATTTCTCTATAAAATTGCTTACCCAACTAGAAAGGGGACGAGATATTGTTCCAATATAGACTATGGTACTAGATCCACACATACATTTACCACAAAATATTGGACAAATTACATATGTACCTCTTGAGTTATAATGTAATTTCACAATAGATATTCTTATTTTAAAAATTATAAATATTATCCTGTGGTATGTATAAATTTAATATAATTCATCTTTCATCGAGTCAGGACACGATTGAGCCTTAGATTTATGATGCTTTCAGCGGGGTTTTAAAATGAGATTTACACTATTTTGATAAATTCAAGATACAATAGATATATATATATATATATATATATGTGTGTGTGTGTGTGTGTGTGTAAAGTCAATTTCAAAAAAGAAAATAAAGGCGATATCGAATTATAGATGATAATTTCCGACGATGGTCGTGGTGGTATAAAATGAAATTATTTTGCAAATGTTGATTGAATAACACAATTGATTTATGGATTTTGTCAAGCTCGACGAGAAGTATTTCTTGATGGTTTGGTTGACTATTATATTTGTAGAAAAATTATATTTCAGACATTTATATTAATGGCTATAAAAAGATCCTAAAACTCGAGAGGTATTTGTAATTTTTAAAACAAAAAAAAAAATTATTTGTAATTACATCATACCTCGATAGATGTATATGTTATTCATCCCAAAATATATTTGTATACATGCACAAAATCTTACCTACATTTATTATATACCCGATACGAAATCTTTATATTTGAAGATGTATATTCATGTATTAAAATAAAAAATAAATTATAATTTACAATAAAATATCTTGTATCGTATAAAAAAAAATGTGTTCGACTGCCACACATTGTATGCATCTCTCTTGCAGCGAAATAGTCAATGATTCAATCCCCATGGCCAGAGAATACCTCCACTTGAAGACCACGTCTCTTCAAAATATCACTACAAAGTACAAACATAATAATTGTCAACGTCTCAACTCTCAATGTTATTATTTTTTTTAAAAATAAAAAAATCAATGACCAACCCTTACATTTTAATACTACTATTATTAGGCCACTTGTCCACATTAATAATATAACATTTGTTATTATTGTTTACATGTGAGGTTTCCAATTTTGCGGTTATGGGCCAGTTCAGCACTAATGTGTTCTTCAAAATAATAATTTAAAAATAATAATAATAATCAAAGAATAGTATTCATACGATTGTCAGCTAGGGTGGCTTGTGTTAGCTGTTTAAAACGCAATGGTTTAATCACGATTTAGATTTGATTAATTACAATTTATACGTACGTACTACCTGAGATCTACTTGTAATTTATTGCTAAATAAACACTGATTATCTGATGATGCCACTTGGTTCATCGAGTGCCAAAATAGAATAACTTTTTGTCTCTAATAAGGTCTAGCAAATTGGGTGACGCCATACGAGGCATGCGAAGCGAATCAAGAGTCGGTTTGGATGAATTGTTTTTAGGAGAGAGATACTTATTTTTATTCACTTTAAGGTAATATATATATGTGTGTGTGTGTACTTTTAAAAATAATAGAAACTAGGAAAAAAAATGAACTTTTTTTTAAAAGCTACTTGTAGTAACTTCATATTAGGGATGAGTATTCGGGTCAAGTAAATTGGGTCCCGATTCGATCCGTTTCATTTTGGGTATTGGTCATTCAAGTTAAAAATCGAATTTGGGTTATCCTGAACCCAATTAATTTAAATATGGATCGAACTTCGAGTTTTATTTTTACACCTGAACAATCCTATTGGGTACCCTATTAAAAATTTCAAAAAGAAAACGAAATCAAAAATATGTAAAATTTATATTTGTATAGAATCCTATTCCTAAAATCCTACTTTTCAAGAGATGAGTTTTTACCTTTTAAAATCCAACTCATATCAAGAGATGAGTTTTTATCTTTTACTCTTTTAAAATCAAAGACTTGTACATATTTGCACGTATAGGGGTGGGCATTCGAGCCGGGTGTTTTGTCTTTATAGCTAATGTCCTAAGATATAAGTTTATCTTTTAAAATCAAACAATTGTACGTATAGAGGTGGGCATTCGAATCGGTTGTTTTATCTTTATAACTAATGTCCTAATGATTTTAGTGTCAAATAGTTTAATGAAATTGTAATAATATTTTACAATTAATAATTGTAAGCATTTTAATTTTATTTTTTAACATTAGAGTGTGAATTGAATTTATGGACTTATGGTGAAGATGTTTTTTTTTTTTAATAACTAGATTTCTATTGCCACATTGATACAATTAATAAAATTTATTTTCATCAAAATCCAAAGCCGATTAGGTAAAACCTGAACTCGATCGGGTACCTGCTTAATCGAGTAGTCATATAGTTTGGGTTGGTTTTGGGTAGCAATTTAAACTACCCGATATATCGGGTACCCAACCCACAAAAAATGGAACCCGTAATAACCCGACCCGATGTCCACCCCTATTTCATATAAAAGTATATTTCAAAATACTTTTAATTATTATATTTAAACACAAAACTACCTGATTTAAAAAAAAAAAAAAAAAACTTAACTAAACACTTTTTCTTTTAAAGTCATCTAAATGGACCCAAAGTGCGTGTTATCTGTTGAGTTGATGACTCATATGCGACTGAACCCTGTAACAAAATTTTGGGTGGGCCACGTTATTACATCAGAATCCATATATAACATAACCTCAATAGGTATATTTCTTATGAAATGGCCCATAAGATTTGATAGGCCTGTTGTTCAAGATGTCGGTAAGGTGCTTCAGTCATTTAGGGCCCAATTGATTGGTTGGGATGGCAATAGATCCAGGCATCCAGCTCCAAACCCACCGGCAGGGGCAGACTTTTAGAGTCCTAATTGGGTTCAGGGCAAGTGTCAGATTTTAGTTTTAAATAGGGTTGGCAATTGGGTTCGTTGGGTTCAATGGACATTGGATTGAAAATGAATTATAGACATGGGTTATAAACGGGCCGAAGGTGAATTATAGATAGATTATAAATGAATTCTAATAGGTTCAATGCATTATTATTGTATATTTAATCAAAATAAAAAAAATTAAAATTACTAATTTCTATACTCTTTAGATAATCTTAGATGCTAAAATGAATTTCAATCAAGCAAAAAAATAGGGTAATCCTTTTAGTACCTAATATGAATTCATTACTATTCCATCATCGATCCATCTAGAACCCAATATCAACATCAATCACATGATATGATGAAACCCAACCCAATTTAATATCATGTGGGTTAGGTTCAATTCGCAAATTAAGAACCATTTTGCCACCTATCAAAGATCTGGACTAATATGCTGGTTCTTTATGGATATTTTCGGACCTTGGAAATGATCTAAAATCGTTTCAAATAAATAATAAAACACGATTTCACCATTACAACTCAAGTTTCACCACAGTACAGAGGCTTTACAAACTACTGCCACCAGTATTCACAGCTCTTCTAATTCAACCAAACAATACAAACAATACAAACACTACACCAACACCACATTGATGAAGCAAAATTGTGATAAAAAAAACCTAGCCAAAAGTAGTAAAATCTCCCTCTTAAGTATGCTTGTCACCTTCAAAACCTCGGTCGCCTCTTGGCGTGTGCACTTTCGTGTAGACACGGTGCCGCCTCTCCCTACCGTATATCACCCAAAACAGTAGAGAAAGCATAACTGCAGTGGTGACCATCACGAGCCCGATGTATATCCACTGGCTGTATTTTCTCAGACCAGGACAATATGTCCTTTTTATATCCGAGAATGTTTGCCGCACGAATGTACAATCTTCAAGATTGACCAGAAATGGACCATATCGGTACAAGCCGTAGCTCACGTTCACAGCAGCAGCCATCTGATTATACATAGATGGAGTCACACGGCCCGTTGTCGCACAAATGCCGCTTGCTGATGTTTGACACACATACCCACTCCAAACCTGCACGAGGTGCGTATTATAGATATCAAGCGTTTAGATGAAATGGTTATTTAATAGGCATTGCTACAAAACCGCCATAAATCTCAAGATGTTGAGGAGTGCATATTTCATAATTGATTCTACACTAAACTTGGATATCCCAAGTTTGGAAGAGCTTCATTGAATACCTGTGTCGCGTTGTTGAGATCCACTTCGCCAGGTGTGCAAGCTCGATCCGTGAGGTCAGCATTAAACGGATTGCAAATGGTTGGCATGCGAGGACCGGATTGATTGTAGTACACTGGCAAGTTGGGGGGGAAGTTGTTGTTAGAGATACCAGTGATGACTCTGTTGAGTAAATTGGTTAATTGGGATGTTACTTCCTTGCTTCTTGTCAAAGTCTCTTGGGCGGTCGCATTATCAACGCAAGGCAGTATATCATCTAGAGCTGTATGAGCAGTTGGATGTTGGACCCATTGATCCATTGCGACACAAGTATCTCCTGTCACACTGAAATTAAAAACCGAGTGGTTAGATAACTCAGTGAGCAAAATGTCCAAAATAGTAGCTAAAAGATTTGAAATCCGGTGTAGCTCAATAATTCGGTTTGGTTCAATTCATACAAGACCTAATAGAACATACTTGTGGAGAACAAGAAAAATGCCGCACAATATGAATGTCCCGGTCACAAGAATCCATCCGGTAATCACCAAGCTGCAACAACACCAACGGGAATATAAACCGTACATTGGATTACAGGATCGTGGATGTGCGTGGGTGTGTTTGTGAGAGTGACAGAGTAAAGCAGGTGTAAGAGAATAGATATCCCACTTACATATACACGAGAAACTGCATGCCGAAGATTGAAAACACTGAAAAGATGAAATACCAAAGTAAGATGGATAGAAGTCATATATAATTGTAACCAAAATAACTTCAAAATGTTATCCTCAAGTTCTAGAATAGCCATACCGAATCCAAGAAACGTTAGAAGAAGCATGACAGCAGAGAGTATGATAAGAGCCAGTCTCCTGCGAAAATGCACCAGCATTCATTTTCTAGCCGAAAAATGAAATAAAAAGAAAGTATTCTGATTGGTATTGACTTACACCGACTCGATTAGATCCTTGATTTTTCTTGAATTATCTTGTGTTTTAGTGGAAAGGGTGCTAGCTGAAGAGTTTAACTTGTTTTGAATGTGATCAATGTCTCCTTGGACGTTAGAAGGCAGGATCACTTGGTCCACGTTAATTTGCTTGGCAGCAGCAAGATATTCAGACACATTCTTAAGATTCTCAGATGTTGTATTGGCCTGATGGACAACATAGTCCAATGTGTTTATAGTACTGCTATGATATTTCCCCTGGCCGGTGTACAAGACGACACATCCAACGCTGAAATAAACGAGTAACCACCATATAAGCACACCATTATGCACAAATCTCTGTGTGTGTGTGTGTGTGTGTGAGAGAGAGAGAGAGAGAGAGAGAGAGAAAGGGAGAGGGTACATTGCACAAATGGTAAAGAAGATGAGGAGAATGAGAGAGAGCGCATAAGCAAGGCGAGAATAGCCATAAGGCTCTCTTCGGCAGCAACAGAAGTAGAGACAGATGGAAATCAAGCAAAGCCCGAATATCACAAACCAGATTGCCCCAATAACAAAAAAAGGAGCAGCAGTGTAAGCCACAGACTGCAATCAAAAAACATCAATTCAAATGGATCAGACAAATTTCTCCAATCATCCATCTCTCTCACACACACATAAACACAAACTGTCTCTCCACATGGCCCATGTGATAGAGGATTATATCTTTCCCCGGACCCAAATAACAAAACTTAATCTTCCTCATTCCGGTACCATTCCAGAAACTTCAAATTGGTGAAATCTAACTTCCCAACTAAATTAATTCCAGAAAGACCACAAAAGATCCAATTTTTATCCGTGGTGGAAGCTCAAATCCACTCAGTCGACCCAAAATAGTACCATCACATACAAGAACATGACAATTTCTAACTTACAGCCCAGTAATGGCGATTGCTGATGTTCCAGCCTCCAGTGTATGTTTTGAAATCATTGAGAGGGTCTTTCCTGCGTGTTCTCTTTGCAGCCAACACAAATGTTGAGTTCGAATTTGGTTCTCCATCACTTGAATTATCAGCAAGAAACCTCTCTATTCTCCCCCAAGAAACCACCACTCCACCATTCCCCTCACCATATTCTCCTGCATAATCCAACACATCAATTATTCAAACAAAAAAATGGGGGAAAAATAAACATAAATCGAACAAATCAGAGTTATTTCATTACCTGAAGTAAAAAGGGACTCCTCCGAGAAAGAAAATGAAAATGGTGTGAAAGAAACTAGAAGAACAATGGTGAGAAGGGCAAAAAACAGAGGCTTGAAGCATAACATTGTTGGATTACACAGCTGTGCTCCGTTTTGCTCTGTTTCTTGAAATGGGCTTCAATTAATGGCTTCTTTTTTGAGTCTTGAAACTAAAAATACTGTGTTAGTTAATGAATTTCAAGCCCTTTTTTGAGAAGAAACATAGATTTGCAGAGACGTTTGAAGAAAGTTGGCAGTTTTTGAGGAAGAAACGGGAGCGTGTGTGTGTGAAATAGTGGGATGTTTTTGGTGGGGTACTTATGTTGTTCCTATAATGCCCTTCGGAAGTACAGTTTGTGAGAACATATGTGTAAGTAAATTATTGATGATGTTATTACATATATTGGTGATAATCAATGGAGTTTGATGGTTTAGTTGAAATTTTAATCGTCTAATATGAGTAGAGTTTGACAAAACCCATTCAAGGGTTTTTGGATTAGGTGATTGATCTACCAGTGGACGGCGAATTAATTCTTTGCAAATGTGGGGGAGTAATTATGTTTAATTTTACCAAGAGTTAGATAATCTACTATTTTGGGAATGGTCGCCTTCAAAATGGACATTTGCAGTACTGCGATTTAAATTAGTGGATCAATGAGTTAGAAGCGAATGACTATGATCAAAAAGAAAAAAATAAATTATGATGAAATTATAATATAGTTGCTTTCATAGGGCTCGATTTCACAAATTCACAATTATGTGATATTCATCTTACAGTAAAACAAAACCTCATCGAAATTTAGAATATTAGATAATATAGTTTTTAATATCTTACATACCGCAAAATTGCACCTTGTTTTGAATTCAAACATTGAGGTTTTAATTGCCTTTCGAACAATTTAGAAGTTGTGAGTATTTCTTTATTGTTATGAAAATTATTACTATTTATTTGTATTTGTAAATCATTAATTAATTGTAGAAAATATCTATTTTGAAGGGGAAAAAAAGAAAGAAATAATGTAAAAAATATCTATTTTGAAGGGAAAAAAAAAGGAAAGAAATAAAAAACATTCACATACAAATAAACACCATATTTTCCGAACATATTATTTATCAAATAGCTTTTTTTCTTTTTTTTGTCTAAATTATCCAATTTTTGATTAATTGATTGATTAATTTAAATTTGGGTACTGTATAGTCCATATACGAGACGGCTAATATTGAAACTTCAATCAAGAGTAACATATACATGTAAATTATCTGGAACCTATAAACATTAAACTATCGCATGTTTGTTTTCATGGCAAAGTGTTACAAATATCTACTTAATTTAAAAGCCTTGTTATTTGGTTGAGTCAAATCAATGAATTCAAGCAAATGCACATGTAAACTCATAAATGAACCACAACATTACAAGTGGATGATTTCACCTGCATTGCGTGGCGATTATTTCACTCTATTTTCTCTTAATTATCACACACACACACACACACAACGAGGAAAGAAAAAAAAAGAAAAAGAAAAAATATTTTCTCTTTATTTGTTCTCTTAATTAAAAATAAATACACTAACACATTCCTCTTTTGATGGTAATTAATCATTGATATATACATATTGTCTTTGGCCCCGTTTGGATAGCTCAAAGAAAAGTGTTTCTCGAGTAGCATTTTTTATAATTGAGTTTTAAAAAAAATCAAATAAATTTGTATTTAAATACAATAATTAAAAATATTTTAAAAATATACTTTTATTTGAGACTATTCTGTATAGCTTCTAAAAAAAACTATTATTTTGCTTTTTTTTTTCTGACTTTTGTGTTTTTTTCTTTTTTAAATTGATCAAAACACAATTTTTGTTTTTGTTGCTTTTAAATGCTTTTTCTTAAAAATAAGTATTTATCTTTTAAAAATAACCTATCCAATCGAACTATTTATTTAAGCTTATTGACCGAGCAGAGTCATTAATCTTTTATTTAAAAAAAGAAAAAAGAAAAAAAGTGAATATGCCACAATTGTAAGATATAGAGAGGTCCCATATTCTTGAAAAATTGTTAAATTGAAAGTATCCCACTTCATACGCATCGATTTAGAATAATTATTGTCAGTAATACGATGCCGACGTATTTTTTTAAAGTATGAAGAGACGATCAAACACTAATTAATAAAGTTTTGATAATAACTTTATTCATGTAATGTACAGCTCATTTTTATAGCACCTAATGAAACAATTTAATTATGTTTTATTATACAAACGTGTACGACTCGTGTATATATATATATATATTTCTTACTCTCTCATATATTTTTTTTAAATTTTTTTGTGTGACCCCACTGTGTTACATGTGTGACTCATAGTTGTTGGGGTAGGAACAAAAAAAGTTTTATAAATGATAAAATATGTCAATATTTTTTTTTGTGTTTGATAGAATAAAATAAAATAAGTACACATACATGATAGCTTATCACATGGCTGATTTTGAGTCTCCAAATAAAAACAAGAAAGCTAAACGGCTGAACCACAAGCCAGATGCAAGTCCCAATAATTTATTCTCCGTAAGTGTTATAAATATATTAGTTATACAGACGTATAAAATGTACTTTTCCTCCATCCTAGCCAATAGATACACCTCGTCGAACATGACAAGATCCAACAATTAAGTTTATTATTTCATGCATTCGCAAAGGCATTTTAAATTATACCACCATAACAACCATTGAATATCATCATTCATAATCCGACACCGTCACTAATTCTTCTTTTTGAATTTACTTTATATATAACTTCTACATATTGAACGTGTCAATATCATACTAATTTCATCTAAAAAATCCATTGAAAATAATATAAATGAAACTCACAATTATGTTCCACCTTGATAAATTATAAACTTAGTCAAACTAATACATAAATCGTGGGTCTTTATAATTTTTAAAATAAAAACTAATATACAATTACACCATATATTAAAGGATGTAGATATGCTGTATAAATTACCAAATATATCGAGGGTCTTTGGAATATTACTAATGATGCGTGTGTGTATATATATATTCTCGAAAGAAATATCAAAGAATCCCCTTAGCAAAAAAAGTAAAATAAAAATGCCAAGGAAAAGGAATCAGAATTTTGATAATGGGGAATAATTACATATAGGATTGCTTTTATAACGCAATAGCTGCATCATTTTCTTAATTATTTCGTCCATTGCATCCAACTAATGTAAAATCCCAAAAGAGCAAAAAAAAAGCCAAACAGCTACATTCCAAATTAAAGATGTATTTAAATAAAATAAAAAACCTTAACTTTTCTTGATGTGCTTTACTTTTTCGAAGTGCGTTTTTCTGAAGAATATAAGCTTTTATGCAATGACACGTGATTTAACTTTAATCAAGCATATGATTAAATAAAGAAAATAACATCAAATAGGAGATCCACATAGCTTTTGGTGGCTAGCCTTGGAATTTGAATTGCTACACATGAATTCATAACAACATACGTATACATATTGCTAAAAAACTCTTGTACGAATTTGATATTTTAAATTTAATCAGTGATGGTAATTGGATAGATTGAGTTAGGTTTTATTGAATTGGCCGAAAATGAATTGGATTTTAAATGGGAAGGGTTGGGTTGGTCTCTTTTTCTCCATTTTTGTATGTTTTTTATTATTATTACTATTATTATTATCCTCTTGTCCTCACATTTTCTTTTTGGGTAAATACATGTGTATGTGTGTGGCATTTCAGTTAATATTTATAGGGTGTCTCGAGTTGATTGTATAAAAAAAAAAAATTTACTTCTACATGTGTATAATGAATGACAAAAAATTTTGATTGTGAAGAGTTGCTTAAGAAAATTGATTTTCTTTAGTGAGAAGGCTAGAAAAAGACATCATCTTGGGACACCAAGTCATGTCTAAAAATACTAATAAAACTCCCTTAGTTAGGTTAGGTGAGAAAAAAAAAATTATTAGTCTTCAGATTTTACTAGTTAAGTTTCTATTGAGAATGTCAATGGTGTTACAAATTATCTAGAAAATCCAAAGGTTATTTGATTTATAAGTTAAATGCAATTATGCAACGACATTATTAATTTGGACAAGTGGACATAGATCCACACTCAAATAACGCAAAATATTGTGGCCCATATATTTCGCTATGGCCCAATTACTAGCATTGGCATAACAAGCCCATATATTGCTCATACGGTCTATTTGGTAGCCCGGCCTAGGCCTGTCAATGGATAGGATTTTATCCTACCGTAACCCTAATTTTAAAAATACTCGATTAAATATACCCATATACTTTATATCATACCTTATCCTATTTAAATATTTATCCATTGAGTATGTGTACTGGATATACCCTATTTATCCTATTTAAATATTTATCCATTGAGTATGTGTACTGGATATGTGTACTGGATATACCCATATACCCAATCATATATTTTTTTTATTTGCATTTTTTTGATATTGTGTTTTTTTTAGTTCACATACACAGCTGACACACACATATTTACACACACAAACAGTGCACACACACAACACGCACTGCACACACACAACACACGCACATGCACACACACACAAACACATACACACCGCACACACAGTGTGTGTGAAACACACACACAAACAGCGCACACACACAACACACACTGCACACTGCACACACACAATGTGTGTGAAACATACAGTTTCACACATTATGTGTGTTTCACGCACATACACCTACATAACATACAGTGTGTGTGTGTGTGTGTGCGCATGTAGTGTGTGTGTGAAAATTGTGTGGTGTGTGTGTGAAAATTGCGTGCAGTGCGTGTGTGTATGAAAACTGTGTGCAGTGTGTGTGTGTATGAAAAATGTGTGCGTTTAGTGTATGTGTGTGAAAAATGTGTGCGCAGTGTGTGTGTGTGTGAAAAATGCATGTGGTGTGTGAATACCCGTTGGGTAATGATGTGTGCAGTGTGTAAATACCTATTGAGTATCATTACCTAATGGGTAGGAACGAGTAAGGCTCTACCTTAACCCGTTAATTTGTAGAAGTATGGATTAGGATAGGATATGGGTAAATTTTAAAATTTTAGAGTATGGATAAAGTATGAGTAGATAAGAAATTAGTACGAATAGGGTAAAATCCTATCTATTGACAGACCTAGCCCGCCCGGCCCATTCATATGGACAGTTTAATGGGCCTAACAATACAGGGGACAGGGCCCAACAAAAAATTATTCACTTAGTTATAAATCTTCAGTTATAACGATTCATCGTCAGCTGTTGCAGTCTAGGGTTTTTGCTGCTGCGCCCCCCCGGCCCCCTTAACCATTTTTCACACACACACACACACACGCACACACCGTAGTACGCAGCCATGGCGGAACAGGTAAACCCTTCGATCAATGATGCTCCTCATAGCACTTTCTCTTACTATTCATTGTTTATCTTCGTGTCTATACGTACATACAAAGCGCATATCTGGCGGATTTGAATCGTTTTATCGTTGAATCAATTTGCAGACTGAGAAGGCATTCTTGAGGCAGCCTAAGGTGTTCCTCTGGTAAGAGCATATCTAAGCTGATTCTGGATTTGTAAATGTAGTAATGTTTGTTGAGCTATGATCTATTGCCGAAATTGGTGGTTGAAGTTGAGTTTTATCTATGGAGAGGCACAGGATTTGGTGCTTATGGGACTGGGGTTTTTGTTGCATTTGTTTGTGCAATGAGTGTACTCTGCTTAAGAGATTGTAACTGTGTGAAGAGTATAATTTGTAGTCACTGTTGTTGCTCGTTGTATTTGTAGCTCCAAGAAGTCGGGGAAGGGTAAGGCACCTGGAAAGGGAGGGAACCGCTACTGGAAGAGTATTGGATTAGGGTTCAAGACACCACGCGAGGCGATTGAAGGTCTGAATTTCTTTATTATGTTTATAAGGCTCGTGGACCTATCTCTGGTATTTGTTTGTTGCTTCTTCTGATTTTCCTATAATTGATAGTCACTGCAATTTATAATCTCTGTTGGGATTGTCATGCTTGTTTTTGCGAGCTGGTGTAAATGATTTATTTAACAAGTCTGTTTGAATCTGCATTGACTTGTTTTTGTGTATTTAATATTTCCAAATGAATTGAGCTGTCAATTCTTTTTTTTTGTGGGAAAAGGGGTTGGGTTGGTGGTGGTCAAAGAGATGTTGATTCAGTGTTTATTTGCTGGGAATGTTGTTGTACTCGCACTATTTTCACTACAAATTAAGTATTTTTTTTAATTGCTTTTCCTTGCTTGCTATCCATCTCATTGTATGTATATATAATATATGCATATATCAATTCGATATCTGCACTATGATAGTCTGGTGAAGCTCCTGCCACTATCTTATTTCATAGATTTTCTGTTTTTGATCCATGGTAGGTTCCTCTAAAATGGCAGTACTTTATCGTTACTGAAACTGAATGTAATCAATCTGCTTGTTGACTCAACCAAGCTTCTTAGTGTATTCATGATTGCATTCACTATTCTTGTCATTCTTATACTCTTATGACCTTAATTCTGTGACAAAGAGTTAATCTCCTAGCTTGTTGGCTTGTATTTGTATGTTGGATTGAATGTCTGTGTTATATATGTGCTTGTATTGCTCTTATTACATTTTGTTGAGTGATGAATATATGGTTTTTCCAGCTACATACATTGACAAGAAATGCCCATTCACTGGGTCTGTATCCATCAGAGGCCGTATCCTTGCTGGGACATGCCACAGCGCAAAGATGATGAGGACTATCATTGTTCGCCGCAACTACCTCCATTGGGTTAAGAAATACCAGAGGTATGATTTTCCTTTTAATGAAGTTGCTAGTATTTCTCTTGCTTGTTTTCTGATTGTTTCGTGGTGGTCTATAGATATGAGAAGAGGCATTCAAACATTCCTGCACACATATCCCCATGCTTCCGTGTGAAGGAGGGTGACCATGTCATCATTGGCCAGTGCAGGCTAGTACCACAACTTGAATATTGCTTACTTTTACCGAAACTTGTTGAATTTGTTTTTTTATGGGTTTCTTTTTCACCTTGCAGGCCTTTGTCAAAAACCGTCCGGTTTAATGTTCTTAAAGTGATTCCAGCTGGTTCTTCCGGTCGTGGGAAGAAGGCCTTCACAGGGATGTGAGTTAAGGCGATCTGGAATTCACTCGTACGTGTTAAAAGAGGTTTTGGAAGGATGCATTTAGAATTCTCTCTTTCAGTTGGAACTTTTACTATTGACTTTGCCTTGATGGCATAAATTTTTGTAATTTGTGAATTTATACTCTCCAGTATCCCTTTTTTGATACTTCTAAAATTTAGAGTGAGGTTTACTTTTCGAAGTTTAATGTTGCTTTATATGCTATTTTGATGGTGCTTTAAAATTAATCGTTCTCTAGCTAGAATTTGTTTTATCAACCATTGTTCAGAAGATTGGTTTCCCTTTTCGACTATAAAATTGAATTACAATCTCAGAACTTGATTAACAAGGCTCTTAATTCTTATCATCTATTTGAAATAGGTTATTGGTCGAAGTCAGTGCATCGAGAATGTGTAAGGATGTTGTTTGCATATTTCAGGGTTTTCTTAGTATACTTGTTGGCAATGTATTTTGGGTGTGAAAATGATGATGTATTATTCTTCAATCCGCAAGTATGTCTTTCTTGGCCTTTGACAAATATCAGTCCTTGTGATGATTACCTTGTAAATATCCCTCATATGAAGTTGAGGGCAATGGTGGTCACTTTCATTGGCATTTTCAGAGTATGAATGCATATTTATTTGTGTGGCGTGCATGGTTAAAGTCTTGGGCGTATCGTTTCCCAAGTATTACGGTAAGCTTCTTTGTGAAGATTACACTATTAAAAATAGTTGACAATTATGTTTAGCGACGTGAACCATTAACTTATTTCTGAGCATTCGATGACCTTGTTGGAGTTGACAAAGACTCATATTTCTGGCGTTGGATCATCTCAGAAACTACTAAGGGAAATTCCAAGTTGTTTCTAAGAAGTTTTATAAGTTCCTAAATTATTAACCATTTATAGGGCAAGCATAGAATGCTTGTCACATACTTAACACTGACCCTCGGATTTAGAAAGTCTGTGTATACGACCATGGATATGAAAGGCAAGTGTTCGGCTCAGGATGAGAAAGAAGTCGTGGGTCTCAGTCAAAGCACAGGCCTACTAGAAGGGCAAGCGCCAAAAGCCTGAAAGTCACTAGTGTGGCTACCAAGCAAGAAAACGGATGCCCTAATGCGTTGGGAAATAAAAGAAATATGAGACATGAGTGGACTGAGCTCGGTTGGAATACGATGAGTAGGGTTTCGGCGACTAGAGTTTCCCATGCAGTGTTATCCTAGGGGTAAAACAATTCTCATCAAAGAAATCGCCATAGTGTGTGTATATCTCTATATACACGTCTATACTATACTAAGAAATGGGTGGTATATTAGGTTAAATTATTTTCATCACATAATTTAAGATACAATTGTTATTTATTTCCATATCCATGTCAGTGCTCTTATTATCATCCAAAATGTCAATAGATAGACCATAGCAACTGAGCGATATTTGCAAATCAATTCCTTGTAGACTTCACGCTACTTACTACTACAAATAACTCTGAAAATTACAATTCTATTGGTATATGGATTTCCCAATTTCTATCAATATCTCTTCTTCTCCCTCAATACAATTATATATACAGCCCTAGCTAGTACCTTAAGTCTTGCTTCACCAATCCTGTTTTTCTTCTTCTTCGTCAAATCTCTCTCAAAATCATGTATAGAGTTGCGAGTGCATCGGAGTACCTTGTGATCACAGGAGCCGGGATCCCCTGACATCAGAATTGCAAAGAAAGCATGGATTTTCCCTGGCCAATCCTACTTCCATATTCGACGTCTCCCCTGTCAACTACACCTTCGAGGTGCAGGCCATGAGCGCCGAGAAGCTCCCTTTCCTCCTCCCTGCCGTCTTCACGATCGGCCCACGTGTGGACGACGAGGAGAGCCTCTTGAAATATGCCAAGCTCATCTCCCCACACGACAAGCTCTCCAACCATGTCAAGGAACTCGTTCAGGGCATCATCGAAGGGGAGACTCGTGTCCTGGCGGCTTCCGATGACCATGGAGGAGATTTTCAAGGGTACCAAAGAGTTCAAGCAGGAGGTGTTTGAAAAAGTTCAGCTCGAGTTGAACCAGTTCGGGCTCTTGATCTACAACGCAAACTGTCAAACAGTTGGTGGACGTGCCGGGTCACGAGTACTTCTCCTACTTGGGTCAGAAGACATCAGATGGAGGCCGCCAATCAGGCCAAGGTGGACGTCGCCGAGGCCCGGCATGAAGGGCGAAATCGGCGCGAAACTCAGAGAAGGACAAACCCTGCAGAACGCGGCGAAGATAGACGCGGAGACGAGGATCATATCGACGCAGAGGCAGGGAGAGGGAACCAAACAGGAGATAAACGTGAGGACGGAGGTTAAGGTGTACGAGAATCAGAAGGAGGCGGAGGTGGCCGAGGCGAACGCGGAGCTCGCGAAGAAGAAGGCCGGGTGGGCTAGGGAGGCCAAGGTGGCGGAGGTGGAGGCCAACAAGGCGGTGGCCTTGAGGGACGCCGAGCTGCAGATGGAGGTGGAGCGGATGAACGCCATGACCAGAACAGAGAAGCTCAAGGCCGAGTTCCTCAGCCAAGCCAGCGTTGAATACGAGACCAAGGTGCAAGAGGCGAACTGGGAGCTGTACAAGAAGCAAAAAGCCGCGGAGGCGTACCTGTACGAGAAGGAGAAGGAGGCGCAGGCCCAGAAGGCCGCGGCGGAGGCGGCGTTTTACGGGCGCAAACAGGTGGTGGATGGAGAATTGTACGCGAAGAAGAAGGAGGCCGAGGGACTGATGGCGCTGGCGGAGGCTCAGGGGACTTACGTACGCACGCTCCTCGACGCGTTGGGGGGGAACTATGCGGCGTTGAGGGATTACTTGATGATAAGCAATGGGATGTATCAAGAGGTGGCGAAGATCAATGCCGATGCTGTGCGTGGGCTAAAGCCGAAGCTCAGCATATGGACGGCGGGTGGTCAAGACGGCGGCACCGGTGGTGGTGATGCGCTGAAGGAGGTTGCCGGGGTGTATAAGATGTTGCCGCCGCTGTTCAAGACTGTGCACGAGCAGACTGGGATGCTGCCCCCCACATGGATGGGCAAGCTCACTGACTTGACAAATTGATATATTGATATATATATATATGTATGTATATATATGTGTGTGTGTGTGTGTGTGGCTATACTATGAGGGTGTTTGAAATTGCTTTTACTTTTAAAAAGTTAGAATTGTTGAAAAAATTGAGTAGTAAAAGTTGGTAGCATTTGAAAATAAAAGTGAGAATTAATTAAAAGTTTATAATAAAAGTGTGGAGTGTTTGAAAATAAAAGTAAAAGCAATTAAAAGTTGGTAGGTAAGTATTCAAAAAGTTTAATTTATTTACAAAAATATTAAGAAACACTTTTAAGCTGATAGAAACAACTTCTTCCCAATTTCTCAATTTCTGTTTTTTTCAACTTAATTTAAGGTGAAATTGCATAAACTAAACATTTAAAAATAACTTTTTTGAAGTTAAAAACAATAATATACTTTTTTAAGTTATTGCAAACACCCCCTATATATTGAAATGTGATATATATCATTGATGTCTTGGATTTTGCTTATGTAAAACGATGGCAGTATCATTTATGTTTTGTGAAAATTCAATTTTGTCTTCCTAGCAGTGTTCATGTTTGATTGGTTTCAAGGATCAAATCGATGGTCAAGTAGTTCCAAACTCACTTTTAAACAAGTACAATATTTGGGTTTGAATTTTATTGTAGAATCTTTTGCAAATATTTTGAACTTGTCTACAATGTCTATGAACTCTATTTTTGGTTTTTATTTTTTATAAAGAAAAGGTTAGGTCGGGAGACCTTCCCCAATTAAAGGAAGTTAACCATCACGAAATATTCTTTATCTAGTCGGCAAGGAATGTTTCCTTCGCCAAAACTATTGAGAGTAAGCTCGATTTGATTATCACATTAATTAATTGAGTTTCATCCATCATCGGATTAGGCATCATAATATTTGAATAATTGACAAGTTCTATATTCTTACTAAGATGGCAAGTTCTATATTCTCACTGAAATTCGAAAGTAGAGATTTAAAATGGAAATAGTGAATCTTAGCCACTTGATCACCGTATTGGTTATAATTCTAATATTTGTTCGCTCGAGCAAAATCTTGGAAATCAATACATGTGCTGAGGCTTTTGAAGGGAAATAAAAGAACAAATCTTGCCTTTGCGTTTCGAGCAAACGTGGGCCTTAAAAGTAAAATCAAATTAGGCCTACTTGGATTACATCAAAGGACGCCCAATTCCTTAATTATTACTTACTAGAAGGGCTGTCAATCCGACTCCAACCCGAATTCTATAGGGTTTTTAGTTATTTCAACTGAATCCGAATTCGAGAAAAAATCCGAAATCCAATAGAAAAATCCAATCCGATTAATTGTTAAAAATTTTGAATCTTTAAAATCAAATAAGCAATAATTTTTTTTCTTGTATAAAAAATAAAATTTAAATAAGTAGAAAATTATTTTATAATATGTAAACAAACTCTACATTATTTTTTGAAAAAATCACTTTGAAAAATATAAAAAAGTGTAAGTTATAATAGTTTGGATATTGCATTCTATTTTAAAATTTTCACTAATATGATATATATAAGGTTGCTAATATAATAAAAAA
This sequence comes from Petrea volubilis, assembly GCA_026212405.1. NCBI lineage: Eukaryota > Viridiplantae > Streptophyta > Magnoliopsida > Lamiales > Verbenaceae > Petrea > Petrea volubilis. The sequence goes on from CM047880.1 coordinate 23,757,250, forward strand.
TATTATTAAAGTTCAGATTTGAATCTTTAACAGATCGGACTCCTTGATTCCAAATCCAACCCATTTATTTAGGATTATGAATATTTGCTATCGAATCCTACCCATCAAATATTTTAATCGATTGAATATGCTAAAATTCGGATTGGACTCGGATTGCTTTCGGATTAAAATCCGCTCCATTGACAGCCCTATAGTTATTAGGACCTGAATTTGGGCCCTTCAATTAAATTCAAATTGGGCTTTTGAAAGCCTAACTGAACGTCCATTGGGCCCATTATTATCCGCTCAAGCGTCAGATGTGAGTGGGCCCCAGGTACAGTACTTTCCCGCCATTTGTGACCCACTCACTAGTGACAACACTATACGCCTTTTTCCCATAACAGCAAAAGGGCACAGAAAATTATCTGTACTCGCGGCAATTGAATCTGACGGATCTGTGGCTCAACACTAAATGATCCAACGGTAGACACTTGGCGTTGTCTACACGAGCCGCGCCGGTCGTGTTTTAGGCGGATTACTTTCTCGAACTCCTCTCCGTATTTAAAAAAAAAATAATAATAATTTCCCACCCTCTCTCTCAACTTATCCCGTCATCACTCTCTCTCTCTCTCTCTCTCTCACTCACACACACACACACACTCATTAACTCACTGATCACTCACCAATACTCTGTGTGAATTCTTCTGCCTTTGTTCGTATATACGTACATGTATTTGTATCTATATCCCTTTGATTTCTCCAGCTCATGCGCTCATTAGTCTTATCTCAACTTTCCTGCTTATTTAGCTGACAGAATTGGAAAAAAATAGCTTTTTTAACGGAGAGCAATTGATGATGATTCTGCGCTTTTAATGCAGGGAAGGTTAGAATTAATTTTCCAAATCGATGGCTTCATTGTCGAATGATACTCATACTCAGGTCGGGCTCACTATTTCTTCTTTCTTTTTCTTTAAAATTTTATCTTTTGATACTTGATTTTTCTTGCATGTCCATGAGGGCCTTGATGAAATTTGTGAAGGAACTCGTTAGCTTTTGGAATAAATAAAATTCTGTAGCGTGACAATGTTGGTTAGTTGCATAAAGTCGAATTCACAATTTACAGCATAGGGTATCTCTGTTTCTTTTCCTTGGATAGGATGATAGATGCTTTCCATGCATAGTTTCTGGTTGTTTTCGGTGGGTGTATTATGTGAATCTTGAGAGCTCATTGCTCAGGTTTGTCACTGTATGGAGAGAAGTTGTTTAACTTCAAATGAAAATGGCCAAAGCACCTGTTACTTTTTTCATAGGTTGACTCTATTTGTTAGTTTACACGTACTCTTTTACTTGTTACGGCAGAGTGAGGGATAATTTGAAGTTTACTTATCGACATTTCAACTTATATTGAATCTTTGCGTTTTGGTATAGGGGTAGGTAGTGCTAGCTTGGATGATGTTCCTTTATGCAACAAAGGATAAGAGATGGAGGTAACATGAATTCCTCTATCATTGTTGCAGTTAATGTGGCTTTCTAGATGTAGAAAAGAATGGTTTGAATATACCTTCCGAGACGTGAGTTGATGTCTTGTAGTTGGTGTGACAGTTGCTTCGGCTTAATGTACATAAAGCATGTAATGGCATCCTCTATCTATATTCGAGTAGAAAATCTCAAATTTTGCCTCGACTGATCTGAAGATATCATGTATGTATTTTGAAAAACATACGTATTGTAATCTGTCTCACAAACATAATACATTTTTGTTGGCTACAAATTGAAGAACAATTCTGAAAAACCCAATCGAACACTCGGCATATTGAGAACAAACCTTTTGGATTCAGAAAGTAAATATGCTTTGTGTAGTTTGTTTTATAACTTTCTACATGCAGTTATGATAAACTAGATATGAGAATTCTGTGTTTTCTCTTATTTCTTTAAGCTTATATGCATAACCTTATGCTTGTGGAATTTAACATATATGAAATATGAGATAAAGGACACCTCTTTTGTTATACTCCTTAGTCCTTACTATTGATGTTAGCATGTTCTTTTAGACAGTCCCAAAATCTAGATTTAATGAAATAGCATTCCCCTGTCAAAAATTTAATACTTTGATGCTAAGCTTACAAGATTAATATTATTCTCCCCTAACTTCGCCTTCCAAAAGTTTTACAATGCAGACCGTCATCTTCATTTGGGACTTCAACGAGAATATATGTTGTTAAACTGTGAAATGGTTCAAGAGGACATGCTTACTAGCATGCATGGTCTCAACAACATGGCCAGTGCTGATCTCGGAGCGTCATTTTTATCTCTTCTTTCAGGGCCATCCTGAGCATATGTCCCTGTGATCTTCAGCATTTATTGGATCCAAAACCAGCCCCTATGTCCAGTCAGGTTTCATTAAATAATAGGATTGCCAATTACTTTCCGGCGGAAAGTAGAGTTTCTGTCCTTCCTAGTGCATTGTGGCTGCACAACATGGAACTGCCAGAATATGATGTCACAAGATGTCTTCTTCCCGCTTAGTTTGTCTAACTCTACTGTGAATTATAACAACAGTTCCGGGGTGCTTCAGGCTGAAAACTTAAGTTTTCTGAAATCACAGACAGTAGCATATGAGAACACCCATGACAAAGACAATGTAAAGAGTTTTTCTTCTCTGATTGGGAACAATAATGTCGATCCAATCCCTGGTAACAGTTTGAAGCTCCAGAAGTATGCTGATATAGCTGCTTTGCAGAAAGTTCCTGTAGAAAGCAATTCTTGTTCCTACCATCAAGGGCATAGTTCTTCTAGCAGCTTCCCCCGTGTTTTCTGCTTCAGGCATAAGTAAGTTATTGATGCTCTTCTTTGGTTAAAGATATTTTTGTTGCACTCTATGTTGATCTGCGGTAACTGGGTTAATATTTCAAAAGGTGGAAACTTATATCTCAGCGATATTGGGCTTCTTGGAGTTGTTTGTGCATGCCATGGTCTGTTTATGTCTATCTCTAAATTCTCAGAGGTAATCACCTATGATGTTTTCCAGAGTCGCTTGCTAATTGTTGCTGTGTATCCTTCAAGCTGTCATATGTCAGCGAACATCCAAAATTTTATTTTTGTGAAAAAGTATTTTAAACTGAAATCATTTAGCAGCATTCAGGTTCACGCCACTGTCAACCCTGGAAATGCCATTCGTATGGACAGTGGACAGACTGTAGCTCACTGGTGGAAGATATTCTCATCCAAATCTGGAGTAAGTCATTTTTCACTTTCGTTAAGTGCATTAGTCTATGCGGTCACCATTTCTGTCACTCAAAGAAGTCCTCTTGTAGAATATAGAGAAGGTTAAAGGACGACCGAGTGATCCTCTTAGTGCCTTATTTCAGAGTTCTGAACTTAAAATAAATGTTTGCTCCACCTACTAACTTCTCAGTGTGGATCTCTTTTCTCCTTCTTTTTTTTTTTTGTTTTTTGTTTTTCTTGTTTTATTTTATTTTTTTTGGCGAATTCTCTCAGTGTGGACCCTTAGATATAGATCATCTTTGTGCTAACTTCTCAGGTAAGGTTATCTATATATAGAGAGATTCTCTATACAAAGACTTGAGTCTTTCTAGGGAATACTATAATAGTCATCAGATATCATTTGCTATTTAGTTTATTTTTATTTTCCGAAAAAAAGCTACTATATATATCACATTTTCTGAAGGGTGACACCATGATGGTTTTGCCCACAAATACTCGATGCAAATAAAGTGGGATTGCAGAGCTCACTGAGTCCTTTTCATTTGAATGGGGTATATTTGCTTATTGATGGCCATCCTGTTTCCAAAGTTTGAGCTTCCATTTATATTTGGAATTGAAATTGCAATGATATTCAGATCGTATGAAGCATCAGAAGGCCATGGTGATTTGTTTTCTTCATGCTTTAGATTAGGGTATTGGAAGGTCATGGAGGATGGGATTGGCCTGAAGGAATTTCAGCAGCTGCTGGTTTGACAAGTCTTCCAATATCCAATAAGTCAAACAATTCTGTCTTGATGGATCAAGTTGCTTGTTTTAGGACTCCAGTAAGCTATGAGCAGCAACAATGCACTGTGATAAACTCAAAGGGGAATCAGAGTTGCAAGAATGTTGCCAATGGATATCCGTACCATGAAAATGATAGGACTTCTCAGGAATGTGGAAATTCTCTTTTCAAGTACTTCATTAACAGTTCTCATGGAAACCTGCTGTATGCACCTGATCAACAGATATGCAGAACGCCAAACTCATTTGGCATAAACACAGAGAAAGCTTCTCAGTCCACTGCAGCTAATCTGGGTCCAGTTTGTGGAAATACAAATTCTGTGACAGTCCTCCCTAAGGTTCAAGGCTTAGCAACGCCATGTAATGGCTTTAGTGTCAGTAGAAATACTTCTTTCACCAGTCAAGGGGCCAAGAGTTTCCTCCGATATTGACTTGAGACTTGGGCAGCCACCAGAACAAAGTCAGCCATTGGAGACTAAAGTTTTACCTGCCTTTGGATCTAATCTGAATTGCATGCATGCGGAGCCCCTAAAACTGTTTTCTCCGGAGCTTCTACAAAAAAGTATGTCAACTTCCTTTGTGCTAGGCCTTTATGTGATGTACGAATCTGTGCTTATCCTCTCTTCCCAAATTCTTTTGACTTTATTAGTAACCCACTTAACCTGTGTGATGTAGCAGGTAATAAATTGCAAGGAAGTAAGTGGACTCTTCAGCACGCTGATATCACTTCTAAACCAAATGAAGGAAGACGACCTAGTCAATTTGAGAATTCAGGTCATGTGGGGGGAGCCTATTGTGTTATATCTGATTGTCCGAAAGATGCATCTCGTGGTAACTTGGAAATGACTGACCTAAATCTTATGTTGCTTTCATGCTTGAGAAATCCTGAGACAAAATGGCAAGCTACTGGAGATACTGGCAGTGAGAGGCTGCATTTTGACTCTCATGCTTCCAAAAATCAGGAAATTGGTTTTCCTTGGAGCACAGTGGCTGGTAAAATTGAGGAATATGATAATAATGTGTCAAAAGCCCAGAATCATGTGAACAAGGGCAATGAAGTGGAATACGCTGTGAATGGCTTGCTTGGTGCAACTAAACCGAATATTGAGCTCTGCAAGACATTTGAGGAAAATCTGAGCTACTTGGATGTACTTTCGGGCAAGAGTTCCTTCAATAAATCCCCCGCCTTTCATGAGAAAAACCCCAATTTGTACCATTCTTCCATGATTGTGGATGAAACACATGGTAGAGACATCTTAAACAATTGCTGTAATGTATATTCTGTCTCTGATAATATGCACTTCAATCATGATCCTGGTAATCCTATCCGAAATTCCATAAGTTCTAAGGATACAGTCTCGATGGGTTTCACCTTCAAAAATTCAAATTTTGTTCAAAATGCAACTCCGACATTGTCAAAGAAAAAATGTAATGGAATAAACCCATGTTTCCAGGATGAGAATATGAAAATGCCTGCTGTGCAGAACATTTCAGCAATATCCAATAGAGATCATGGTCCTGCATCCATCATAAATGTCCAAGAGTGTGAGACAGTCAAGAAGCCTCATGTACAGTCACTATTGACGATCGCACCATCAATATCAGAGGATCATGTACATTTACTCGATTCTTCAAGAACACCAAAAATTCCTGAAGTGGAGGAGAGATCAATGGTGCCTAATACTATTTCTTGGATGGGCCATGACAATGAAAGATTTGGTACAGGTATGTGGCCTATCACATGCTAATATGTTTGCCTTTTAGTTTCATGCATTATGTAGTCTGCCCTAGACTGCTCATATAAAGCTTCAGCCTGAAATTGCATACTTATACCAATTTAGATTCAAATATGCTTTATAATTTCTCATCATTCTCACCAGAAAGGTCTTTGTGCGCTGTAGATTGTGATCTTCCTCCGGTGGAGCAGCTTTTTCTGAGGTAAGTTTTATTCACTGATCTATCCTTTTTCTGGTTGATGAATATCCAGTGGAACTGCTATGGTGTCTTAGCTCCATGCATGAATGCATATGTGTAATCTTTTGGCTGAAAGATTACCAGAGAACACCGTCGCTGAAGAAAACTCTCTTCTTCTTATGATTTGAGATGAGAATTATGTCTTTTTTGCTGCAGTATTGTTTGCCTACTGGAATGCAGTTGGTATATATTTTTAATAACTCAGATTGCCTACTGGAAAGTATTTTTTTAGCATATTTGCAACTATTCTCAAAGCCACATGGTGCTCACATATACTGTGTTTCCATTGATGTCCCGTCTTTGACTTTGTCTCTCTTCTGACTTGTTTTTCTTTCTGGTAATAATATAATGCAGACCTGGGGCACTTGAATGCAACTTTACCCTCAGCAAGAAAGTGCAATGCTCTCAAGAGTTACCATATGTCAATGTACCTGAAAAGTGCATCTGCGCTGTTCAAGCAAATTGTTTGACTGAGGAACATGCCTTAAATGGTCATATTTGTCATAATTTGGTAAAAGAAGGTGACAGAGGTGGCGGGGCCGCTAGTTTATTTCCCTCAAGGTTGAATGAAAATTGTATATTCCTGAAGGATAGAGGCAAATCTTTTGAAGAAACTGAAAGTCTAGTGGGCCCAGACTATTAAAAGGGTCGAATCTCATTCTTTTCAGTGGCGTGATGTGCCAAAAAAAATAATGGAGAGTTGTAGTTCAACAAGGAAAGAACAGCAAGCTGGTTTATATAATGCATCTTTTAGAGACGCTGCTTCTGATGCTGCTAAGGGCTTTGCTGGATTTGCTCGAAATGTCAGCCCCTTCAAGGAGCATGAACTATCTAATATCTCTTCTAGATGTTCTGCCCCTGATGTGATTCAGTCATCCATTGAGGTTAATAAGAAAGATTCTTATACTGTTGCAGGTGGGGATATCAGATGTGCAGATAACCTAGTTCTTGATGAAGGATCAGAAAATTACAGAAGCTGGTCATCTGATGATGCATTTGATAATGAACACTGTGCTGAATTTTCTGTTTCTGCTTCCAGAATGAACTTGATCAAGAGACGGCCATTCAAACCGGTTCCTGGAAAACCATCTCTTAGTCTCATTGAAGAGATCAGACACCAAAACTCATTAAGATTCAACAATGCACCATTCCATATTAAGAGAAGCTCCACCATTCAGGAAGAGAGTGATCAAATACAAAAGTTTGAGATAGGACAAAAAAAGAGAGGAAAACAGTTAAATGGATGAAGTTAGATGCAACATGTCCTGCCTCTGGCCAATCCTTTGCTAATAACAAATCTCCAAAATGCACTGAGGAAGTTGAGCATAATTCTCATTCATTATATGATAAGCGGATGCCAGATGAATGTGATCACGGAAGTCCGATCGATTGTGCAGATTCTGTTAAGCAAAGTTCCAAGCTGAGGAATTCTGTGTTTTCTGCCGCCAAAGGGATCTCCCTCAAAAGAGACTTGCACAAAGTTTATCATCGAGGAGAGCAGCAGACAGAAGAAGCACATAAAAGTCCTTGGGTTGACGATACTTCAGAAGCTTCTGGAACTTCCAGAAAGAAAAGGTTTAGGTTAGATGACGCATCTGCAAGGAGTAAAGAAATTCAAGAAAAATGCTGTAGCAGCGTTGAATTGACAGCGGAATTGACATCACTGGGTTGTTCTAGAAACTCTCTAGGTAAGCCTAACTTCTATGAATGGATGGCCAGGCCTATAGTTTTTGGGAAGTATGGAACTTATTTCAAACGGCAACCCGTCAAAACCAGCAAAAATTATTCCCTTGAGGAAGATTTTCAAGACTACAGCAGGCTTATGCAGAAAAAAGTAATAGAAATTCTTATGACAATGAAAAACTGAAATCCAGAGCTGTTAAGGTGAAGAATACGGGTGTTAGACATGTGAAGGAAACATCTCTAAGTAAGAAAGTTCTAAAGAATCAAGTCAGAAAGGGTGGAGCTCGTGATTCACTATCTATTGAACTAGTACCTCATGATCCACCTCATGATCCAAGCAGGGAAATAGGGACAACATTGCACTCAGCAACTAATGGAAGTGACAATCTATCTTGCACTTCACAGGAATGCAACACTCATGGTATTACAAACTGCAAACCCGGGGTTAAGCTGAAAACAAAGTTCAAGGAAGGTCGGAAACGCAGCCTTCATGAACTTTTAATCAAAGGTGCGTGGTTGAGATTGGTGGTTCTCACAGACCAAGTATATCTGGTTGTCAGGTTCAAGCTTTCTTGATGCAGATAATACTGGCAGCCTCTGTTCAACTTGGTGACTATTTGAAATAACTCTACAAATGCATTCTTGTGCTATATCTTTTACTGAATTTCAGAAACTGTTTATGTGCACTTTTAGGCCTTCTGCCTATCGTTTTGTTTGATCCATCGCTTGCCTATACTGTGGATTTCTGCTCTTTTCATTGTTCATTTGACTTCATCATCATTCAGTGATATGTTTGCTAGTAATTGGTATGGTGGGTGATTCAGTTAGTACAAAAAGCCTCAGTTAAACCAAGGTTTTACTTTGCTATGAAAAACTTGAGAATGTATCAAATATTCATACTTATTCGGTATTTCATTGAGATAAATTTTTAAAATTCCTAATGTTTCCTTCAAAGGTTACAATGTTGATTGCGCCTCTTTTTATTCTGCATGATGAAGCTCTTTCAGGATGCCATTTTATTGCGAAAAGAAAATTTAGCTTTTCCATGTATTCTTAAGATATGTCCTCATCCTTGCTCCACTTCTTTACCCCTTCACAAATAGGAGAGCCTGAATCCCACCATGGGTAGTTGGCATATGTATTCATTTTTTATCATATAGGCCTGCATAGTCTCCTGTTCATGGATGGAGCATTTTACCATTTGAAATATGCCAGAGGGATCCTCAGTGAAATTGAAAAGATTTTGTTTATCAACTATATGGGTTGCCAGGATAATTTCTGGTTGTCCAGAAAGATTCTTGTAGTAATATCCTGGATGAATGTATAACTTTTATTGATTTACTTTCATATTTTACTGTGCGCTTTAACTCATTCAATAATCTCCTCCAGGGAATGGTTTCGCAATTGTGAACTCTTCTGCTGTGAAGAATTCTATATCTTTATGCCAAACAACTAGCAGATATTGGGGGAAGTTGATCGGGGACGATGTGTGTGATAAAGTTCAAAGAGATCATCTGAATAATACTAACAGGTGCGCAATCTAAGCCACTTTTTAAACCTTGTGGGTTAATTTGTACCCTACAGTTGTAACAACTCATGAATATTAGTAATTACGTCTGGTGACCTATAATTGTGGGAATGATACAGATGCTCACAGAAGCACCAATTCAGAAAATCCAGAGATATTTTCTTGTGTTTGTGGGAGTAACAACAAAGATGAATGTAATCAGTTGTTAGAGTGCAACCGGTTCTTAGTTAAGGTATGTATTGCTGCCTGCTCTTCCTTTTTTCATTTTTATTTCCTTTCTCTTCTTGAATTGAGTATTTGCTTGTCTCCAGTTCCTGATGGAAATTGAATTAGTGTTTGCTCAGTTGATGGAAACAGAAGAGGTAGTTCTTTAGTTTTTGGAGCCTTCAAGTCCAAACTAACCCTGGCTCTGTTTGCAAAAGGGGACTTCGAAGTGAGGCTGATGCTGTTAACAATGGGAATGCTAGCTTTTACGGAAGATATGTGCTCCGGGCTACACCCTGCATGTTTACTCCTGATGATGAGAGTGGAAGCTCTCAAGCTGCAGAGAAGTTCTTGACTTGTGCTCGAACTGAGGTATCCATTTCATGAAATCCGCTGATCTATTCCTTGCTAGAGACCCAAGTTTTTCATTCTAATAGTTCATGCTCTGCACATTAGGGTTACAAAGGTCGAAAACGAGAAGGCTTTTTGCATAATCGTCCTCAAGATGCAAATGGAAATGCTGGTTGCCTAGTTCCGCAAGAGCAGCTTAATGCTTGGCTGCATATTCATCGGCAAAAGCCACAGCAGAGAGGGCATCTGAATTTCTCAAGTTCTAATGTTGAATCAGATTGCCGGGTTGATCTCTTTGGTGTCTGTAAACCAGATAAGATTGTATGATGTTACTAATCTTGTACTTGCTGGTCTTATGCTATTCATTTCTCTAAATGCAGAAAGCATACACTCGCTATAAGCAGTTAAAAGGTTGGAAACATTTGGTGGTCTATAAATCACGGATACATGCTCTGGGTCTCTACACATCTCAGTTCATCTCTCGCGGAGCGATGGTCTGATCTAGCCCCGTATCTAGTTTAGACAATAAAATTGATGATTTTGAAATTCAGTCTCGGTTGATTTCTTCCTAGGTTGTCGAGTACGTAGGTGAGATAGTGGGGCTCCGGGTTGCAGACAGAAGAGAGAATGAATATCACTCAGGAAAGAAGTTACAGCATAAGAGTGCATGTTATTTCTTCAGGATAGACAAAGAACACATAATTGATGCCACTCGCAAGGGTGGGATTGCTCGATTTGTGAACCACTCGTGTGAGGTAACACTTTCTGGAATGTTCTCCATTTGAAGTGCTCGACTTGCACGGATTGTTTTTAATCTATCCTCTTGTTGTTTGACCAGCCTAACTGTGCTGCAAAAGTCATTTCTGTGAGGAATGAAAAGAAGGTAATGTTGCATTCCTACAATAGCTATCAAAAATAAGGCTCGATTTTCTCATTCAGAACGTAAACTGAACTAGATTAGAAGCAACTGCACAGAGCAAAGAGCAGGGTTTATCAAAAGGTGTCTTAAGAAATTTGATATGCAGGTTGTGTTTTTTGCTGAAAGAGACATATACCCTGGAGAGGAGATAACCTATGATTACCATTTTAATCATGAAGATGAAGGTGAAAAAATCCCTTGCCACTGTAATTCAAAGAATTGCAGGCGTTATCTGAATTGACAGACCCTCTTATCTTATTTTTTCTGTAAGTAGAATCTCCTATGTAACCTTCTTTTTTCGGTATGTTGTTTTCGCTGAGTTCCATGTGCATATTGTTTCTTCTGTATTATATATATGAAAGTACATAACCTTCTGGAGTTCTGGTTACCTTGCTTGATTTCTAGGTTGGAAAATTGGGGAAAAAAAAAAAAGTCACATGGATTATGTGCATTTGCATTCGTCTCGTAATAAATTAAAATAAATGTTACGAAGAACTCCTACGATTTCCAACTAAGAGATGGCCATTTTACAGATTTTAACTGCCGATCCAAATGTCTCCCTTAATGATTTACAAGCCCCTGAGGCCTCCTCTTGATGTGTATTTAGTAAGTAAACTATATAATAGAATTCTAAATGAAAGGTGTAATCTTTTGCAGCATATACATTCATTCAGGCACTGCAAAGACATAATTTAGAGCTTCAAAGGAAAGGGGTCATTTTATACTCATATATAGCATCTAAAGAGATAAAATGGGATGACGTTTAGATTTTTAGGAACCCCAGTTGGGAATATTGGCAGTGGCTTCATTCACCATTTTCACCAACGTAACCTGCCAAGTCATACATTCACAGTTAAAGCTCATTTTGAAATATATATATATATATATATATATATATATATAGAGAGAGAGAGAGAGAGAGAGAGAGAGAGAGAGATGCATCTTGGTTGTAAGAGATAATTTTGGAACTCAACAAGTATAAATGATTTCTGGGTTCGGTAGCCAACAGAGCATGTGGGAGGCTAAAGTCATAACAGCACATGTAACACAACTAGGGTGGGAGGCTAAAGTCATAACAGCACATGTAACACAACTAGGATGTTCAGTCATAAACTCTTAATCAAATAGGTTGCACCAAACCTACTAAAAATCTTTCATTTTGCCAGTTGATAAGGTTTGATTCCTCAAAAGGTCTACTTTTTCACCTGATAGTTTCGCCATTTATGGAGTTACACAATAAAAAGGCATATGGGGAACATACCACACTTTCTGGGACACCGGGAGGCGGCAAAGGGAGATTTCTTGGAGGCAAGACATTGTCGTATGATCTTTTGTCAAATCTCCACTCTCCGATCTTTCCATAAGTCAGCTTGCCCTGAATGGTTCGCATATATGAAATTCCAGTAAATTAAATACAGAAAACCAAAAAGAAAATAAAGGAAAACGCCACAGAAACAACAGCAAACAGGACCCAATTGGCCAAAGAAAAAAAAAAAAGAATACCTTCAAATCATAGTCGCATCCATAAGTATAATGTATTATGTACGCCTTGCCGATTTTCGTATCCCAAGGAGGCTGCTTGCAAATTTCGCAAAACAGGCAACTTTCAGGACTCGGGTCACAAAAATCACATAATCTATGCGAATATCTGAGCTACACATTTTCATCTCCTTTGTAGTTCAAGTTACATGCTTTAGCAGAGAGTTCAACTCAAGAAAACAAACTAACCAACCAAGTCACTTGGAGGTTTAACATCACAGACACAGCTCTCGGATGAGGATGTTAAAGATGATATCAGACATTAGACGAGATATATTTAACAATGATCAACAAAAACAGAAAAAAATTAGCCCGACCTGAATCATGAATTCCTTGTACAAGATGTTACTGATGCCGTGTAATGCTGATGCAACAGCATAAGCATACCTACATTCGCAAGAAAGAAACCATAAGAAGGTGTATGCAACTATTAGGCTCAAAAGATGTAGCTTACATCTCAAGGACCCATCCAAAAGCTTTATCTGCTTCGGGATCCTTCTTCATTGCTAAGGAAACATTCATCCAAGTGGGAGCTATCTTCTTCAGAGCGTCCTGTGACATAATTTGGAATTTCACATAAACCCCAAGGCCTCAGAGGAACAGTAAAAGAAAGAAAAACAAGCTAGAACCAGAACAAGAGAGGCTTTTGTGATTTAAAGATACCTTTCCTACTATGACGGGCGAGTTTCCAATTGGATCAATGTTAGTTATCCGTCCACTTTCCTCAGGGAAAAACTTCCTTAGCAGAGTCTCGTATTTCTTAGGCTCTATGTAGAAGAACTGGGAACGCAGCTCCCATGCCGTCTCTTGACAGGTTCGGGATGGGTTTGACCAGAATGTGGTCTGGCTCGGACATCAAAATGTAACTACATAGACGCAAGTAACAGATTAAATCATTTATCAGTAAGAATATCAGGATTATCAAAACAACCTATGATATGTAATCGAGAGCGTGCGTTTGCATACTCTTCTTCGATATTTGTTTGCTGAAGCCACTGCACGAAGGCCCAAGGTCTGTTCAGGACTATGTAACCCTGAAACAAGAAGAGAGGTAAGTCAAGATATCAGTTTGAAAACATTACTGCATTGTGTGGAGTTAAAAGATTATCGCCGAATACTTGAATAGATGTATCGAATTTCTTTGCCAACAATACCTCCAGAAATATCAAACAAATGGAAACCGCATTGACACGGGATTTGTCTGCACTGAATTACAACCCATTTTCTATTTCTAACCTCTCACACAATCAGAAATCTCATGCATCGGAAATTTTGAAATAAAAACCAGGCCTTTAATATATTAGAACCTCAAATGATATCTTTCAAGACGTATGAATGGAAATTGCCATCCAAATGCAAGTCAACAATGTCAAATCAGAAGCAACACACTAATGTGACCTGACGAATAACCCCAATAAGTGCTTTCTCAATTCTTTTTCTCCAAAAACTTAAACAGGTATATTAACACAATTAACCATCGAATTTCAAAGTCCACCATTCCCACTTCTGTTCATGACACAAGGGGGGAATTAGAGAGACAGAGAGGGGGGGAGAGAAATGAAGGTACCTGATCCATTCCAGAGGGGAGTGGCTGAGCAACGAAGGTGGGGATCTCATCCATGAATCTGTCGGGCTTGCCGGAATGCAAAATTCTAGTGAAGCCACCCATCTCAGAATTGGGCTTAGCTCTCTGTTTCTTGAACCAGTAATACATGACCCTGCACTGCCACGTGTTGTAGATCGAGTCGGAAGCCGTGACGGCTGTATGGAACAGCCTCTTGCTTCTCTTTGATGTGTCTGTGGGCATCTTGATGATGGGGTCGACTGAGAATGAAGAAGAAGCAGATTTTCTTGAGGGGTTTGAGGGGCCCGGGAAGTCTTGCTTGAGAGACGCATTTGCTGATATGATTATGTTGTACGTGATGAGTGCTGCTGAAAACGCTATCACCACCGTGAAGAACAAATTCCCACAACCCATGACTGGCGGATAAGGTGGTGGGGTGGGGAAGAGAGAGAGAGAGAGAGAGAGAGAGAGGGCAAGTAGTGGTTTCGTAGAGGGTAGAGGCGTAGAGGAAGGATGATGTTTGTTTACATTTCTCCTACGTGAGCTGGCACTGGTGGCGCGTTGGTGATCAATTGATTATTAAATATTAAACTCATAATGAATCAAAGACTTTAGACTAATTCTCTTGTCCTTGTCCGGATAAGAGAGTAATTACTAATCACTGTATTCATAATCAAAGACATTGGACTAATTCCCCTGTCCTTGTCCAGATTAGAGAGTAATTACTAATTACTGAATTCATAATCGAAGACTTTAGACTAATTCTCTTTTCCTTGTCCGGATTAGAGAGTAATTAGTAATTACTGCTACCCCAGTTCAGAGTTGACTCACTCCATGCTCCCTGATATTTTGTAGATCCATCCAGAGACTATTATTATTTATTACTGGAGATAAAAATGGGAAAGAAAATCTATATTTTGAGAAATGAACGGTTCATTTTTGCAACTATTTGCTGCGAAATAGTTTGTTAAATAATATGTATTTACTTATGTTTTTTCCGAATCGGATTTCCTACTCCATAATAATACCCCATCTCCTGCTCTACACTTTAGATGTGCGATACGTGTAAGTCTTAAAAATTTACTTACCAAATTAGATGTTTTGTCCAATTAATTATATTTTTTCAGTTATCTAATTTGATAAGTAAATTTTCAAGACTTACATGTATCGCACATCCAAAATGTAGGGCAAGAGATGGGACACTATTATGGAATAGAGGATCCAGTCCGCTTTTTTTCAGATTCATTCAATTAAATAATATGCATTTGCTACGCTGGATAGCACCAGTGTTTAATCAATGTTCAAGTGTTCGCGTTTAAATACGAAAATTCGAACGCAACGCAAATTAAGGTCATCAGCTCAGTCTTTCCTTTCTTATTTATCATAGGAAAAAATGAAATTTATTGTATAACTATTGAATACGTGCATATTTTCAATCTAATTACCTCATATAACGTATTGAGTGAAATGCACCGCCCAAGTAAACATATAATCAATAAGTTTTTCAATATTGATATTATTGGCTGAATAGTTCAATTTACAACATCTAAAAACTATGACCGGCAATTTAAAATACTTCTTGTTCTATTTTTTCAGTTATTGTTATCACCGTCACCTTATCCAGGAGCTGTAAGTCCCTCACTATTCCTTTTGGATTGCTTACCACACTTCTCATACTCTCTGGAAGACATGAAGTTTTGCAAAAACAATAATTTCTTAGTACAAAACATAATCATCTACAAGTGACCCAAGCCTTTCTAGCTTGCACCACCCTCAAACTATATCATCTTTTAAAGTCATTTACAAGCAGTGTACAAGGCTAAAAAGCATACGCTATTGGGAGATGCTCAGATTATCACAACATTGTCCCATTTCAGTAGCATGACATAGCTCATAGCTGCATAAGTCACTTTTTGCAAATTACTCTTCTTAAGGTGGTGTAAAAGGAAGGGTTCGTGGCTGATCAAACATGAGTCCTCATCTCTCGACCACTTGTTTGATACGGGGAAACCGATCTGCCCAAGAAGAATATCCTGCTTCCAATTTTATCAAATTATCATTCCACGGAGACATGCTTGAACAAGTGCATTCTACCATTTACTCTACACAAGAGTGAACAACATATATACCTGAGGTAACTATCTCATGAAGATCAGCCTCCGAGTTGACATCTTCGGCCATGAGATCCTGTATTGTACATTCAAAAGCAAAAACCATCACCTCACAGACCCAATGAAAAATTTGCTGTGTTCATAGCAATTAAGGAATGGCAAAATCAATGTTACACCCATTGACACCATAACAAGAGTCATTTTAGCAGAAATCCTTCAGGGATTATTATTGTTCCAATCCAACTTGCATGTAACACGCTAGTTACCTGCTGCTAGAAGCTTTGACCATTCTTTATGAAGTTCAGAATAAAATGAGTATCTCAAAATTCCCACCCCCAACTCAATGCAAAAACAGAATGAAGAAAATACATACATAAACGCATGCATATATATATATATATATGAGAGAGAGAGAGAGAGAGGAAATTACCTGACCATATGTAACCAAACTTCTCTTCATGAGATGTGACAGAGCAATCAGGTTGTCACTGTTAAAGTCTGGATGGTGTAGAAGATCTTCCTCAGAAGTTGAATCAAGTATTAATGAGCATATGCTTGATGCCATCATAATAACAAATGGGTCATCTCGATCCTCTGCATAACCATGCCAGAAATCGATGCATGTCCAAAGGGAAACAAAACAATTGAACTAGAAACTTGCAACTAAGATTGTGGTTCAATGACAAAAAGAAAACGAGGAAAAAGGAAGATCATACCAGTCCAATGTAACAATGCCTGCAAAAGCTTCACAGAACTAGAAATATCCAAGGAGACGTGAAGTTGCCCTCTCTATTCATGAAAGAAAATGGAAAATGAGACTTACAATCACTTAGATGTCTTTATTTACATTACTAAAATGCAGCTAAAGGCTATACCTTTAAAAGGAAATTCAAAATTGTATCACATGCCAACGATATTGTACTGCCATCCTCAGTCCTTGAGCTGCTTGAACCAATTAAAGACACAAGGTAGCCAACAACCTGGCATAAACATTTAAAGGTTCACATGCAATGCTCCCAACAAAAGGAAGATTATTCAAACACTATAATACTATCCCATGCCATATTAGTGCATATGCTACATGCACACTTAGGATGAAAACAACAAATCACGAAATTGATCATCAGAAGACAATCAATTAAGTCAAGATTGTGTGTCATCATAAGAAGAAATTAATTGGGGATAGAAAAAATAGATTATGCACCGAATTGCACAAAAGCATTTTCTTACTGTTCCGAAAGCCCCACTAGAGGCGAATACTTTACATCCGTCATTCTTCATTGTAATTTGGCACAGCATAGGGAGCAAAAAGGAGGTAGAGTAAAAGGTACTACATTTGAAAACATATCAAAAAGTTTCATCAATATTAAGCAATATTAAGCAAAAGCCAAACGCCAAATGCCTAGGAAATTTTTTAATCAAGTATCATGAGATTTGCAAACCTAGACTCGTCTTGCCCTTCAACTGAAAGCATATAACCAAGAAGTTCCTCGACCTTCTCTTTGCATGCACAAGGTGCTTCTGCAAGATAACTGAAACAACAGTAAAGCTGCAGTATCAGAAGTATGTCTAGTTTAAGTCAATTTTCACCCCCCATCATGCTAAGTTGTGGCTAAGCAATTTAAGATGATCTAAAGCCTCAAATAATAAAAGGACAAGTATCTCTTTGGTAAGTTGCTTAAATGCGAACCATTGTTAAACTCTTACTCTATGATTTACTTGTTTCAAGAAATGCATAGACTACAGTAGCTCCTAGCAAGCTTGTTTGCCTTTGTACATGCCTTGAAATGTATTATTTATGTTTCTAAATTGTCCAGCAAAATTTGCCTCTTCTATTAAGAAGGGAGATACACATTTTCATAATAGAAGCATGTAAGAAGAAATTGAAAGACCCCAATGATAAATGATGTTGTTTACATCTAATTGAAGTCAACCAAATTACAAGTAAAGAATGGAGAGGTAAGAAATGAAATAAAGATACCTCCCAACTATTCTGACAGAAGCCAAAAGGTCATCCCCTTTTCTCTCATCGTGGTCCTACAGAGAACATGATCAGATTCGGTCATAACTTTATTGCTTCATACAAAGACATGGTCTTACCTTGGCATCTTGCAAATAATCAAGGACCACACCAATTGTCTCATTGAGCCCACCAATGATTTTGCTCAAAGTGGTTTCACTGATGACAGAAGTTGAATTTGAATCTGCAAACCATTGCAATTGTCAACTGAAATGAAAAAGAGTTCATTGCTGACTCATATGCTTTCCTCATAATGAAATTAAACAACAAAAATGACCATGTATATTTAAAGGCCAAACCAAGGGCTTATGTATTTCAGAATTCATTAGTCCTACCCAGCAGCCAGTAAATATGCTCTACCCATCCATTTCCACGGACAGTCCCTCCAACCTCTCTTTCATATATCTCTATCTTTATATACATTGTCTTATATATAAAGAGTTTAGATCCTCAAGTAACCTAACAGAGACCTGATAGTACAGACCTTCTATGGGCACCTTGTGATAATTTCTCTTTGAAAGGAACAAAAAAGTCCAACTTTGAAACTTTTTCTCTCATGATTTAGAAAGACAGAGAGCATCAAGATAACAACAGAGATTTCAGACAATTTATGATTACATACCTTCGTTTTCACCTAATTTTGAGATGAGTTTGATAATCCTTTCTACCAAAGAGAAGGCAACGCCCAGATCCCTTAGCTTTATAAGAAAGGTTTCAGCATTTGGAGGAGCATTCTTAGAGGCTTCATATTTTAAGTATGCTAGCTCATTTAATATAACAGCAATTTCAACCCTAGATGACTCCAAAACAAGCAGTATACACCTGGAGAAAGCCATGGAGAAATAGAGCCACTATGTTAAACTAATCTAAGAATATTTATGAAAACAAAAACAGATTCCAAGAACAAAACAGAAATGGAAAGGGTCATTTTCAACACTTACCGGTCAGCAGGGAAAGAACTATGTGCAGCGTGTATGGTCCCAGGTCCAATTAGCCATTCTTCGCCAACAATGGATATGGCACAATCAGCAAGAACAAGAGCCTGAAGTTTCTCAGCAGGAGCTGCAGATCAGACAGAAGGTATGAGCTTCATAGAGGGTACAGCACACAACACAGACCATCGTAAGCAATACGAAGAAAATAGCCCAGCACAGAAAATGATAACTGCTTGACCAGATATCTCAAAAGAATTTTATATTCTCAAGTGGATATACCTACTCGATTCTGTAGAACATCCATGACACCAACACGTATGCTAGTAGACCAACCATCGCACATCATTGACTTAAGCACTGCATGTAGAGCTCCCTAAAGATCAGGCAGCGAAGCCTCAATAAGATTCCAAATAAATGCATCAAAGGATCAAGAATTATAGGCTGCACTAGACAAGTTAGCAGTTAATTAGATTTCAGACAACATGCGGTCAGGACAACCACCTAGTACTTCAGAAGTATAAATTGATCATTACAACACAGAACCTGGAAGCAATTAATCAACATGACCAGGCATTATACACCCGCTTTAATCAAATAAATGCACGATTAATTCAAAAAATGGGAACCAAGCCAGTGGCCAAGCTAACAGAGCGACATCTTCTCATCACAACCTAACTACTGTGTCAGCTGGGGAGAGAAAATGTGCACTTTCTCCTCAAATGAGGGGCAAAGTCCTGTTTAAGGAAAAATGCTATTCAAATATAATGACATTCTGCACATGAAAATTCTATTGAAGATAAACTTTCCCAGAAGGTAAAAGGAACTTCCATACTGCATAATTTGAAGACAATATAGTTGAGAGGAGGTGAAGCGCCTCAAATTTCAAAGCATTGTGTAGCACAGCAAATTGCTTCGCTATTGCAGCCACCTGGAACAACCAATAGACAAGAGTCCAATTCAAACTTAAGAAAAAATGACAAACAAATCAAGAAAATCCAAGGAAAAACTAAGTCACCATTTTTGATAGCTCTGATGAATGTTCAACATAGAGTTTTTCAGCAGGCAGATTGCTTATAATCAACTGAACAAGTTTCATGGCGAGCTCCATCACATGGGAACCTACACCACATTTAGCATCAGATCCTAGCCAACCAATTGTTTGAAGGAAGAAATATATAGACTACAGATTCTACATTGTAACTGAGGATAGGACCATATCCAACTCTTGGGGCAGAAAGATAGCCAAGCGCCATCAGGCTTCATCCAAACGGTACTACCATTGTCAATATCGCAAAACATAACAGATCACAAAATGATTCAACGTATAGCATAAAATACCTAAATCTATTAAAGCGGATCCACAAAATAACTGTTCTCAGCTTTGCAAATCTGTTGATTTGAAGAGAGACTCAAACTAATTACCATCTGGTAAAGTAGGCATCTGAGATGCCAGAATATTGACGCCTCCTGATTTGTACAAGGTTACCACTCCATTCTCATGAGTGGTGGATACCAAAAATAGAAATTCATAGCACTCCTCGCTGAGAGATGAACCAGATCTGCAATTCCAAAGAAACGTATAATTACTTCACAAGTAAGGAATGCAAAATGAGTTCCTGCTACCAGTAAGATTAGTTCACTCATAACGTGCAGAACACACCATGCAGATTTGAAGTGAAATCGCCAAACAAGTACTAGACAGCAATTTCACATTACAACAACATAGCATAACTCTGGTTAGGGATTGCCCAGAATCAAATTCTGTCAAAAGAGTGCAAGACACATGGGGAAGTTCAAGAAAGCAAAGTCACATTACGCAAAAGTGCACGGAAATTCACTCACCGCAACAGCAACAACAACAAAATGCAAAAGACAAAACAGTAGAAATACATACTCGCCGGACATAACCTCCAAAATAAGAGGAACTTTCAACAGCATTTCATCTGTAGAAGCAACCTGGGGAACCCTAGCAAACACGGCAAGCACGGTCACGGACAACCGCAAATAAGCATCGCGATCGGCATTATCACCTCCACTACTCGCTTTCCCCATTCCTGACACAAAAATAAATACAAAATTAAAAGCGAAGATAAATAATAATAAAACAGTTCTTGAGAAGAAGGATACGTGAAAACATACCAGTGAGTAAGAGGCGGTGTAGGAAAGTGGAGCCGAGGGCGTTGTGAGCATTTAGAATGGTTAGTTGGTCGTTTTTATCGCAGAATTTGGGGACTAGAAGAAGGCCAGCAAGGCGTTGAGAATCGTTTTTCCCTCTCAATAGCTTCATCAAATCTTCCATTGATGGAGCCGAAGAAGACGACGAAGAAGAAGAGGCGGAAGACGATGCTTGTAGAGATCTCTGATCACTTCCAAAAGTCGAACTCTCCGCCATTAGAGAGATAACAAAGAGACCTCAATGAAGCGTATAATTCTAGAGAGAGAGAGAAAAGATGAAAGGGTTCGGGTCGTGGGTACCTCAATCAGAACATGCTCGAAGGGTATAACTTTCATCGCAAGATCATAAGATGAAGACAACTAAAACCACATGATAGATTTGTTTGAGCCCAAATCATAGCCCAGATAGATTGTACCGATTGGCTTGGACTGTTTGTAAGCTGTGGGCCGTTAGAAAATACGACTAGCCCAAAACATGGCATAAAGCGTATTAAACACTATTTTTTGAGAGGCCTTTTTTTAAATGTGTTACAAGTCCAACAGGGTGGGAGGGGTCTGATGCAATTTTTTGTTGTGAGACGCCGTCGGTTTTCAATTGTAGTGACACGGTGTTGGCTGAATGTTGACTTGGCTACATGAAATGACGTCGTATGTGATCCTTGGGAGGCGACGCCGTTTTCTCTCGTCTCATGTGGCTGGTGCAAACGCCCATTGTATATGGGAGGAACCACTAATTGGTCGTGGACCTTGGTTGGGAAGGCAATTGGTGGCTAAGCGGCGCCCGCCACGGGTCCGAGCGGGAGTAGGGTCGAGAGGATCCGAGAGGGTCGGGTAAAAGGATTGTTTTAAACTGCTGCATCGAAGGGCTACCCACAATTTTGAATTTAGGTATTTTATTGTTGCGTTTCTTTGTGTTATAGGGCGCCACGTAAGGTGAGTTGGCCAATTGATCGCCCAACGGATTGAAGGTTGAAGATGTAGGGGAGCTCTATAAATAGGCGATCCATGGAGGTATGTTGACACACTGTGCTATGTGATTATATTGTTAAAGGCTGGTGTTGAGAAATATTTTAGCAGGCTTGGGGTAGATTTTTTGTCAATTTGCTTTGATGAAATTGCAAATGGTACTCACCAATGAAATATGAGAATGAGTTTTGCGTATAGGCTAAAATTGTGAGTGGATATTTGAGAAATTGAATGTTAATATAATTGTTTGGAGGTCATTTGTTTGGGTATTCTTATGAGTTTTCTTGCTACACTGTCGTTGAAGAAAATAGAGTAATACTTATCAATGAAAGAAAGAAATTAATTACTTGATTGTTTGACACTTTGCAAAATAATTTCCTAGGAGCATGTGGGAGTCAACTTCTTAGCCCACATCACTGTCCTATGCAACAACCCATGCTTGCGTAGGTTAGATAACAATAAGTTTGTTGGAACCAAATCTGGAAGAAAGGCCATTTTAAGCAATTTTCCTCTCAAAATCATTACACGATCTACTATATCATGACAGACACCATTCATCAGAGTATTACAAGTACCTGTATCTAGAACCATTCATATTCGAGGCCCAACCACTAAACTGCTGACTATTTGTCAAATTTTCTGCATTTAACATGTCGACCTGCTTGCAGTATGCACTTATCAAAGTGTGACTAAACTATACTGAATTTTATTTTGCTATAATTATGACTTTGATAACCCGTAACAAAAAAATAGTGTTTAAATTTATATTTATTAACAATCAATAGTGTATATATAATATTTAAATTTGTAATTATTGATGATTGTGGACACCCCTACATCAAAATGGCAGTGACTACGATTTATAACCCTGTTTCTCTGTTTAAACTGCATGACAATGACCACCACTTTTACTACATTGTTCAATGCAGTGGCTTTAAAAGAAACTGCCTACTTCATTTAAAAAATTATAAGCACCCTGTTAATAATTTAATCTTGAGTCTATATATAATAAATTAGTTGGCCCCATGGATGGAAACTAAGAGAGTGTTTGGCTAAGCTTATTTCAAACGCCTTATAAGCTCTTGCATCTTACAAGATGTTTTAGGAGCTTCTAAGATGAATGAGCTTATTTTCAAAATAAGCTCTAAAAATATTTGGATAAATAAGATAGTGGATTTTATTTGATACTTGGGTGTTTGGTAAAATAAGCTCTTAACATTGGTATAATGATTAGAAAGGACATGCTATGATTGTGAACATATAAATGACTATTTATTGGCATATTTATGTCTAGTCATTGTAAAGTATTATTATAAGTATTATAAATTAGTTTACCTTCAAATAAAGTTCTAATAGTACAAATTTTGAAAAGTAAAAAACAATAAATTTGAAATTAGATAAACCATGGCTTCATTTGATTATGGTGATTAGATTCAACTCTCAAAAATGTATTTTGTGGCATTGGGTCATATTTTTGGAGGTGGACTCCCAATTTGATTTGTCATTTTATATACTTTTTAGGTATATATTATGGACTAATCTACGAATTTGATTCATGATAATAGATTGCATTGAATTGGAATGTCCCATTTATCCTTCATTTTAAAGTCGGAAAGAAAAGGTAGGCCACAAGAATGGAGGAAGAGGGATAGAAAAGTAAATCTATAATTAATATCTTCCAACAACTAAATTCAACTCCCATAATAACACACCCCCATGAAATTGAATATTGCTCAAAACCATGTATTTAGTAGATGTCTTTATGGATTGTGGGATTTCATTACATGGTAGTATAATGAATCAAATGTGGTTCATCTAATGGATTAAAATGTGTATTATATGGTAATACAATGAATAAAATGAAGCCCATAAAAAACAATTTGATATTAGATATATATCTTTTTCTTTTCTTTAGCCTGGCCGAATCAATAATGGAAATAATGTCTAATTATCAAACAAGATGTAACTTTTTCGTAATTCATGAATTGACCGTTTCATAATCAATTTTGATTTGATCTAAAAGCCCATTTTTAATTTTCAATATCGTATCGATTTTTTATAAGTTTGGCTTGATGCCTGATGATACTTCTTATCTACTTAGTGTCTTTAAATTCAAAATGCCTCTTTTATGTTTTATCAACAAAAAGCACACACTCATTTTTAACTATCATAATTTGTTAATAAAATTAACTAATATTTAAGGAAATACAATTTAGGAATCTAATAAAATATTTGAATCATAAATTCACAAAAAAAAATCTGAATCATGAATATACCCCAAAAAAATACAGGTAAAAGTAAAATTAATGTCACATGTACTTAAAAAGTGCTACTAAAATTTAAAAGTGATGTAACAATTTTAAACACAAGTCTTAAATTCATACACATATTATAAGAAAAAAATAATAATAAACCTTCAACCCCTTTGAGAAATTTCCATAGCACTTGAATCATGCAATGCCTTCCAATAAACGCTACTCAGATTATCTTCATTTTCAACGCTAGTAGCTCTAGTTTCTATAACACGTTCAATCCGTGGCTCATAATTTTCATCCTCAGCTATTTGAAATGCCTTGTCAGTAACCTTTTTCTTTCTTATATAAGTGTGAATTGGAAGACCTTCTATCATTACATTACATATACATACACAGAAATATTTTCCCATAAATATTTGCATGGTATTAGATGCCATTTAGCCGTTGAATCACATAATATACACTCAAACAAGAATCTATCAAAGTGAAAGTGGTTCTAAATATTTGTAAAGGATTTTCTCCTAGTTTGAGGACTAACGCATATTCACATACATTTAATATTAGTTTTCTAAGAGAGAGAGAGAGAGAATGAAACCAACTAGGATTTCTTTATTGTAAGCAAGAACATCAATGAAGAATGGCAACAAAATATATGCACTTATGCATAGTATGAACCAATTGTTCTTCGAAGCTACTACTAATGGAACTACTCGACCTAAATCCTGTCATTTCCTAATAGACAGCACAAACATTTTTTGGGGGTGCGGAACAAAGGCAGAAAAGCCCTTAATTTTACATGGGGAAACATGCTATTCCAACCTTCACCATCTCAAAAGGAATATGAAAATAGAAACAAGAATAAAACTCCATATTTTGACCATTTAATCCATATACGGAGGCTAAACACCTAATATACACAAGAATTTTCCCTCTAACTACCTAGTAAACTAAAGATACTGATGAAGATACATACACTATCTCCATGATTGATAGAACTAAACATGAATATATTGCATCAATCATGTTCCTACTGTACTACATTTATAATCAATCAATCAGGACTACGTAAAAGTTTCATCAAATCTTCAAACATAAAACAATGAACATAAAATACAATTACTTAATATCAAAAACAATCAAACAAAACTAAAGATTTGCAAAACAATCACACCAAAACTAATCTTGATTCTTGCCACTCTATCTATTAACAAAAGCCCAGTTCATTCAATGTCTCAATTCACACACACACTCTCTCTCTCTCTCTCTGTTTTTCACAAAATACTACTAATCATCATCTGATTTTTGTTCATAAACCCCATTAACAACTCTCTACCATAAGAATTGCGGCATACATGTGGCGACACAAGTACCACTTGAAGAAACTCTTTGTTCAACACAACTTCAATCTCCATTCAGCAACTTTCAGCTGAAATTTACCCAATTAAACATCACTTTAGACCAAAAAATTATTCCAAGTGAGAAAAAAAAAAGGTTCAAAGAAAATTATATGGAAAGCGAGAGCGGAAAGTAGGACGAACTGGGTTTGCATTGAACTGAGAATAATGGACGGCGGAGTAGCGGAGGAGTAGCGGCAGAGCTTTGGTTCGAAGGTTGACGAGCAGCAAAGAATCGAAAACAAATTCAATGATATTCATCCAAAAAAGGAAAAAAACCCATCGATTAAACAAAAAGATGAAGGTAAATAGGTCTTTACTTACATATTTAGGACCAAGGTGAAGATGATTTTGTTGTTTTCTCTGGTAAAAAATTGGCGTCGTTGCAGCTTGTGAAGTGCTCGTCCTTTCTAAGGTTTGAGAGATTTTCTGTGAGTTTGGGTGGAAGACGCTAATTATAAGAGGGGTAAAGTGGGAATATCAAAATTTCAGGTATAGAGCTATCAGATCCTAAAAAAATAAGTTAGGATAGGGTTACTTATTTTTTAAGATCATAACTTATTTTTTTAAGATTTTATAACATGCAAAACATCTTATTTTAACATCTTATAAACTCTTTTGAAAAAAATAATAACCAAACACTTTACAAGAGCTTATAAGCTCCTCAACATTTTATAAGCTCTTATAAAATGTTTCTATGCTTCTCAACATTTGATATAATTGTTTGGAGATCATTTATTTGGGTGTTGTTATGAGTTTTCTTGCTAAAGTGCCAATGAAGAAAATTGAGCAATACTTGTCTATGAAAGAGAGAAATTAATTACTTGGTTGTTTGGTACTTTGTTATGCGATTCATAGAGAGTATAGTTCTATGATTTTAATGACTTTGGCAATTTTTGGTTTTAAGTTGTTGTATGAGTAATGCTATCATTGATGGTAGAAAACAATAATTGAAAAGGAAATCCCTTAAAAAGTCTTGCACAATATATAGCTGTCTATTATCATCTATGCATATGCTTTTAATATCAATTGTTGAATACCTAGCTAGAGGTGAAACTCAAGTTCAGTGATAGACAATTGTGTGGTTAGGTCTAATCTAATCTTTTGGAGCTTGATCAACATATATGTGTTGTACCTTAGGCAATCTATGACATGCGGTGCTGTATATGTGAATAGAATATGAGAATATTGAGCTCGAAAATTCCAAATATTTTTAATACAATTAGCTCTCTATATTGAAGAAAATTGGCTTATTCTTTATATATATATATAAGAAAGTTTCCTAATTCACTGTTTCATAATTGGATGTATTCATAATTTTGCTTTGCACTAAGAATATTGGGTTCCATCCCATCATATTTTAATTATGTTAACAACGTTGTGTTTGGTGTTTTGAAGAACAATTTTGATGAAGTGCTTAAGATCTCATTTGTTGGTAATTGTGTGCATATTATTCATCAATGTCATTGACTTTTGTTTTCTTCATTTGAGCATTTACTTATTCTTTGGTAATCCTATAATAACTCTAGTTGCATATGCCTATCGATTAGTGGCGAAAAATGTAATTCTTGAAAGTGTCTACTTAGTACATTGTTCAGATACTTCCATAGAATTCCTTATTGCTTCATCAATCTATTGCTTTCATCAAAATAAGGAAGGCCTTCCCTTAGGATGCGAAGTGGAACCTCTTTGCAGACCTCTTCCCATTCATCTTTCCTTTGGGATGATACAATCATGCTCTATGGAATAGTAGTAGGGTCTTAAATACCTTTCTTCGCTCGAAGCCAATTCAAGAAAAAGCATACACATTCGGAGTCTTCGTGGGAAGTCAACCTATCATCTGACACTGGCATGTATTGACAATAGTAAGAGCAAAAAATAATTTTATTTTAATATAAGGAAGAACGTATAAGTATGAAACAATTATATTGAGTTAGGGGGGAGAAACAATAATACTTAATAATCAAACAAAGAATATATATAAAATTAAGAGCTAGATGGGAAAAAAGAAGCATGTGATAATGGATAGCATGATAAAGAAGAACAAACCTCTTACAAGGAAAAACTTTTAAGAATGAAGTGCATAGCAAACGTGTCCAAGATGTATATCATTCAATGCTTCCTGATGAAAAGGAAGATTTTTTAGCCCTACGGCATGAGCAATATTGGCGGCGCAAGTAATGGGCGAAACCAAATGCAAGTGTCCCCAAAACTGAGACAACTATCACAAATAATGTCTCGCAATTTGTAGAGGTTGAAAAAGACAATGTTGTGGGGGAGAATTCAACATTGTCCAGGATTGTATGAGTATGCTACACTTGCCATCAAATTGTATTAATATCCAAGTTCCTATCTCATTGTGAGAAGACACACATTTCATGTCTGGTATAAGGATACTAGGCTTGTCCCGTCTAACACATAATGGGGTAGGAGTTAGTGGGGAGAGTGGGAGTGCTTATGAATTTGATCAAGCTATATCAACATTGCACTCAACTGAAGAGGCAACAAGTACTACATCATGAGGGAATGTTGGCACAATATCAGGAAAATGCTGTTACACAGACCACCCATGTATTGAGCCTTTGCATATTACTACAAATGAATTGCCGGGTACGCAATTTATTTATATTGGATGTAAGGCATTAACATTAATATTTTGTTCATACATCGAAAAGTTTCACTCTTTTGTAACGGGCCTCTTTTTATGAAAAGATACAAGAGGGCCACTTTATGTAATTAGACAGGCCCACTTTCCACTGGTTTTGTATAAGGAGAACTAGAAAATGGCAACTTTTATTACCTACAAAGCCCAGCTACTGCCAACTTTTCAATATGCCAGCCCACTCTGCTTTACCCCACTTTCATATAATATCATTTAAATTTCTACGATCTGAAATCTTCACCCAACAATAATTAAGCGTTAACACAAATACATCACACCAGCTCCTATGGGCACCGCGTGCCCACTATTGTATATATATATATACATGTCACAAAAATCCGACCTGGATTTGTATATCCGAATGCCACCCGAATCCTATAAAATTTGTACGTTATTATTACCAAATTTGAATCAGATAAAAACTTTGAAATTGGATACGAAAATCGAATCCAAGTAACAATGATTAAAATTATAAAAATAAATTAAACATTGACCAACAAAAAATATTTTTAAATCATTTTTAAAAATATATACATAATTACATTATTAAGTAAATTACCCCAAAAAATATTGATGACTCAGGTGCCACGTCACTACGCCACGTCACTACAAGCCTCAAATCCGCCTAAGAGGGTGTTTGGCTAAGCTTATTTAAAATATCTTATAAGCTCCTACATCTTATAAGATGTTTTAGGAGCTTATAAGATGTTGGATCTTATTTTAAAAATAAGTTATTAAAGTGTTTGGATAAATAAGAAGGGGTATAGCTTATAAGATATTAGTAATGACAATATTGTAATTAATTTGGTTGAAAATAAAAGAGTTTGGTAAATCTTAAAAAATAAGTTGCTACCTCCTTACTTTTTTAAAAAGAGCTTATAAGCTCTTAAACATCTTATTTGAGGAGCTTATAAGCTCCACCTCCAAAATATTTGCCAAACACTTTGCATCATCTTATAAACTCTCAAACATCTTATAAGATGTTTTGAGGAGCTTATAAGCTTAGCCAAACACCCTCTAAGTAGGGAATTACGGCCCTCGATACAACGATGGCACTTGAAAGGGCTCACAAGCTGACCTCTTTCCCTCGAAAGCCCCAAAAGACGCCAACATGCTATCACTGGTATCCTCGAACTGGGATGCGGCCCTCGAGGGCGCCCTTATCGAGAGCAAGATCCCACACTTGGCCGTTGCAAGATTGGGCATCCAACGGGCACAAGTCCAGCTGGCGACCTCTGACAAGAGCAGCCCACTACTACCTAACACATCCCAGTGGCACATGGGTCCATCCCATCAGTCTCCAGCGCATTAAATGTCAAGTCATAAATACAATCCTTGGTCATAAATGCCCAAGATACACATTTATTGCCAACAAGGCCCCTCATTAATGAAGAGTGGGAGTAGCTGCCAATAGGATTCATGGAAGGGGCAAAAGGCACATGTCAGCATGGCTACAGTGCCGAAAGTGACCGGTTCCCATCAACCATGTCACATCTAGGCTCCTCACTCTCATATAAAAGCCCTCAATGGCTCTCCACCCTAGGGTAAGACATACATCACATTCTGAAACCTAAACACTTTGGCTTCTAAGCTAGTGTTCATCATCTTCTTCACCCATTTATCCTCAATTGACTTGAGCGTCGGAGAGCCTACGCCGGGGCAAAATCGACTAGTCTCACGTGCGTTCCTCCATCTTTGGTAGGTGGGCCACCAGCAAGAACATCTCTGAGTACAATTTACCCTGACACGTGGTCAAACCAAGATCGGACGCATCAAATATAAACCAATGTTTTATTGATTATAATGTCATGCATATTGAATCTTTTTGAAAACCTTTATTAACAATTAATATATTAAATTAATAAAAAGTATAATTAACATTTTCATTTGAATTTTCTTCATTAAACTATATTATAATTGTTCTAAATTCTTGTATTTCAATGGATTTAGTGGTCGCTATATATGCCAATGGCATTATTCATGGTTGTCGACATAATTATGTTTACTGGCTAGGATATTTGCAATCACATAATTAACTTCGATTTGTGAAGATAAACCACATTCACGCTCACGATAAGCTCAAATTATTAGAGGAAGCACATAATTTTCTCCTTGAATTGGGTGTTTATATATACTCCACCATGAAATTTTTTAGTATGTATAGCCCCTCCCTCCAACTCATTTCTCCCATGCATATGCATGCACAATTAATTAATCAACCACATCATCTCTCATTCTTCTACATAAATTCATTAATTTTACCATCCAAATTAAACTCTCATCTCCATTTGGCCCCCACCCACACACCCCCTCCCCCCAACCTCAGCTAACTCCATTTTTATGCTATCATTAATTTATATGTGATACCGCTAACAATTCAAATAATTATTATAAATCTCCTCCTTTAATATTAACCATCCTGCTTTTGAATTGTTGGGCCTTTAATTAAAAGATGGAGGAGGAGCACGAGATGAGCGGTTTGAGGACGAGCCGGCGCAAGAAATCCTCCGGCGGCGGCCTCTCCGGTTGTTTTGGCGGCGGCACCGGCACCCACCACCACCACCACCACCACCACCACCAGCGGCGCCGCTCCATGGACTTGGCCGGAGTTGGATGGTTCAAATCCAAGCCCAAGAGCAATGACACGGCGCCCGGGGGCAAAGGCAGCTGCAGCAGCAACTTCATCTCACGTATAACGCACCACCGCCGCTATGCCTCCGCCGATCAATTCACCTACGATCCGCTCAGCTATGCTCTCAACTTCGAGAATGATGCAACGCCCTCCTCCTCCTCCGAGCTCGATCATGTCCCTCCCAACTTCACCTCCAGGTTACCTGTGTCGCCGCCAAGGAGCAGGACACACGGGCCCGATCATCATTTGCCAAGAACGCCGTTGCCTGAGGCAGCCGATCATCACACCATGCCCACGTCCACATCCAAGTCCACGGCGAGTGATGATTTGAGAAGAGGATTCGAGGCGCTATCGGTGCGCATGAAGAAGGAGCCGAGGGCACCGGCAGATCAATTGGCGCCATCGTCTCCTCGGGCGCATGAAGAGGTAACGTCGCCGGGGGCCATTTCTTCCAACCGGCGGGGGGTTTTAGTCCAGTTGTGTTGATTATTGATTAATTAATTAACTGATTTGGATGCCAAATCTCGAACAAATTCATATATCACATCAACTATATTTGTTTCTTGCCCAACTTTTGTTCTTCAAAGAGCAATACTTTGTTGTACCGATACATATAATTTTCATAAGCATTTATGATCGACAATTTCAATGTAATTTTGTTCTGCCCTTGCTTTTACTAGTTGTTTACATGGTATGGTTACGAATCTTCATCAGCTAGTACACAATTCAAATAATATAGTTCATTGTTGTCAAGTTAATCATCAAACACAAAGTTTAAAAATTGATTGTTCGGGCATTCAGTACATTAATCATCAAGAACTAATTAAAATATATTAATAATTTATAAATATAATATTTAATATGCAATTTAAAACCCAAAGCTCATCAACCCCGTATGGCTAATAAAACTGATATCTGAAACTCATTAATAACAAACACTTATTGATCAGATGCATAATG
This sequence comes from Petrea volubilis, assembly GCA_026212405.1. Taxonomy (NCBI): domain Eukaryota; kingdom Viridiplantae; phylum Streptophyta; class Magnoliopsida; order Lamiales; family Verbenaceae; genus Petrea; species Petrea volubilis. Next base: position 23,789,109 of record CM047880.1, read on the forward strand.
GATCTGTTTATGGAATAACAAACTTTTAATGCCCACGAACAAAACTAGGTTAATAATGAATCTGTTTATGACTAGTAGATATATACATACAATCATACATGTTTTCCACTGTAAATGTGATTGCCTTATCCTCAAAATTTGGCTTTGTTTCTTGATGGGCCACAACACAAGAACAAGAAGAGAAGACCTTTGTTTCATGGACCACCACTTTACCACTTGTCTTTCTCCAACACACACACACACACACACACACACACACACACACAACTCATACAACAAACTAAAATTATACTGCACAAAAACTCATACACACCCTACCGACTCTGAACCAAATTACAACCTTCTTTTACTTTGTTAGTCATCACTGCAAACCTGATCAACTTTAGGGATGGCAAAATGGTTCTTAACCCGCTAATTGAACCCAACCAATATGATTTTGTGTTGAGTTGGATTGGATCTCATGTGATTGGTGTTGATATTGAATTCTAATTGAGTTGATGATGGATTGGTAATGGGTTCATGTTGGGTTCTAAATGGGTTACTTCATAAAAAAAAGGGATAATTACTCCGACCACCCCTGAGGTTTGGCCTAATTACAAATAACACCCCCTTGTATCGAATATTACCAATACCCCCCTATATTTTGTTGCCGTCTTACAATTTTCACCTTTCGTTAAGTTGACTAACAGTCAACGTTTGCCCTCCGACGTGATCTCCCGAAATTACCCTTCTGAAGGCGGGAATGCAATTTAAACAAATATGAATTGACTCATTTACCCTTAGGGTGTTTATGGTAAATAATATCATTATTTGAGGGGTTTCATGAAAATTATGTACAATTTCAGGGGGTTTAATGTAATGTTTTTGTTAAATACATATATACATAAATATATATATACACATAAATATATACATAAACATAAATATATATACATAAACATAAACATAAATATATATATATATATATACAAATACATAAATATACACATAAATATATATACATAATTATACACAGACACACACATACATATATACATAAATATATATATATATACACAACCATCCCCTTCGCCGCCGCCCGCCGCCCGCCGCCGCCGCCTTCGCCGCCGCCCGCCTCTGAGACAGAGAGAGATCGAGAGACAGAGAGAGACAGAGATAGAGAGATCGAGAGAGAGGGGCGAGAGATCTATAGGGAGAGAGAGACCATTGCCACCATTGCCGCCCGTCTTCTACCTCGGCCGCCGCAGCCCGTCCTCTGCCCGCCGCCGCCGCCCGTCCTCCTTCGCTTTCGCCGCCGCCTGTCCTCCTCCGCCGCTGCAGCCCGTCCTCTGCCTCCGCCGCCGCTGCTCGTCCTGGTTCGCCGCCGCCGCCGCCGCTGCGCGTGAGAGAGAGATACTGAGGGGGGAGGGGCGAGACGGGGGGGAGAGACAGAGAGATGCGGAGGGAGGGTGGGAGACGGGGGGGAGAGACAGAGAGATGGGGGAAGGGGAGAGAGAGGCTGGGGGGGAAGGGTGGGAGACGGGGGGGAGAGACAGAGAGATGGGGAGGGAGGGGAAGAGAGAGGCCGGGGGGGAGGGTGGGAGGTGGTGACGGGGGGTGGGGTGGGGGGGGGGTTTAAGTTAGGGTTTTATTTGAGAGATGGTAAATTTTTTTCCAATTAAGGGTATTTTGGTCAATTCAATTTTATACTTATTTTTTTATTTTTTAAATAAAAAAATATTTCAAATATTTAAGGGGTAAAAATGACATTTTATTATTTCCGTCTATCTTACAAAAAAGTCCACAAAACTCAGGGGGGTATCGGTAATTTCCGATACAAGGGGGTGTTATTTGTAATTAGGTCAAACCTCAGGGGTGGTCGGAGTAATTATCCCTAAAAAAAAATATTTATTTTTTATTTGATTTTAATTCATTTTAATATTCTAAAATCATCTAAAGAGTATAAGAATTTGTAATTTTAATTTATTTTTCCTTGGTTTTGATTAAACATACAAGAATGATGCATTGAGCCCATTAGGAACTATTTCAAACTCATCTACAACCCACCTTCAACTCATTTTCAATCCAACCCATCTCAAACCTATTTTTTAAAACCCATTTCCAACCCAACCCAATATTACTCATCCCAACCCTCCCAATTGCTAACCCCTCTAGATTTGGTATTTATGATAGAGAAGTTGTATGTCAGATTCAAACCCAACTAGATGCGTATCTTCCATGAAGAACACCCCCCCCCCCCCCCCCCTATTCCTATACACATAACACACGCACGCACGCACGCTAAGGTGGAGACTGGAATTGGAGAAGTTGAACTTGAACCCAGAACCTCTCTCACATTAAGGAGGAGGCGATGCATTGATACCATCAAACATCAAGTCTAGAATTCTCTGTGTAGTGTGTATTGTGAATTGTATATAGGGGACATGATGTAAAGGTCGAAAACCAAAAGGGACTTATTTCTATTGTTATGGGTTTTGAAGGTACTGGTGTATTTTCCAGCTCACAGACAAAACAGTGATGGTATACTTTTCCTGGATTTCGACGTTGATGGCACATTGCCCCCATGTTGACTGTACAAGAGAAAAGAGAATAAGAAGAAGAAAAAGAAATGTTTCAGACATGTCCCATGGCATGAGACAAGCAGCTAAATTGATGGCTTCTGAATCAACACAAACAGTCTTTTTCATGATTTGGGTATTCGTTAAGATTGTTTTCGAAATTATTTTTAAGTATGACATTGTAGAAAAACAGAGATTGTAGATAAAATAAATAAAAGGAAATAAATTGCTGAAATTTAGACATATTGACAAATAGAATACAATAAAATCAATGCAATCCTCCTGTCCTCTGTATGTCTTTTACCCTCCTTGAGAAATGGGTGGAATGCACAATAAATGTCTATACATTTACAAGATCTCAAACATAGGAGAGCACAACAAGAAATGAAACAAGCAGAATTATAAACAGGTACCATGGGATCATGAGGCGACACTGAGTTAGTTTGTCTAGAACATAGTGTATCCATCATCCTGACTCGTCCCGAGGTAAAATAAAATGGCCATGACGAATATGAAAAAGGATGAAAGCTCCATTGCTAACGCTCCCCAACCAATTACACCAGCATGCTTCAGAATAACTGGTATAGCAATGCTACCAACTGCTGAAGCACCGGTCAGGAATTTAGTTGCATCTATCCAACTGCAAAATTTGTTTGTTAAAATACCAAGTGTAAGGCCACAAAGAAAAAAATTAATCTGAAAGAAAGAATAATTTTTGCATTTCATACAAGTTGGAGGAGAAAAGGTAAATTTTCAATCAGTCTGAACTTTACCCACTGGAAGACTCAGAATAGAGAGAAGAAGTATCGGACCCAGCAAAGAAGAGTAGAGGCATTGGTAGAAGAACATACATTAATACTGCAAGAGAAACAATGGAGCATTAATATATGCAAATAAGCTTGGAAAATAGGGAACAATCAGATGCCTAATAAATTAGTAAAAGTGTTCATGATCCACCTTAACAATAATTGATTTAGAACATGCAAGCAAGATAATCCCCATACGTATTATGCATTTACACTTCAGCGTTGCTATATGCTATATGCTATATGCATAAGACAAACATAACCATTAAAAAGTTGAAGATTTTGATTATCTGATGCCAGCTGGTTGTGTGACAAATAGTTTTTCTTTATATTTCTATTCTTTGATTTACTCTTTAGAATTCAACCTGTTCCTCCAGAACGATGATTCCAAGCTAAAAGTTAATTTGTGGCACATGAATAAATACTTAAGATTGAACACACGTAATCTGTGGTTGCTTTTCAGGAAGCATACACTGACACTGTTTACATAGTCTTCTTTTTATTTTGTAATATATTATTTATACTTCGACTCTCTCAGTTTATCGAAAACATTTACGATCACATGTCATAAGGTGATACAGGAGTATTGCTGGAAAAAGCACAACTAAATACACAAAATATCTGGGTGATTTCCTCCACTTAGTAAACACAGCTTCACTATTGTTGGTGACAAGGTCACTCTAAAAAATGAATTAAAAGTTGATTTCCGAAAAATATATATATATATAACTTTCAGCCAGAGACTTAAAGATTCATACAAGAAACAAGAAAACTGATGAGTTTTTTGAACAATAGTATCGGTATTTCAGCAGAGACAAATTGAAGATGCACACCTGTTAACATCGGCCACCAATTATTGTACAGAGCGCATGCCTGAAACATCATCAGAATAATCACTAATATGATTATAATAATTAACAAGATTCAACCGTAAGTGATAAGCCAAAGGCAATTATAAGTGCAGTATGGAGAGGACCAGTATTTGCAATACAATGCCCCCTGATACAAGAATTGCCAACATGGCAAGTTTCCCAGACTGCAAGCAAGCTCTAATGTGACCAGGCAAGTCCGCCATTCTGACCTTGCTCACAGAAAGAATACCTATGAACAAACAAAACACTGATAAAGAACACATTCAGGTGAGGAATGCAAATGTGTTGAACTAAATTACAACTAAAAGTCCATGCCTAATATATAATAGTTTAGAGGTTATGATTTAAATAAATAGAAACATTAGAAACTAGTAGACTGAAGAAAATTTAGCAAAAGGGATGGAAAGAGATTGACAGTTTTCATTTTATATAAGCATGTTTGCCGAGTAGATATAGTTGCATGTGATTATAATGGCTACCAGACTGCTAATAAGATGGTACATTACAAGCAAAACATACATTTGAATTGAAGGAGATCATTTTTGCCATATTTCTCTAACCTGCGTTCAACATATTCTTCCCAGCAAACATGATAGAAGACTGCCCTAATCAATGAACATTATCCTAAAAGTAGTTTATCATAGTTAAGGGTTGAGAAGACGTGGGAAAAGGGTTTAGAATGAACTGTTTTCAAGCCTGACAATGAGACTAATAAAGGGGGACTTTCTCTCTTTCATCAAAATAAGGTGTTATTTTGATACTTGGTACAAGCTTTATGAAACTATGCTCAAATTTATTAATTTCAGAGGTTTGCCCATTAGAAGAGTTGTGGTTTACAATTCAATGAACACAAGCATGAACACGATTCAAGAAAATGAACTGCAATAACTGACAAAGACTAAAAGAAAACAGTATAATATTGCATTATGCACAATCAATTTCAAGCACAATTTCATAGTCGCGTCTTAATGGCTTCTTGGTATTGTATGCAATGGTTTATCAACTACACCAATCTTGTTCTCGGAGCCTAACTAAACGCATATGAAGCAAATGCCTTTCATTCATGTTCCAAATCGAGCAAATCTGTTCTGTGCAAGATGCCAATTATTCTAAGAACTGAATAGCTCATTTCAGCTTTCACATGGTTTATGGGTTTAAATCCAACAAACATGCCGGTAAGGCGAAAGCCACTCTGAGTCTCCGACTCATTGTTTGAAAGCCACTTATTCCTATTGTGCAAGCCTTCGGACTTAATAGTTGTTTATTCATCCAGCAAACATGACACTATGAAGCAAAAGATACCAGTAAGTTAATATCCTCATCTGCCGCAAGGCATCCCAGAACCCGGAATGCATCGGAAACCGCTTTGATTCAACACTCGCTTGTAAGATAACTGAAGATACATGTGCCCTCACATTCATTATTCCGAATCTTCTAATTATCAATCCCTACAACTTCTTCGATATCTTATCCAGAAATATACGAACTAGCAGAGATCACAAGTCAATCACATTAAGGGGTTTAGATTCTTAATCCAGTACAATAACTAGCACGAATTGTTGTTGAATTTAAAGGGAATTTTTGGACACAAAACAATAATTTCTGAACACACACGCACGCACAAAGAATGACATGATATCAGAACTTGCTCAATTAGAATACAAAAACGCACGCATTTCTGCACGAATGCAGTGCACAAAACTGCAGACTATAGACTTATGATTCATTATGGGGTTTGGGTGTAAACATACCAGAAAGGGCTGCGAGGATTGGAAACTGCGAAATCAATCCAAGCGTTTTGCTATTTTGATTGCTGAATTGCAAACAACCTGTGAATAATATCGCAAACAGATACAGGCTTGCGTAGTTCTGAGAATGGAAGAGTGGGACAGAGAGAGAGAGAGAGAGAGAATTGGGGTAACTGCGTTAAGTGTAACTAGAGATTCTCGTGTTAGGTAATAATCTATGAAATTCTACATTTGTTAGTATTGTTGGATTTCTACAACTAAAATTATAAATATTTATTCAATTTTTATATGAATATAATAGCGATACTTTTAAATTTATACGAAGTGAAATGTAAAATAATTTTAAAAAATAATTAAATGAAAATGTTAAAAAATATTCAAGAATGTGATACCAGATTCAAAAAGTAAAAAAAAAAAAGAAAAAAAAGAAAAATTAAACTTAAAGTAGTGGGAGGTTTTAGAACATAGTTACATATCAAAAGTACAGTTTAATGGGTATCTTTAGCATGTTTTATTATATTTTGATTGATTTTCATTTGTCTTATGTCCCGATATAATAGTGTCATAATTTCTAATTGGCATAGTTGGTATCCTCATAAACATTAATTGTTGTGAATTAATAAACGAGAGTGACAAAGTATTATTAAAGTGTTCGTGATTTTTAGTTGATATAAAATAATACGCATTGATAAACGCCTTCAAAAAATTTATCTAGTGAAATTACATATTTGAATATTGTATGTATGAGTATCCCATAATGAATCATGTAAATAGTAAACTTCCTAATTTAAAGATTAACTTGTCTAGTGTTGGATTTCGTCATAGGTTTGTAGCTTTAACTTAGTTGACGCGAGCTTCTGTATCACATTGTTGATTTGTTCAGGTATTTGTCATTGATCTGGTTGAACCGCCACATAAATTCACCAAATTTGTTTTTTACCTTATTTATTTTTAGAATCATGTATCATTGTTGAAATAAAATATATTTATCATAGTACGCATTTGTTACGTAAAGAATATGTTTTAATATTAGGTATAAGCTAGACATGATGTAGTTTATCTAATAAGATGCTTATCGAATAGAAGTTTATAAACGCGCACTTGCCTGATAACATGTTTTTTCTTTTTCGCCGATAACATGTTTTGATATTGAACGGAAGCTATAAAACATGTATTTCATGATCATTTCTATATTTAAACATTAATATGATATAAAAATCTTGCATATAACATATAACATAACATTTCTCATGCTAAAACATAATTTAACATTATTATGAGCTCAAAACATGACTATACGAGCAAGAACAATAACTTATGAAGTCAAGTAGGGCTCCAACCTTAAGTAAATTATCATTCTCTTGTATTTTATGCTACTAAAGGGTTGTGCGTGGCTTAGAACTCATATGTGAAGTATGATGTAGCATATAACTTGAGTTTGAATGGTATTTATAGGAGAAGTACGAGTTTTATGTGTAGTTAAAGGTAGATATCACAAAACGTGCATAAGATAAATTATCTCAAAGAGCGATGCATGTCTTATACTTATCAATAGGAGATTTCATATCTTATATCTTATTACCACTTGTTGTTGTGCATGTAATCTAGTCCAACGAAAGGCTAATAACGCGACATATGTTAACCACGAGGTGGCACCTCCTCTATTATCTGAAGTGCATGCAAGATAAAAGTTTTAGTCGTAATATAGATACACAAAGTGCAAGCATGATGTGTTTCTCATTCACTAATCCTTATATGCATGCGTGATAAGTGTTAGAACGTTGTGTCTCTCCCTCATTCATCCACATTTGCATGTGTGATAAATGTTCGCATGACGTATTACTTCCTCTCCCATCCATATGTGCATGCCCAACAAGTATTAACACTAGGTGTCGCTTATTCTTTCATCTTTATGCACATGTGTGACAAGTTTTAGCACAAGGTGTCACTTATTCCTTTGTTCTTATGCACATGCGTGACAGATGCCATAGATTCATTAAAAATTAGCCAAATATTAGCTCGATATGATATTTATTCCCTTAAAAATATTTGTACGTGTATGATGCTTATCCAATAAGTGTTTGAGCTGTGACATGTGCTAATTTAAGCCAATTATAACTCAACACATGTATAGCATGTTGGTCATGCGGGATTTTAATGAATCTAGTACATCTAAATTATACTAGGTAAGAAAAATAATATAAATGTAATGAATTATCGTTAATCACATTCTTTTAAACACTAAACAATTAGTGTTTAAAAGAAAAGAAAAATTTATCGGCAATTGTAAAATATTTGCAGTTTTTTTATAAGATACACAATGAATCTATTATACATCTACTTATATATGTGTGTGTATGTATCGTCGCCGGGAAGCATCATTTTCTACACGTAAACTAGTACTTGCAACTGATGAAAAAGGGCAAAAAAAGGAACTCGGTGCTTGTAAAATATAAATCCACAATATATCTTTATTTTATTGCGAGAAATTAAGAATTCAAACCCTACTATTACTTGTTTTGGGCTGCAACAAGTATATGATGGGGCCGAGGCCGAGGATGCTGATAGCTTAATATGATCTGTGATTTTGTTCCCAAGAATTCTCGCACTATAAATTCAGACCACATCACTTCTCTTTCTCTCTCTTCCCCGCTGTGCAGGTGGCCGTTTAATAAAGCCACCGTTCTCTCTCCAACTCTTTATCGCTCATCGCTGTCTCAATTTCCCAAATCCTACAAACATAGTCACCGCCTGAATCTCCTTTCCATTGTTTCTTGGCGCTTTTTGCGGCGCTGCTACTGAGAGTTCACAGACACACACACACATTGATTTGCCGGGTAAATTTGAAATTCCTATTTTTTCTATGTCATTCACTACAATTATACGTGTAATCCTAATCCTTTGTACCCCCATTTCCAGCTCCGTTCGATTGTGCGAGGAACCCTTCTGTTTGTTCTTCAATTTCAAGTTCAACTTACTTGTGTTTGCGTGCATGTTGTTTCTGTAGATAATGGCGAGTTTGGTTGAGAGGCTGCGGGTTCGATCAGATCGAAGGCCTATTTACAACCTAGATGAATCAGACGAGGAGGCTGATATTGTGAAGAAGAAATCTGAGGCGGGTCCTTCGGACAAATTTGAGAAAATTGAGAGGCCTGATGCAGTAATCCTTCTGCCTTTTTTGTGCTTGCTTTCATTTATATTACATATGCGTTTATTCTGAAGTTACCTTTTTCTCCTATTTTTGCATTTTTGTGTGCGTATTTGTATCACTCTCTATGTCGATCTATCTGTGTTGATGTCTACCTGCTATGCATGGTGGCACATACTAGTTATTAATTATGCCGTCATTTCTTTTCCAACACCTCATCAATGTAGCGATTTCGGTCCATTCACAACACGAGCAAAGTCATTACGGTAGTTAGGAGGTTTCCCAGCCAGATCCCTTGGAGGCCAAGTCAATAACTCTGCTCAATTCTTGCCCTTTTTGTATTATCTTGCGCAGAGTTCCTGACTTGACCGGGCAAACTTGTTAGCGCGGAACCTCTTGGCTGTCCTAACGACTTTATTTGCGTTGTAGGTTGATACAGTTCATTCAAGTAGGAAGTCCTGTCCTACTACTACAGATTCCAATGACTTAATTCACTTAACATTTTAGATTAACATGCATTTGACTGCAAGTTCTTTGTTTGCTATGAACGTCAATGCATGTACACATATCCTTCCAAGGGTTTGTCGCCTTTTCACTGTTTGTTTCTGTTTTTGTTTCAAGTCTTGAATATAATGCTGAAGATACTTTTTGCAGATCTTGATAACCGCCGTTTCATAAATTGGCACCCCCAAATCTTTGTACTGACTGTAGGAGGTTGCAAAATAAGGAACTAATTATGCGCCATGTTTTCAAGTGTTGTCTCTCTCTCCTGGGCATAAAGCTAACTTCCCATGTCAGTAGATGTGGGAGATGACTATCCATATCATGTTTCTTTTGTGATATTTGCCTTGAGTCTGTAGATTCTAACAAAAACAACAATGTTTTTCTCTATCACCAAACGCAAAGAAAGAGACTATTTAGAAAGGAAGAGACTATTAGAGACTTGGTTTTACATGTTTGGATTCACCTTCTTCTATGTCAGTTATTATGTAACTAAGACAAATTACAAACAAGAGAAGTCTTTCATAATGTCAGATAACAGTTTTCATGCAGCAGCTAGATTTAATTGTGATGACAAAAGATGCCAAGAAGCTTATTTGAGGAATCCAAGAAATAACAGATCTATTGATAATTGGGAATCACGTTTTATTTATTTTTTAAAAAATGCCTGGCAAGTTGCTCTAGAAGCTTACTTGCTGAATCCGAGAAATACAAGATTGATAATTGGGAAACATGTCTATTTTTTACGAATGCCTGGATAAATTGCTGAAGTTATGCTGGGGAATAACTATTGATTTAATGAATGATTTATATGGGCTTCTCTACCTCTCAATTTGAACAAACCGGATGCATAGTGCAATTGTTCTGCTCCATGTTGTATTAGGAAACTTTTACTGATAACTTCTTTTCATGTGTATATGTTTCATCCTATTCTGTTAACAGAAGGAAAGCTCATGTCAAGCTTGTGGAGAAGATGACAATCTCTTGAGTTGTGAAACATGTAATTATGCTTACCATCCCAAATGCTTGCTGCCACCACTGAAAGGTCCTCTTCCTAGCAGCTGGAAATGTCCCGAATGTGTATGTTTCTTCTACACCTTTAGTTAAAATTTCAATATAAAAACTGAGGTTTGGGTTTCCTTGGTTTGATTTACATGTGTTCTTTGACAGGTAGGCCACCTCAATGAGCTTGAGAAGATACTCGACTGTGAGATGCGTCCGAGCGCTACAAAAGATAGTGAATGGTCTAAGCTGGGATCAGATCAAGTTCTCATGAAACATTATTTAGTTAAATGGAAAGGACAGTCCTACATCCACTGCACTTGGTAGACTCTTTGTTCCCATCTTTCGATTATATTGTTCATGGCATGGTTCTTTTCCAATTGAAGGTATTATCTATGTGACAGTATGCCCTCATCCTGTGTTGCAACATTGACAGCTTCAAGCAGTCAATTGTTTGGAAGAGGCCATTATGTTAATTCCTTAACTAATTCTTTTTCCCATTAAGCATGAGCTGATGTTATTTATGTGTCAAAAGAAGGTCTAGCTTGACTGTGAAATGTAAAGATGTATCTATAATAATTTAAAGTTCTGTATTTCTACACGCATTCTGGATCTTATTGTGCTGCATTTTCTCTACATTGCTTCAGGGTGCCTGAGATGGAGTTTGTTAAGGCATACAAGACAAATCCTCGTTTAAGAACTAAAGTAAACAACTTCCATAGACAAGCCTCTTCATCGAATAACCCTGAGGATGAATATGTTCCCATCAGACCAGACTGGACAACCGTGGATCGGATTATTGCTTGCAGGTTTCACCGATCCTTGGGATCAATTGAAGCTTAACTATGTGAATTTTCGGTGCAATGCAACTTGTCTTGCTGAAACTATTAGATTATACTTCTCTTTGTGTAATAATGGCTTTTATTGACATTTTTGGTTAATCAACAAAAATTTCAAACATCAGTAGGATTTGCAATGGTTACAGGGAGAAGCAAATGTTGTGCATGCTACTTAAGTGAATTTTGAGGGGAAATACATGGTGTCAGTGTGCCCTACTCATTTAGTGGGAATGAGCATTAAGCTATGTGTTCCAACTTATATATTAAGTCGATTTGTGTCCTATACTTTAAGGCAACATGCAGTTACCATTTTAAGGCTTAAGTGTGTGGTGAGAGGTTACGAACTTAACTCCGGTCAGGTATGGGTGGTCACATGTTTCACAGTCTGAGTGTGGTTTGATCCAGATAAGAAGTTCTGGATAATGTGCTCACTGAACATTTGGGACTCAGTGTTTCCTCATTAATATCTGGTGGTTCTATCATCTATTAGAAAATTGAAGTTATTTGAGTAATTGAATTCTTTGTTGGGCGACTACAGGCTCTTTCAGTGAAAAAAAGACAGTTTACTTGTCTTTTCTTAGACTAAAATGGAACCACTGCATAAAAGTAACCATTTTTTTCTATCTGAATCCGAGAGGTCTATTTAATTGATTCATCTCTAGTCAAAATGTTCTACTTGTGTTCAACTTACCTTTCTAATGCCAAGTGCGGTCAAATGATTCTGAATACCAGGGAGGTAGAAGACAGCAAAGAATATCTTGTGAAGTGGAAGGAACTTTCGTATGATGAATGCTACTGGGAGTTGGAATCCGACATTGCATCCTTTCACAAAGAAATTGAGAAGTTTCATAGCACTCAGTCTCGACATGATAAAGTATCTGCAGCAAAGCAAAAGAGTAACCTTCGTGATGTGATGGACTCAAAGAAAAAACAGAAAGAGTTTCAACAGTACGAGACCAGCCCTGATTTTCTTTCCGGAGGTATGCAGTTTTCTTCATTGAGTTGGATTTTAAGCGGATATTACCATAGTCAATCTCTGACTCGGTTATTATTTAATCAAAATCAAGGTTCATTGCATCCATATCAGCTTGAAGGATTGAATTTCTTACGTTTTGCCTGGTCCAAACAGACGCATGTTATACTTGCAGATGAGATGGGACTGGGTAGGTGACGTGTGCCTTCTGGTTTCTTTTTTGTTCTCCGTCTCTCTTTTTATTCCCTTCATTATGCTGCAGAATTCCATATGTCTCATTTCTTACAAACATTCATGTGTGCAGGCAAAACAATACAGAGTATTGCCCTTTTGGCATCTCTTTTTGAGGAAAATCTATTTCCTCATCTTGTGGTTGCTCCTCTTTCGACACTGAGGAACTGGGAACGTGAATTTGCCACATGGGCTCCTCATATGAATGTTGTAAGTATGCATGATATTTCAGGTTGAGTAAGATTAGCTTGTAGATATGCTTAATGTTTCAGGTTGCCTCACATTAGCTTGTTACTGTGCTTGATCAAGAGTCCAACTGCTGCAGGTGATGTATGTTGGCACTGCTCAAGCACGCAATGTGATCAGAGAATATGAATTTTACTACCCAAAAAATCAAAAGAAGAGCAAGAAAAAGAAATCTGGTCTAGCTGTCAGTGAAAGCAAACAAGATAGAATAAAATTTGATGTCCTTTTGACATCTTATGAGATGATCAACATGGATTCATCCTCATTGAAACCCATAAAGTGGGAGTGCATGGTGAATTCACACCTCCTTAAGTGCCAAACTATGTTTGAGTTCATTTTATATCATATTTTAACGTTTAGTTAACATCTCTATGTAGATTGTTGACGAAGGCCATCGTCTAAAAAATAAGGATTCAAAATTGTTTTCTTCGTTGAAGCAGTACTCCAGCAGACATCGTGTCCTCTTGACTGGAACTCCTCTTCAGGTATGTCGATTGATTCGTTATGGTCTCGACTGACATCTGCTATTGTTTTGATGTTTATGCACCTCACTTAGACATTTTGTGAGGAAAGAGAGCATGTTTTTATTGCTAGACATGTCTGTAAACTATAATTGTATTATGATCTATGGTTTGTGAAATACACTCAGGAAAGTTAATTACTGAGGTAACTTGTGTGTTTTATGTGTAGTTTGTGCTGGGTGGAATGGGCATCTGAACAGGTATAGCTGACAATGCTTGTCCACCGGAATGTGCCAAAAATCTTTCAGAAAGCCTATTGATTAGGCCCTGATAAGAAAAATGAGGTTTAAGAATGGCATTGGCTTGATATGGGATTTTAGCTTAACTCTGTTGTGTGTTCAGTATGAATTTACTCCAATAGAGCCAGTGATATTTATAGCTGAGCAGCAGCTTCTATGAAACTGAACTCTTTTTGATGGATGATTGTCTAGACTTGCTTGCATCCAGATATTCGTCTGCATTCTTTCAGTCTGGTTTAAATAAGTGATGTCTAAACATCAGTCTGGAGTGACGAGTCAAATGAAAAAAACTGCAATAATATTGCTTGTCTGTAATCGAGTAGTTAGGTTTCCTTTAACATTATAAGACTACTTGACTCCTCATTTCTCATAACCATGCCAGTTTACTATTGTGCTAAAGCTCCCAAAACTCCAACTGCCACTTCCTGTAAACTATTCCTTTTTTTTGGCGGAGTTGATGATCATCTGATGGCATGTATCCTTCAGTCCCAGGAAGAACTTTTGCAGTCATTGTATCTTAAGAACAATTCTAGATGACGTCTCATGCAACACACAATTAATTATTAAAGCATTTGCGGTATGTTGTTTGTTATCATGTAATTGTGATGATGGTTGGCGTTCATGCACTGCAGAACAACTTGGATGAACTTTTCATGCTTATGCATTTCCTTGATGCAGGCAAGGTTAGTACGTCCCGACATAAGCTTACTTATTCTTTTTTTGTTCTTGAAATTAAGGACATGCTTCTCAAAATTGCCACTATTGATATCAAAATCCCTTTCAGTTTGGAAGTTTAGAGGATTTTCAGCAGGAGTTCAAGGATATCAATCAGGAGGAACAAATTTCTAGGCTTCATAAGATGTTGGCGCCACATCTCCTGAGGAGTATGAACCGAAACTTATTGTGTGTTCTCTCAGTTTTAAATTTTATTTTTGCCATTTGTCTCCAAATATAGATTTCCCAACAAACATGCAAGTTTCAACATATTAATTGTAATCTAGAACAAAAGCTGGTATGCCCGGATAAAATTATCATTAGTGCCAAGATGCATTAATGAAAAGTAAGAAAAAACTGCCAGCTTGAAATAAGAGCCAGTGAGGTGCACTATATACCAGCATTTGATGGAAAATCCTGCAACAACCGATGTATCTTGAATTTGTACCTTTTCTTAAGCCAAACAGGATTCAACCATCCCTCCTTGTTTCATTTCCCAAGCCAAAAGCAAATTTTCATTGTAACCAATCCTTGTCTATGGGTGATTTTTGCATTCATCCTTCGGTTCACTATCTAATCTCTCGCTATCTTCAGCTTCTATCTAGATGGTCTACAATGTTTCCATTTCATTGAGTAGATTGCATACATAAACCACATTTGTTCTATTGTGGAGGATTTTTGCAAGGTTTCTTCCATCTGCTTTCACTTTATTTGCTATGTCTCTCTGACAATCTGTCATCCCCCATTTTACTTGAGGCTATAGAGGAGTCTGTGAGATTAAGGGTTTATGTTTTCATTAATATCTGTTATACATTATTTTATTTTATATTGATATGGCTGTTTACATTTTATTTTGCTTACTTGCAGGAGTGAAAAAAGATGTCATGAAAGATTTGCCTCCTAAAAAAGAACTGATTCTGCGTGTTGAGTTAAGTAGCAAGCAGAAAGAGTATTACAAAGCAATACTGACTCGTAATTTTCAGATACTAACTCGCAAAGGTGGTGCCCAGGTGAGTTGAAACTTTACACGTATGAACTTTCATTTTGCTATCCTTCAATTTCGTCTACTTACTTTGAGATTGCATCCTGTTTTTAACAATTTTGATTGCCAGATTTCCCTTATAAATGTGGTGATGGAACTACGCAAGCTTTGCTGTCATCCCTTTATGTTGGAAGGCGTTGAACCAGAAGATACTAATGAGTTTAACAAGTAATATATGCATTTCTGTCTGATACTCTCTTTTCTTGTTGGTTGGATTGAAAAATGGATTTGTTACCTGTATGAAATTGTTTTTGTGGGATAATGACAGGCGTGCATCGTATAGCTTCTATTTGGAGTATCTTGCTCTTGTTCTTGCAATGACATTTGTTGAGTCAAGAATTGATTCTCGAGTATA
The DNA here is from genome assembly GCA_026212405.1 of Petrea volubilis. Taxonomy (NCBI): domain Eukaryota; kingdom Viridiplantae; phylum Streptophyta; class Magnoliopsida; order Lamiales; family Verbenaceae; genus Petrea; species Petrea volubilis. The sequence goes on from CM047880.1 coordinate 23,804,904, forward strand.
TTTACCAACATCGCTACCCAATTAGTATTGTGATTTTCCAGATTTGACTTAGGAGGGATTTCCTCTGTTAGCCATATATCAACCTGTGTAATTCACCTATATGATTGTGTGGTCACTGCATTGTAAGAGAATTAAGATGTTTTAGGCCTGTGGGCTTTTGTCTTGTGGATGTATGCCAAGTTGGCTGAACCATGTGATCTATTTTTTTGGGTTCTTTCTTCTCTCACTTTACGGTTCTAAATCTTAATGATGCTTATCTCAGGCAACTGCTGGAAACATCTGGCAAATTGCAACTTTTGGACAAGATGATGGTCAAACTTAAAGAGCAGGGTCACAGAGTTCTAATATATTCTCAATTTCAGCATATGTTGGATTTGTTAGAAGATTACTGTAACTATAGGGTATGAAGAGGCAGCAGATTTATTTAATTTACTTGATATATGCCAGAATATCTATTTTCTTTATTTGGATTGATGTTCTTGTATATTTCTTAGAAATGGCATTATGAAAGGATTGATGGAAAAGTTGGTGGAGCAGAAAGGCAAATACGGATAGATAGGTTTAATGCAAAGAATTCATCCAGGTTTTGTTTCCTGCTATCAACTAGAGCCGGGGGTTTAGGAATAAACCTCGCTACCGCTGACACAGTTATTATATATGACAGGTAATGCTAATATTTTACTGTGTAATGTCACTTATCTCCTCATTATAATATAGTTTTCATTCTATCAGGTGTTTATATGTTCTGATTTTGTTCGTTCGATGAGGGTTTAAGAACTATGCCAAATGATACTGTGAAGGGAGAGATACATATTAAACAGTGGTGTGATGATGGCACACGTGATCCTATGTTATTAATAAGGCAATTAATCTGGTTAGAAGCTAAAACTGTGGTGTGATCAACATGATTTGATAGCAAAACCTTAGGACTGCCTTGAGAAATCAACCAAACCTGCCTCTGTGATTGTTTTAATCATGAAGGGACTTATTCAGCTTGCTTACTTTTTTCCCTTGAGTAGAAGATTAAACAAACCTGGAGGAATCTTCATGTATACCTCTTCAGTTGAGTTCATGGACTTCACATCCTATTGATTCAAACTCGACCCAAAGTGAGCTTCTCAAGAGAGAAGTGTTCTTATGACGTTCATCTTGCACTGGGACATGTGCCCATGTGGGAGTTCATCTTGGCAGCAGGACCGAAAAGTCTGCTGATAATCATTCTGGCAACGGGACCGAAAAGTCTGCTGATAACCATTCTCTGAGTTTGCATAATTTCTTCAGCTGCCAGTCTCTTCTGTGCAGCACATATCTTTCACTTCTCCATTGCGTTTGTTTCCAAAGAAGTCATTTGTTTTCATGGCTTCAAAATATATATATATATATTTTGGGCCTTGGATCTGCGATCATTTTCTTCATACAAAAGATGAGTGATAAGAAACAAAATGTATGGGAGGTTAGAGGGTATACGAACTCCCGACTACTCCATTGCTTAATTGCATTTGCTTGATTTTAAAGAGATTTGCACCCGCTAGCTGTTTTTAAGCTGGGGAGATACCAACTACCGACTTTTATTTTTTACTAAAGCTTTCGCCTGTTTCATTCCATTCTTCATTTTTTTGGGGGGGGGGGGGGGGAGGGGGGCTTGGACATGCAATTTTTTTCATCAGATGGATACATTGAGTCATAGGAAAAAAACTTTAAAAGTTGGGTGCAAGTCTGAACCCCTTTTCCAAGACCAATTGACAGTTCTGAGTCATCAGTAGTGTTCCCATCAATGCCGCAGTCATCTTCAGGAGACAAAGGAGTTGGATCTTATTTTGGAAATTGGTATGGTGGTGGCACATATGGTTTGCTTCTTATGTGCAAAATACTTCATGTTCTCCTGTTTAGTCTATCATCACTGCTCTTCTGTTTAATACTTGCTCACTAACCTTCTCTTTTTCCTTCTGCCTTGGTGTGTTTGACTCTCTAAATTAGCTTCCCTCCTTCCCCTCCTTTTGAATAGAATACTTCAGAGGGTAGTAAAATGAAATAAGGGTCTGTCGTGTAATCATATCTTCTTGGATATTGTATCTCCCCTGAGCAGATTACTAAGATGAGAAGAAGATAACTGAGTTCTGGATGTTGACATCATCATAAAAATGACACCTTGGTATCAATCTGCTGTTGTCAGTGGCATGCTGGAGTAGCCATGTGCATGTTAAAGAACTGTTGATGTATTATTTTCTAATTCTGTGTCTCTCATGCAAATTTGAAAATTGAATCATAGTAGTGGAGATCTGGTGAAGATATGAAGTTTGGATGAGAAATAGGAGAAGAATTAAAACAGAAATCTGTGCATTGGTATCGTAATGTTTGATGACCCAAATGATGTTCGTGCTCTAGCTTACTGTAAAGTATAAGTGTGCCCTTAGTTAAATAAGTTCAGAACAGAATATACCTACCGAAGTGTTTTAGGGCTGATGGATGATTAGATCTGATATTGCCAGAGGAGATGACCATGATGATTGATTGATGTTGCTGGACATTTGATCTTTTATGCCTCACATAATCCATTTCATTACCTTAAGTTTTAAGTTTTCTTCTGTGGCTTTTGCAGTACCAAACCCAAATTCGGTACCTGTCACTCGAGATATTTTGTGTTCGAATTCTATATTATTTTCTTCAAAATTTCAGGCCATGATGTCATATAAACACAGATTATGATGTCCTCTTTTCCTCAAGATGTAACAGATGATTTGATCTAGGGCGTCTTCTTTTCAAGGCCATAGTATCCTCTTTTCCACACACATATTTTCTCATTCAACAGACATCTCTGTTGTTGTTCTAGAAAATTTACTTGTACATGATGACATGGTTCATCATTGCTCTGTGCCGCATGATAATCTTATCTATGGGTGGAGATTCTATATGAAGGCATATCTTATTTGTCATATTGAAATAGCAGCTCAGTCTGCTTGCAATTGCAATGATTCGGCTAGTCCTGGTTGTGCAAAGTTATGAGAGGATCCAATCAGAGAGAAGAAAATGTCAAGCTGGTCATTTAATTTTTTAACATGTTTTGTGTGTGTCACAAGAAAGATGCTCTTAAGAGTTATAAATCCCTTGAGATGAAGAAGTTGATTTTAATGCTTTTTGGAAAGATATATTAGCTTCATTAATCCCTTGGGATGATGAGTTATCAATTATTGGCGAAATTGGGTTGACATTATGCACACATTTGGGGTGCTGGAGACATTGATAAAAAGGAGAGTGCATGTGTATTTATTATTATATTGTTATTTTTCAATGTTTTGAGGAGGTTGCCCCCCTGTTTGGGGGGGGGGGGGGGTACTGTAAATTGTGTAAAAATATATAGTTGCTATTTTGGGGTAACCACACTTTTCTCAACGATGCACATCTATCAATATATTTTCTTCTTAATCATCTGTTTGGCTTGTGAGTTTTGAGAATCAGTACTGATATCTAGTAACTGAGATCCAAAATTTGCAGTGATTGGAATCCTCATGCAGATCTGCAGGCAATGGCAAGAGCTCATCGCCTTGGTCAAACAAATAAGGTTATACTCATCATAGATCATATCATGAGAGACTCTTCGTGTTTACTGCTTGTCCCATAAAGACGTTTTTTAACTCTTTTGCTATATGCAGGTAATGATTTTCAGACTCATAACACGAGGAACCATTGAAGAAAGGATGATGCAGATGACTAAAAAGAAAATGGTGTTGGAGCATCTAGTTGTTGGAAGGCTCAAGGCACAAAACATTAACCAGGTAAAAAGTTTTTTGCCTAAAGTTAATGTATAGAAAATCAAGGTTGCACATGCAGCACTGAAGATTAGATTTACCTTTACTGATTTGTGGTGTTTTTCATCAGAAGATATAATGGATCTGTGGTGTTGTATCTCTATCACATGAAAATATATAGTTCAATCTGTTCCTCAATCAGTAGCCGATCTCTGGAGATGATTTGCAGATTGTTATATGAGATGAAGCACCTGTATTTTTTCCTTTGACCTGGGCACATTACTATATCTATTTGATAATAGAAAAAACATTAGCGTGGAACTATATGGGGAGCTGCATGGAAAATCTGTTTTAATGTATTAGTCACATCTCCCTACCAATATTCGTTCTCCTTTACTCTCTTTTGTTCTCGTTCAGAGATGCATTGTTGCATCAAAAGAAATAATCTTAAAAGGATGTCCACTTTTAGGGATCTGATGTTTGTATGGCTGTTATTATTACTTACCCTGTGCCCCATGTGTGAATTCTCATTTCACCTTAGAAGTAAAGATCAACTACAGCCATACCCATGAATTACCTAATGCAAATAACTCCCTCTTGTTTGGAAACTATCCAAAACCCTACTGTGTGTGTGTGTTCCATTATAATGCTAACATAGAGGAGGAAATGACTCGTGCGCCTATACTTATTTGTGGCCAAAAATGAAGAAGAATATTGAAAATCTTAAAATGTGTGATGCCTAATATGCTCCTTTGTGCTTTCATTTTTCTCTTCTTATCAATTAATTAATTATTTCAAATGATCTTTTATCCCTTGTATATATATTGTGTGTGTGTGTATACATTATTGAATGGGATTGACAGAAGCAGGGGGGAAGGGAAGGAGGGTGATAACGGATGGGCATGGGAGTAGGGATAGCAGATGGTCGACAGTTGGGGGAGGGAGTTGGTTGCCAGTGTTAAATGATACTAGAAGTGGTAGGGTGTGGGGAAGACAGACTGTCCAAAATAGATAAATAACTATTAATAGCATAAGCATTATTACTAAACTGAAGTAGAGAGTCAACTTCAAAAATAATTCCATGAACAAATTTTATAAAGAATATGGTTGATCTTTAAAAATTTGTAAGAGGACAGTTGGATAAATGAAGGTTAGTTTTAACAGTTTGGGAAAGAAAACCTGGACGGTTGTAACTTCTTTTGGTTTAATGAGAAATGATTGAAGAAGAATGAAATGAAGTGTGTGATTGAAATTTGGATATTAAATAAATATCACGTGTACGTTATAGGATTAGTAGGACAATGTGCATTTTACAAGATGATGCTTGGCAAAGGCCACTGAAGTTTAGTCAAAGCCCGAAGGGGCACAAGCATCTTTCTTGGGCTTAGAGTTGTTCATTCTGATCTTTTAGCGGGTTGGGTCATGTCACTCTTTTTTCTCAGGCAGATGGTTGAGATTGTGGGCTCTCATCATTAAAGTACAGTGCTAGGTTGGATATCTTGCCATATCCAACCTAGTCAGATGAAGTAAATAGGGCCTAATTCAGTACGCAGTATATATTGAAGAGAGAATTTAATACCTATCAGTTACTGTGAAATCTTTTGAAACAACTATTATTTGTTATTAAGAAAAATTATAAAGCATGTCTAATAAATGCTATTCAACATGGCAGACACTAGTGAATACTCTTTATTACTGGTATACATATTAGATTTGGTAAAATGATTTATGTTTTCATGGAATCTCATTACCAAAATAATTTGTTTCTCTGCTAAGGCATCATTTTCAATATACAGCCACTTTAACCTGTTTACTCCCTTAATCGAGATATTTTTACGCGTCATTTTGCCAGCAAATCTGCTTCTATTTACAGATAATATTGCCAACTGATTACGTGATCTCCCTTTCATCGGAGTAACTTTTTATGCAAAGTGCATTCCATGTGATTGGTGTGTTGAAAATTCAGAATACAATTTAAGAAGTCACTGTAGAAATATCTCATGACAGATTGTGCTTTAATTTGGCTATAAAATCTGATAGGAGTTCCCTATTAATGGTGGGGTTATGAATTTTGATAAATAAATGCCGCAACTAGAGGGTGATTCCACCGTCCGTGGTGACCATTCTTTTATATCTGTTGAAAGTATTAGGGATCTTTGTTGTCTATCTGTTATATCTGGAGAAGTCAAATTCATATATATGTTCTTTGTGAACTTTCTTGTGCTGAGGTACTTTGATTTGGATGCAGGAAGAACTGGACGACATCATAAGGTATGGCTCAAAGGAGTTATTTGCTGATGATAACGATGAATCAGTAAAATCTCGTCAAATTCATTACGATGATGCTGCAATTGATAGGTAAATTAATTCTCTACTTTTCCATGGATCACTATCCGCGTTATACGTTTGTGTGAAATTTTAGATGATCTATGATGTAGACTACTTAATCGGGAACAAGTTGGAGATGAAGAGGCCTTGTTGGACGATGAAGAGGAAAATGGATTCTTGAAAGCCTTTAAGGTTCATAACTTACTTCTATTTCAGTATGTTTATCGTCACACTCTTTCCACAATCACTGTGAAATAGAATCAGCATAATTTCTCATCAGTGTTTCTGTCTTTGTTTGTGGTTCTGTGTAAAAATTATCTTAAGAATAAATTCTGCTGAGATTTGTCCATTTGGTATCTTTTCTATAATGTATGTCACCGAAATTGACTTCTAGTGGTAGTTGGTCATGATTCATGTATATATCATGCTGTCTGGATGTAACATGTGTGTCTGTGCTGTTCAGTCATGATTGGTTTGTCAAAACATTATTTCACTAGCATAATAACATGTGGGAAAATTTTCAATACTATAACCAGAGGATGTATATATGTTGGATTATTAATAGAATTAAAAAATCGATACTTATAATTGAATAATATTTTTTCCAATAAGCTGATACTGTGATTATCAGTTGAAGAACAGTGCATAATAAGTGCAGTTATCAGGTCGTTTTAGCCTTCTTTTATGTTATTGTGGGAAGTGCTTAGGTTTGATTTGTTTTTTCTGCATTTAAAACAACTTCAATTTATTGAATTATGAAATTTTCATGTCTTTATTATTTGAATTTTTATACTCCTTCTCTCTTCTCAATTCATTATATTTTAATGCTGATTCCTAGAGTGATTTTGATGCCTTAGGTAGCAAATTTTGAGTACGTAGACGAAGCAGAATTGGCAGCCGAAGAGGAAACACCCGTGCCACCTGAGGAAAATAAAACCTCTGTAAATTCTGAACGAGCAAGCTACTGGGAAGAGCTGTTACGAGATAGATACGAAGTGCACAAAGTAGAAGAATTTAATGCTATGGGCAAGGGCAAGAGGAGCCGCAAACAGGTATGCTTTGGAATTCCAGAACCGTTCTGCCTTGAAGTTCACTTGAGTTGCCTATTGTTTTGACCAGTTCACAAAATTTGAGAATAGTGAGAACATTGAAGAGTGTAATAGTTGATCCAGACACAATTTAATGTAATTTGACCAAATGAAGACCACATCTAGTGATGAAAATGCTGCGTTGGCTACTAGATGTTTGTAAAATTACTAATATCATCTCTCTCAAGTCATTTGTACTATCTATTGAGCCGCTCTCCACTTGGTGCCTAAAGCCTTTCGTTTGAAATTGTGGCCCCACCCTCACTCCTACCAAAAAAAAAAAAAAAGAGAAGGAAATTTATTTATATTGATAAAGTTTTGTCTGTTAAAAACTTTGAGCTGAGCATATAGTAGGTGGAGGTTTCCTGTCAACTGGGTAGTAATATATGCATTTCAAATGCTTCAAGCTTTCAGGTTATTAAAAAGCATGTTGAGTTTAATGTTCTGGCAGATGTAGCAGGATTTGGAAATTCTGATTCCTTGGTTTCTGAATCCTGAGCATTATTGTGAAGTTTACTGTTGAGGGTTTCACCTTTGCTAGGTTCTTATAGAAGGAAATTGCGTGAACTGCCCCAGATTTAATGATATTGCTTGCATGGTTCCTTTTTTGATTGATTACCTTCTATATGCTTAAATACAGATGGTGTCTGTTGAAGAAGATGACCTTGCTGGTCTTGAAGATGTGAGTTCTGACGGGGAAGATGACAACTATGAAGCTGAATTAACCGATAATGAGACAGCTCCCAATGGAGCTGCATCTGTCAGAAGACCTTACAGAAAAAGAGCTCGTGGTATGGATTAAATGCTTATTTTTTAGTGTTTGATTGGATGAATGCAATGATGCCATATAACTGTTTTCCCGGTCATCTTTTATCTGCAGATGCTCCAGAAAATATTCCATTGATGGAGGGTGAAGGAAAATATCTGCGGGTATTGGGATTCAATCAAAGTCAGAGGGCTGTGTTTGTCCAAATTTTGATGAGGTCTCTTTTCTTGAGTTCTCATTTAAATTTTCATTTTATCCCATCCCCTGCTTACCCTTTTTGCTTTATTCACTCCAGATAAATTTGCAGCTATACTCAAAGAATTATGCAATTAATTTGAATTTTTTAACACAGGTTTGGTCTTGGGGAATTTGACTGGGCAGAGTTTGTGCCACGTCTAAAACAGAAGACCATTGAAGAGATTAATGCGTATGTATTGATTATTTGTTCTGTTCCATTTCACTCGCTATTTATACTTCAAAATATTGGTCGAACCAATGTTGGTGTTAAGTAGCACCACTTATTCAGGCATCTTGGACTTTTGTTCTTTGTCAACATGGGTTAGATGCTTAAGAGGCTGCTCTCCTACAATTGTACACATCAGTATTTAACTCTGAATTTCATTGGTCTTCTCATCTATATGGACCCAATTTTGATATTTCGTCTAGCATGAAAAGTTTGCCACCAATTTGTGAGCTAATAGTATTTATATTCTTTGCAGCCAAACATTTTTACATTTAGCTGTACATGTGCTGATAGTATTGTTTTTTAATGCAGTTATGGGAGGCTATTCTATCGCCACATAGTTGAAGACATAAATGACTCACCTACATTTTCAGGCAAATATTTATACTACAAATATCCTCTGATAATATCTTTTCCAGTAGTTTTAGTTTCTTGATTCAGAACCAGGTTAAGTGTTTTATAATTTCTGTTGGTTGCAGATGGTGTACCGAAAGAGGGACTAAGGATAGATGATGTACTTGTTAGGATAGGAACACTATCTCTTATCAGAGACAAAGTAAGGTTTTATAACCTGTAGACAAAATATTCTTACATATTCTTGTTAATACGAAATTCTGTTCGACTCTGAATGTGAAGATAAGCTTTTATCTCGTATCCTATAAGTACAGTGGGCTATGTAGCATCATTGCCAAGACCTTGGTATTGGATTGCAGCTTTCTTATTATGTTCAATTTCCATGTGAACAGCTGAAGGCCTTATCAAATGGCTCAGTGCTTTTTGCGGATGACATCATATCCCGCTACCCAGGACTGAAAGGAGGGAGAGTTTGGAAGGAGCCCCACGATCGATTGTTGCTGCGAGCAGTAATGAAGTATAATTTCTTTTTGCACCATCTACACTTTTTACTTGTTGATTTGAAGTTTCATAAGGAAAAAAAATGAAAATAATGATATCCACACTCTCTTTAGTCAAAGGGATAGATGCCAGATCGAGTTAAAAGGACTAAAAAGATTGAAATTGTCCAAGATAAAAATAAATTTGAATCTGTTACCCTTGATACGATCTGTTACCACTTACATTGTTAAGAAAGCTGTCTTAAAATGGTCGAAAACTAAGTATTTCTTTCCTTCCGAAATATGGCGATTTCCAATTCTTTTTTTCATGCTATCTGGAATATGTGATTGGGGCAGTTAGCATGTTATTTGATTGAGTGGGCCATTCTGTAACTTTTTCATGTAAATCAGTGTGCATTAACTTGGTATGGTTTTGTCATCTGAATATGAAGACATGGTTATGGAAGATGGCAAGCAATTGTCGATGACAAGGACTTGAGAATCCAAGAAGTGATCTGCCAAGAGATTAACCTTCCTTTTATCAATACACCTGCCCCAGGAGCTCCTCAGGCCCATAATTTTTCTTTGGGAACTTCTCAAGCACAATTTCATTCCCCGGGGATGTCTCAGGCACAATCCTCAGCTTCTGGAGTTTCTCAAACACCCGTTCCTACCCCTGGATCTTCTCAGTCACAAAATGGTGCGAACTCGGAACTTGTTGAAGCACCTGCGAATCAGGCAAAGGGCACTTCTGGTGGGAGTGATAACGGAGCTGATGTTGGACAGGGAGCCACTGATGCCACAGGCCGAGCACAACTCTTTCCAGATCAATCTATGCTGTATCATTATAGGGAGATGCAAAGAAGACTAGTGGAGTTCGTCAAAAAGAGGGTGCTACTTTTAGAGAAAGCACTTACTGCCGAGCTGCAGAAAGAACATTATGTGAGTCCTTCCAAATGCTCCACTAATGTTGTATTTGTAATTGGAAATATTGCCGGTTCATATTCATGCGTTATATCTAATGCTTTAATCTAAATTCAAGCATGCTTTGTTCACTCCTTTATATTTCTACCAATTATGGGATATTTCGGTTTTGGGTTTGTTGAGATGTATGCTTTAAAAGTAAAATTCTTATTTGCTCTATTGAAAGTTATTGCAGACCACATATTTTACTTACCTAAACAAGATGATTTTCTCAGGCTGATGAGAGACCAAACTACATTCCAAATGATGAGACAGGGCGCAATGTCACAGATGTAAGGTACCCAAGTTCTGAGCCATCAGATGCCCACATGACCGATGAGTTGACTCAAGTTGAAATAATTTGTAAGCGCCTTCCTTATTTCTTTAAATTGCTCTGGAATATCAACTGCTGTACATTTTCATTGGTTAGTTGAGTTAAATGAGCTTTTCATGTTCTGGAATTTTTTGCGCATGGGGTACTTGGGAAGACTGGTGATTAGAGTTCCTTATGGCTGCTGACGTGCGATTTCCCTTTTATGTGATGACTCTAATCATGACTTTCCTGATACACTGTATACTTTGTGGGAAATGTTTGGTGTTTGGGGGGGGGGGGGGGTCCAAATTAGTCTTCAATGTAAGGGTTTTATCTATTTTTAAGTTGTTCATTTATCTGCTTTTGGTCAAGGCCCCCTTCTTAAACAACATATAAATGTGCTCGTGTTCTTGTCGGGATATATTATACTGCAGTTTATCCCACTTCAGCTATCACATCCATAGGCTATTTGGTAGTTTTCATGAAAAGTTGTGCATTAGGAACTTGGAATTTTCATCTGGAGAATCGTCAAAATTAGGATTGGTGGTGGATATAGTGAAATTTGAGACATTTGATAAAAATGTTTTGTTTAGATCTGACTGACTCATAGTCATATGTCTTTCTCGTGACCTGATGCCATTGTATTACAGAATCCTGATGGTACCTGGTAACTCAGTATTGCTTGAGTTTTCTAGGTTACTTGTATTGCTAAGAGTGAAGACCATAACCTATCTTTCTCTCTCTCTCTCTGAATGCAGCTCCAGCAGAAATTTCGGAATTTGCCTGTGATAAGAACTCAGATCGCTTAGATATGGCTAGGCTCTATAATGAGGTACTTATGCACAGTCTCTCATTCTGATAGATGATGTGTTGCAATACCACTTTGCCTCTGTGTCGGAGCATACTTGTCCGTACGGTGCCATGTATGTATAATCTGTTCACCGTTTCTGCAGATGAGCAGGGTATTCGCTGATAAATCCCCAGATCCAGCTGAAGCATATAACAGACCAAGTTTGGAGTTGATAAAAAATCTTGGAGCCCTCGAAGCGTTTAACCAAGAGATAAACCAACTACTCTCACCTGTGCAGCTCAAGGCAGAAGTTGAAAATTCGACTGAAACCATGAATGCTGAAGATCCAATGAAAACTAGTCCAGCTCCAGCAGAGCCAAATAATGAAAGCGAAATGGGCAACTTGCCCGGTAATGCGACTGCTCCAGAATCATCTTCAAACGGGACTTTGGATGCCGAAAGGGAGGATAATCCTGACAAGTCAGTCCCTGGGGTCATCATCATGGATTAGGTGTTTCATTTTGTTATCCTGAAGTCCTAAAAACTAGATATTTGTGTTTTGTATTGTGTGTACTGTAGTATTATGACTGCAAATTTGGCGAGTGGATAACTTAGAAACCTCTTTAATGTGTGCTGTTGTAGTTTTGTGACTGCGTATTTGGCAAAAAGTAAGAAACCTCTTTAGTGTGTGCTTTGTATATAATTAATTGTGTGAAGTGCTCCAGTTTCCTTCTCATCTTAATCTTTGGACTTTAGTAGGCCTGGCAATGGGTAGGGTTTTATCCTACCCTAACTCTAATCCTAAAAATATCGAATTAAATATATCTTATATTCTACCTTATTTGATTTAAATATTTATCTATTGGGTATGTGTATTGGATATATTTTATTTTTAGGGTAGGGTATGGATCCTATCCAATCATATATTTTTTTTTAATTTATCTTTTTTTGATATTATATTTTTTTTAACTCACACACAGAGTTAACACACACACGTATTTACACACACTGCACACACACATGCGCACATTGCACACACATTTTTTTTCACACACACGCACACACCCATTTTTCACACATTTTTTTTCTCTCTCTCTCTCTCTCTCACACACACACACACACACACATCTTTTTTTCACACACATTGCACACATTTTTCACACATTTTTTCACACACACACACACACACACACACACACACACACTGCACACACATTTTTCACACACATACAGACTCTTTTTTCACACATTTTTCACACACACACACACACACACATTTTTCATACACTTTTTTTTCATACATTTTTCACACACACACATTGCACACACATTTTTCACACACACACTACACACTGCACACACACACACGTATTTTTCACACACACTGCACACACATTTTTCACACACACACTGCATACAGGTTTTACACACGCACTGAACATATATAGTGTGTGAAAACAAACACTGCGTGAAAAAACACACTGCACATAGTTTTCACACAATGTGTGTGTGCAACATATGTTTTCACACACACACACACACACACACATATACATACATTGTGTGTGTGTGCAGTGTGTGTGTGTTTACACACAGTGTGTGAAAACGGTGTGCAGTGTGTGCGTATGTGTGAAAAATATGTGTGTGTATATGCAGTGTGTGTTTGTATGTGTGAAACCTGTATGCAGTGTGTGTGTGTGTGTGTGTGTGAAAACTGTGTACAGTGCGTGTGTGTGTGTGAAAAATGTGGGTACAATGTGCGTGTGTGTGTGAAGAATGTGTGTGGTGTATGAATATCCATTGGGTAATGATGTGTATAGTGTGTGAATACTCATTGAGTATCATTACCCAATGAGTAGGAACATGTAAGACGCTATCCTAACCTATTCATTTGTAGTAGTATGGGTTAGAGTAGGGTATGGATATATTTTAAAATTTTAGGATATGTGTAGAGTATGGATAGGGAATGAATGGGTATGGGTAGGGTAAAACTCTACCCATTGACAGGCCTAGACTTTAGGTATGTCTGTGTCGCAGCTTTCTCAAATCAAATGTATGCATGTATGAGCCGTGGAAGCGCCTTCACTGTTTGTCCTTGATCGTTTTGTTTGGAACTCATCCACCCACCCATCTTTACTTTCTTTGTTACATAGTGTAACTTCAAATAAAAATTCATTTTAATTATAGTATCCTAACGCAAAATTATTCGATCTAAAAAAATAACTTTATTGTAAAAAATACCATTCGAGAAGAATTTTGTTTAAATCTATCGAAATGGGTTCATGAACAACTCAATTCCCTTGTGCATTTTAGCCTTCGAGAAACCTAATGTACTTACATGGGTCATCTTTAGCAACTAATGTGTATGTATATAGTAAAAATTGAAGTGGAACTTAATTAGAGAAACCTAAACTACCCATATGGTCATCAAAAACTGCACAACTTTGGAAAGCATTTATGAAAGGATCGGGATGGCTACAATATTGATTCTTAACATAAAAGTAAGGACTCATCCTAATTCTTGTTACCGTAACTAACCATATTTTTCATAATTATTATTTATTAAGTGATTCACCATATTTAATTATAAATCCAGCTTTAAAACATACCCAATATAAGCATTACAATTTCTAAAGAAATCAAATCCGAGTTATTTTTATAGTTACTACTTTAAAGAAGAGAAAAAGGAAATTAAGAGGATGAATAAAGGGTTGAATTGGTAAATAAACATAGAAGACGCAACCGACGGTGAGTATTAGTAGTAGTGGTTGGCAATTCGCTGTAAGCACCGAACGCTACCTTCATTTTCACGCCTCTCCCTCTCTCGCATCCCATCGCCAAAAAACAACATTTTTTTTGGCGATTCCAAAATAATATTAGCAATAATAATCCACCACATATAGAAATGCCAGTGACCGACTAGAGGATTGGAATTTGGATCGAGGAGAAGAAGAAGAAAATGGATCCTCCTGCATCTTGGGATTCCTTGCGCAAGCAGGTCTGTTATTTTCTGATTTGAATTGAATTGAATTTTCGGATTTAGGGTTATTCAATTCAGTTGAATCGTTCCGATGATGCCCTAACATCAGATTTGTTCCTTAGCCAGCCAACTTAGATCAATCAAGTCATTTATGATGTGTTATGTGAAATTGATGTTTCTGCCGAACAATGCTGCTGCTTGCTCAGGCTTTTTATGTTTTTCGCTTAACTGATTAGTTATTTGTAATATTCCATCCTGGATCAGATTATGTTAACTATCAACACTTTGTAAAAAAAAAAACTTTATGCACAGTTGCATGCTCCTTGTTCCAAGTCTAATGGTTATCTGTTCCCTTTTTGTTTATGTCCAATTAGGCAAGGAAACTTGAAGCCCAGCTCGATGAGCAGATGCATATATATCGGAGATTAGTAGTCGACAAAAGTTGATAATTCTAACGATAATGACGTGGAATCTGGTATCGACCAGCTTTTGAAACAGCTTCAACAAGTAAATGTGCAAATGCAAGCTTGGGTTTCATCCGGAGGATCGGAAATTTTTTCTCATACATTGACCCGACATCAAGAAATTCTTCAAGATCTTTCTCAGGTTTATGATGTTTTGATTACTTAACTATGTTATGAACCTGGAATGAGAATCTACCGTGGTGGTGATGAAATTATTGTTAATTTTACATGCGTAACGGCGCTATACATTAAAATGTGATAGTGCTGGCCACTGGAACCAAACTCTGCAGAAGTCTACCCAATCATGAAAATATTATGTTATGTTTAACCCTAGAAGAATGTAATTTGCTTCAACTTCCTTTGCCATGGTGCTTGTGATCTATATTCATTTGGTCTTCACATTGTTAGATAACGTGCTCCATTTTTTTCTTTCTAGAATATCGCCCCTTCTGCTGAGTTTTTCCGGTGGCATCCTTTTCTTGATGGCACGAATTTGCTCCTGATTATTTGGAAGCTTAAATTTTTTCATGTTGTTTAATATATCTTACTAAGTCCCGTTTTGGTTGTAGGAATTTAATCGACTGCCATTCCAGTCACAGAGCTAAGAAAGAGCATGCATCACTGCTCGAGGATTTTAGGGAGTTTGATCGTACAAGATTAGACCTGGAAGATGGTGGTGGTTCCTATGAACATGCTCTGATCAAGGAGCGTGCTTCCCTCCATAGAAGTTCTGGGCAGGTAATTAGTTATCTGGTCTGTGACTCTGTGTAGTCTCTAAGGAAAAGTTCTATTTCTAGATATGAGTCTCAAGAGTTAAATGGTGCATCACTTAGAAATAAGGTGGATATGCAATCTTTTTCCGGAAAAATATTTTGAACTGCTACCAATAGAACATGACACTAGATTCTACAGACATGTGGGAATATTATTAACCAAATGGTATCAGAAGAATATGGAGGTAAATTTTTTAAGCATGTTTTACATCTGAAAGAACTACTGGATTTATTTTTCAACATTAATTTTTTTTTGTCAGATGGCAAAAGGTAGACAGGTTAGTATATTTATATGTATATGTATATATAGTAGAGATTCTCCTGCAACATCACTAGTCAAAGTTTAGGGGCCAACTGTGGATATACTGGAAACTTGTCAGGAATATTGAGGTACATTCACTTATCATGGTTGACAGCCAACATTAGGTCCAAATGTGACGGAAGTTGATCTCTTGCTAGATGTTACTAGGTATAAAGGTTACATGTTCTCCTCTAATGCTACATGAGGTAGCAATTCTGAAGGTATTGAGAACTCAATGATCAGTATCTGATGGTGTGATCGGGCAGCAACAGCTCCTTTGGTTCACAAAATTGCTGCAAGTGAGGTGGCATTCGCTCTACAGAGTTGCCTGAGATGGTAGGCCTTGCTTGGTTCACATAGTTGTTTGTGTGAAGAAATTGGGAATGTTGAAAAAAGCTTATACTACAGAAGCACAACTTCAAAAAAGTGCCCAGACAAGAAATTGGATGCAAATATATTTCTGAAGGTGCATCATTCAAATTCTTAATAATAGGCTGAAAGTATAGTCGTCGAACTATGTCAAAAGTGTGCATGATCAAAAGGTAAGAGGTCCTCGTTCACTCTAAAATACCAAACATTACATTTAGATGAACTAAAATCAGGTCTGGCACTTGATGGCTGTATCCTGTTCAGATGCTTGTAAATATAAAAAAGACTCTGTATTACATGGAGTAGCGAATTGTTTGACAAACTCATGGTTAAAAGGAGGTTTTGGGATGCTGTTACTCCTGATGATCTGTGCTTTCTTCGTATTCTGTACAAGAACTTAACAAAGTTACCGAGGAAATAGTAGCTCAGCTTGGAGAAATTTAGTCGTGGTTGTCTTTTTTCCTATCTAGTTGTGTGTGTTCATTGTTGCTCCAGCTAACTTTTGTGTTCCTGTAGATGGACTCTGTGATATCACAAGCACAAGAGACCTTGAAGTCACTCGTTTTCCAACGTTCCACATTTGGTGGCATCAATTCAAAGCTTAGTAATGTCAGCAGCCGCCTTCCAACGGTAAGGAAATTAATCAAAAGTATAAACAACGGAATTATACACGTCCGGCCGTAATTAGCTGGATACCAGATTATGCTGGACTAGGAGTTGATCATTAAGTTCTTTCGTTGTGCATCTGTTAATTTCATTGCTTTGTGTTACTTGAAATTTCGCAGGTGAATCATATTCTCTCGGCGATAAAGAAGAAAAAGTCCATGGACACCATCATACTCTCCTTAGTTGCATCTGTCTGCACGTTTCTAATTTTAATTTACTGGTGGACCAAGTAGGTAGATTTTCCCTGTATCTTGGTGGAGCGGCGTGAGATGATTTCAAGCTGGGTATATTGTTTGTACATACCTTATCGGCTTGTCGCTGGTTTTTTTTGTTTCTTTACAATTATGATGGGCATGCGCGATGAAATTGTATACGCCACCTTTGCTTGAAGAATCTACAAGATATTTGTTTCGCACATGCCTCGTTGATGTTAATTGTGAAGAATCTATATGAACTTTTTTGAAATTTAGAAAGCTACGTAAACATTCAAAGAATCTATATGATATTGGTTGGCATTTAGGTTTGTAGTCCACTGATTCGTTGGCACACGAGTATGAACATTGTTTAATAAGTAAAATCCCTTCATAGTTTATGTTTGTTCTTACATCTCAAGCTCAGGTGAGGAATTTGTAGTTTTTTATGGTTGGACTTAGTGCATTCATTTAACAACACAACATTCGATAGTGATATTAAAAGTTTCCATTCCAGCATATTCCAATTTTAAGGGCTCATTGGCCCGGAACATAAATAGAACAAGTCATAACATACTGACTATAACTTCCAGTTAATTTTAGCAAGAGCTTCAACAAGCATATACCACAAAAATCTAGAATACTGCTGTCAAAATTCCTCAGTGAGAGACGTGATTGCATCCGTAAATCTGCGAAAAAGAACCAATTTCATCTGCCTCACAGATCAACATCTACCAAGACAGGAACATAAAATGCTTACATCAATAGACCTATTTCTTGAAATAGGATTGAACCTTCCCCAACCACTCTATATGCTCAATCTTGTCCTTGTTCATCATAAATTGATGCAAAAATTTAGCCCTTGTCTCGAGGAACTCGTGCAATCCAGTACGGAGCTCAGTGTTAAAATTCCTGCAAGCAACACCACCAATGTGAGTAATCGCAAGACTCAACGAGTACACAGTCATCTAACACTTCATACCGCTAGACCAACTAATAGTTGGTTCGGTGCTTTTTTATAATAGAGTTTAAAATTTTAATTTTTAAATTAAATAATTTTTTGTTTGGATGTAATTAAGAATGCTTTAAAGGTTACTTTCATTTGAACATATTCTAGATAAAAAAAGAAGAAGCTGTTTTGTGCCTTTTCTTTTGCTTCTATTTTTTTTTTAATTCATACAAACACAGTTTTTTTAGTGATATTTTTTTTCAAAAATAATTTAAAAAAATATATATATCCAAATAGATTCTTAGTAATAAAGGTGTCCAAAGTGTGAAAATTTTTGGTCATATGCAGCAAAAATATGCATTTGCATAAAGTGAGAGTCTAAAAGCCCATTTGAATGGGGGGGTTTTTTTTTTTTGAAGCAAAATACTTATATTTTTGGAAAAAAAAGTATTTCAATTGATAAAAACATTATTTGACTTAAGAAAAACTCCGTTAAAAAAAGACCATTAACAATTCAAAAAATATTTTTTTTAAACTCATTTAAATGGCCCGAAATGGTATTATAAAATAAAAAATTTAAATTTTCAATTAAATATTGTTCGGGCATAGTGAGGAGTTCAGAAACCATTTTTACTGACTCGCACATAACTTCGTCTTACTTAAGAAAAATATCTAATTTCTAATTTGTGCTAATTAACGAATAATTTTTAATTATTTTAGTTGCAAGAATCCCTTCGTATAATATGTAACAATTTTTCTTTTCCTTTTTCACAATAAGTAATATGTAATGTAACAATAATATAATAATACGCGCAATTTAAAAAACAAAAGATATACCTAATGATTTATGACTAACCTATTTAATCCCAAACGAAATTGGTGATTGTGAGGGGGCGATTAGCTGTGGGCCTCGTTTCTATCGCTGTTCTCATTGTTTTCTCCTTCTCTTTTGATCTGATAACTCCAACTGTTTACTGGGCAGCTATCATCTGGTCGACCTCTCTCCCTCTCTCTCTCTCCCCACATGGCTTCGGCAATTCTCTATCTTACCTCTGCTTCTCTACTGGCTTCTCGCTCCGTGCGAGATGAAATCAAGGTAATTTGATCAATTCAAGAGACCATCACGATAAGAGAGTCTCCTTTTTTGTTGAATTCATTGCTCCTGGCTGTGCTTTGGCAGGCAAATTCGAAGCTTGGGACTTCCAATCAAGCAACTTTTATGGGGAAAGATTTCATCAAGGCAAAGGTGAGTTTTGCCGCTCAACACAAAGAATTGATGCCTCAAACATCTGTTGAAACAGTAGCTCCTTCATTTACTTGCTAAGAAATATACTGTAATAGTACTAATACCCTTTTTTCCACAAGTCGATCACTATTCGTAGCTATTACCTTGACAACAAACAAGTGTTTGATGCTATGCTTTTTGTCCTAGTTAATCCTGATTGCCAGAATGGCTGTTTGTCCTAGTTGCCAGAATCAAAAGTCCTCGTGTTACTTTCTGGGATGAGGCATTGTTAATTGTTATACGGCCTTGCAAACCCAGTCCATTCATATGATGTTATTAGTCTTTTTTGCTACGGTTTTATCCACGGCAAAGGTTAAATTCTATTTAGTCATGACTCAGTGGTTGATTAAGTGAGTCGATCTAGGAACCAACTCGTTGGAGGAATTTCTGGAGCAAGGTCACAGCATTTATTTAGAAAAGCAGATGTATGACCTTTAACCCCACATCACAATTTACTTATTTCATCTCTCTAGCAGTCTTTCACCAGGACAACCATGACTGTTGCTGTAGACGTTTCCAGATTCAATGACATAACAATGGCACCTCCTGACCCCATTCTGGGAGTTTCTGAAGCATTCAGAGCAGATACTCATGAAATGAAGCTTAACCTAGGTGTGGGTGCCTATCGTACTGAAGAACTTCAACCCTATGTGCTCAATGTTGTAAAGAAAGTAAGTTGCCTGAGTCGACTCTTCTTCATGCATTGTACATGGGACTGTATTTCTGTTCTAGACAATGATTCTACTAAATATTTGATTCGAGTATGTACTAAGAAAGAAGCATTTTGACAATATTTTAGGCTGAAAATCTTATGCTGGAACGTGGGGAAAACAAAGAGGTACTTAATATTTTACCTTGAAAAGTCTGAAACAGCATCTATTGCGTCCTTGATTACTTATGCTTGCTAAAAATCACAATTTGTAGTATCTACCAATCGAAGGTTTGGCTGCATTTAACAAGGTTACTGCAGAATTATTATTTGGAGCAGACAATGCCGTTATTCAACAACAAAGAGTATGAGATATGGAACTTTCTTCTTCTATTTCAAAAATAATAAATGAAAAATGGGTTTAAGATTCTGAGTTGTATGATAATTCTCTTTTCTTGGGATAGGTGGCGACTGTCCAAGGTCTTTCAGGGACTGGGTCTCTGCGGCTTGCTGCAGCACTGATAGAGAGATACTTTCCTGGTGCTAAAGTTCTGATCTCATCTCCAACATGGGGTATTGGTTAAAATGATCTTTAACTTGCCTAGATGAGATGTTGGCATTGTTTGTCTAACTAATAATGTCTTTGCAGGGAACCACAAGAATATTTTCAATGATGCCCGAGTTCCATGGTCTGAGTACCGTTATTATGATCCCAAAACTGTCGGTTTAGATTTTGATGGGATGATATCTGACATAAAGGTTATTCAACCCGTACTCTCTGCTCCATCTATTTAGAACTCTTGTACTCCCTAGTGACTTCTTATGATTATACTGTTGACCTTTCCTCAAATGTATTAATTTGACTTAATACTATTTATAATTACAGTGTGTTAGCTCCTGTCTTTGTAACTTATACATTGAGCAACTTGCTCCGGTAAATCATAGCCCATGACTTGTTATGGCCCTTCAGAAAACTCAAATGCCGCATAGACCCATTGTTGTGGTGCTGTAACCTCTATAAGAAACAATAGGGATGAACATTTAGCATGCTTTGAAGCCCTGGTGCCTGCAAGGATTAGCTTTGCTCTACCTGGCCCCAGCCCTTGGGAAACACTGCCTCCTTGCTTGTGCCGTTACTTACACCGTCACCACATGATTGCAGTTTGGAGACAATGGACAGCTCCTGTCTCAATTGGTATGGTCCTTAAGAGGACACAACCACAAAAGCTATTTGTTAAAGTGGGAGAGCCGCCAAAAACAATATAAATCCATGACCCTCATGCCTTCATTGTTGGGCCAATTAGAAACTTTACACCCTCATGAAATTAGATGGTTGTAATTCTAAATTCTGTATGGCGCTGTCAACTATGTTCAGGCATTCTATTGATGCTTATATCTTTTTTGTGATAAAAGTCTTCTTATACAGCCTCGTTTTCATAAAAATTCAGGTTCTTGTATATTTTGTAGTTCATTCTCTGAGCTTTTGCTTTCTGAAATGCGACCAATGCAGAGGATGTGATTGCACTTTCTTCTCACCTCAGTAAACTAGACAAGTAAACAATTTCCAATCTAATTATTTTGGATGAACTCTGTTGTCTTCAGGCAGCTCCAGAAGGATCTTTTGTTTTACTTCATGGCTGTGCGCATAACCCAACTGGCATTGATCCCACTCCAGAACAGTGGGAAAGAATTGCTGATGTCATTCAGGAGAAGAACCACATTCCATTCTTTGATGTTGCCTACCAGGTAATCTGTTTTGCAGGTTATAGTTTTGTTGGTTTACAGGGGGCTTAGAACATGTATTCTGTTCGGTAGTGCTCCATTTAATTTAAAGCCATTTCTGATTAGTTCACCTGGCGAAACGGGGTGGGGGGGGGGGGGGGGGACAATGATTTTAAAGAAAAATTAAAAAGGAAAATGTAGAATTGAAGGAATGTACAATTATGTCCTTTAAATGAATACCATGCAGAATTTAAAGTTGGTACTTCTGTTTATGGGGTTCCCGATCTGAGCGTAGGGTTTTGCAAGTGGGAGCCTGGATGAAGATGCATCATCGGTTAGATTGTTTGCTGCACGCGGGATGGAGACTCTGGTTGCTCAGTCTTACAGTAAAAATTTGGGTCTCTATGCGGAAAGGATTGGAGCAATTAATGTTGTTTGCTCGTCCTCTGATGTTGCACAAAGGTAACAAAAAAAGGCAGTTCTTGTATTTTCTGCCTTTACATATTGCTTTTGTTTAACGTAAGAGTAATACTGGATATTACTTTGACTAAAGGTCTCCTCCTCTATGGACTACTATATATCTATCTGCGGTGAATAGTGGTAAGAGTTTCTTATGTTTTTTGTCATACCTATATCCCTCTGATTGTGTATTCTGAGAAAAGCAGAATAAAAAAAGAATTGGTTTGGTACAAGTTAGATCTCAACTATGTTATATCAATGGCTGCTCTGATCACTGTCTTCAATTGGTTGTCATGATAAATCAGTAGTTTTGTTCTTCCACGTGCAAAAGCGCATTGAAACTTTGAGTGAGACTGTAATCAAGGTTAACACTTAAAACTCATAATCAGATGCAAAACCACACGCACAAAGTTGCAACTTGCTTGGCTTTTGGCATGACTAGCTGTATTTTATTCTGCATTAGAAATGAAGAAATGTAGGTGCAGAAAGCAAGGAATTTTTATAACTCTACATTTTAAGAAAGACGACGAATGTTTTTGTTGATTTTCATTTTATTTGCCTCAATTAAAGCAATTTTGTGTGATTCCTTACAAACTTTTACTGAATGCACTTCTAATATTTTACTTAAATCAGGTGATGTAGGACATGTGTTGCAAATGTTTAGGGCCTTGCACCAGTTTGTCATGTTTATGGAGAACTCCTGTTGAGCAGGTGTAACATTTTTGTAATTGCTAAAAGAACTCAGGCAAATTGTGTTGCATGATAGTCTTGTTTTAATATACCACTTGCTATCACAATAGAATTGAGCAGACATTTTGAGTGTTGGGTCTCTTTCCTCATGGAGGATTTGGTTTAGAAGTGTGTGATAATCATCAAAATGTTAGTTAAGCTTTAGACATGTTAGTGACTTTTTTTTGGGGACTGCAGGGTTAAAAGCCAATTGAAAAGGCTTGCACGGCCAATGTACTCAAATCCTCCGGTACATGGAGCTAGGATCGTTGCTAGTGTTGTGGGAAATGCGGATCTCTTCAATGACTGGAAAGAGGAGATGGAATTGATGGCGGGAAGGATAAAGAGTGTCAGAAAGAAATTATATGATAGTTTAACTGCAAAGGATAACAGTGGCAAGGACTGGTCCTTCATTCTCAAACAGATTGGCATGTTCTCGTTTACAGGCTTGAACAAAGCTCAGGTATGGCAATATACACATTCAGAATGCTCAGTTGTTTGAACATGACCGATCTTTTTGAATTCTTTCCTCGTTGTGGAAAACTATCTGATTTAATTTCCGCATCTTCTTGTTTCTATCCTACCAGAGTGAGAACATGACCAACAAGTGGCACGTTTACATGACCAAGGATGGAAGAATATCCTTAGCTGGATTATCTTCAGCCAAGTGCGAATACCTTGCTGATGCTATTATTGATTCATACCATAATGTTGGCTAGAAAAGGATCATCAGATATTAGACTACAATCTGATCCTGATAATTTTGTTCAGGCACATCTCAATTTGCATACAAGTATTTCATGATCCTATGATACTGTGATATCATTTGGTCTGTTGTTGTCTTTCGTCTCAAAATTGTGCAAGGGGACTTTGTATCCAAGTATATTCACTTCCATGTGAAGGGTTTTGAAACGAATTCATATAGATATAATTTTCTTGTGAGGTTC
The DNA here is from genome assembly GCA_026212405.1 of Petrea volubilis. Classification (NCBI taxonomy): domain Eukaryota; kingdom Viridiplantae; phylum Streptophyta; class Magnoliopsida; order Lamiales; family Verbenaceae; genus Petrea; species Petrea volubilis. The sequence continues at coordinate 23,828,678 of CM047880.1, forward strand.
AAGTCAAGTGCGTATTGGGCACCCTTTTTCATCAAGGTCATAGCTATGGAAGCTTTGAATATATTTGCATGCTTGTTTAGGATCACAATGGACGAGTAAGTGTGCCTACCATCAGATGCAAAAGAAGTTCCCAGTTTAAATCACGATGGGAAATGTGTAGTGTCTTTTCTTACGTATGAGTATCAGTGTATGTTTTTATTCCTAAAACGCACGCCATCACTTGGTGTGAGAGTTATATTTTATTTTTTTCTAACACTTTTAACATCATCGTATTCAAATTCAACAGTTAAAAACATTGTCCAATTGTGTAGCTCGAACAATTTCCACTTATTGAAGAAGCATGGTTTCTCCGAGAACATCTTTTAGACTTGTACGCACAAGTGACCCTACTTCTCATGTTTTTTCCCTCAACAAAGAAACCCCTCGTGAATCACGTAATCTTGTATTCTCTCCCTAAACTCATTAACATTTTTAAACTTTACCCTTTTGAATTATTATTTTTTATCCCACCCTAATCGCGATACTTAACTAGTTCACCAGTCAATTAATTAGCCTCATGGGCTTACATTATTGGACGTGCATACCTAATGTGCATGTCACATAATTTGTGCAGCGCATGTTATTTGACTCCATTGGGCCTTCGATTATTCTATATGATGAAGAGGCTCGTGGGCTATTATTTAGAGCATCAAGAATTTGGGTTGGGTAGCGATTTATTTTTTGAGGCTATTATTTAGGACCCCCAATTTATGCTTTTATTTTTTCTATCGTATTTGTAAAGTGAGTATTACTCCTTATTTACAAATTTATTAGAAAATCATGATTTTTTATTTTTCTTCTCATGTATTTTGAGAGCTTTTCGTTGTTTTGAGTGGTTAATAAAGGGATGGGGTTCCCACAGAAAACCCTTCGACGGCCATGAGCCGATTTTACTAAAATTAAAAAATAAAAAATTAAAGGATTAATTACATATGAACTCCCAACAAATATCACTACTATAAATTGTACTCTTGCTTTAAAAATTAGCTCCACAAATAGTAATAGTCCTATTCAAATACAATTTTTTTTGCTTTGAATTTATTTTTTTCAAAAATTAACTGTTTCCCTCTAAAAAAATCCATCCAAATTGGCTCTAAATGATATTTTCTCATTAATTAATTATTAGTTAAAATTAAGTTAGCTATTATCGGTTGGTAATAAGTTAAAATAATTAAGTTTTGTTGAAAATAAATTTTTACTTGATTATAATAATCCACGTTTTACACTTGTTGCGAGATCCTCTAAAATATTAAAGTGGCAAACTTAAGAGTGTGGTTTGATAGGAAGATCAATTATTTTTTTAATGATATTAGCAAATTGGGGTTGAGTTGGGGTGTGTCGGTAATTTTAATATTCATGGAACTAATTAACTGTAAATTCTAAAATAAAAGGGGTATAAACTGTAATATTGGTATTTTTCAGAGGGTGCAGATGTAATTGGCCCAAATATAAATTTGAAATGAAGTTATATAATTTAAATTTGCATACCACGTTAGTATACAAAATATTTATATATATATGTGTGTGTGTGTGTGTGTGTGTGTGTGTGTGTGTGTATTATCAATCAAAGGGAAATCGTTTGTGTCCTGGATATTGTTTTGGATTCGCATTTTCATGCGCTGCTTCATATAAAAGCGGTAAATTTCTCCCCTTCTCTTGTCTTGTCTCGCTCTCCCAACCGGATCGTGCCCAGTTGATTTGTGGCTTCCCTGTTAATTCTAGCCTTCTAGGGTTTCCAAGATTCTTCTCTTCAGAAAATTAACAGTTTCAAATTCCATAAGAAAGCAAAATTTTCTCCAGTCTCCCTCACCTTTAGGATAGGGTTTCATCGATGATATCTAGGGCGTCGATGCAGTTGAATTGACTGGCCTGTTCCTTTTTCTTTTTGTTCAAAGATCTGATAGAAGAGTGAACGATGCCGCCGCTTTCCGATAGAGAACTCGAAGAACGGCTTACGACAGCTGGGAACAGTCTTCTTCAGCCTCCATCTTCGCTCGATGAACTACTGCCTCTTCTTGATGTAAGAACTCGTCCTCCCACAAAGAAAACGTTTTTTTTGAACTTAGTATGCTTCATTAATTGCCGAAAATCTCTTAGCGCATGTGATTTTCTGGTTGAGTTACTAATTAATATTCATTATTGTCATTATTGCTTTCTCCTACTGGGCTGCGTCTTTTTTTGAAATTATCGTTTCTTCCTCTTGTTCTGAAAACTATTAAGGCAAGTCTGAGGGTCTGCTGACGCCTAATTGAATGATCGCATACTCGTGTATAATTCCTTTGTATCTAGTCAATTCATGACGAGTTTAGACGATAGGCGTTCTTATATTGGTTGAACACAATTCATGGCCAGTTTGAACCAGGTTGCATCCACGTATCATAATTTACTTCTATGTGTACAGATGGCCTATACAAAAGTTTTTCTAGTGTCTAATTTATATCAATAAGTTATCCTTGATGCTCAGTCCATTATTAGGATTCATTACCATTCAAGTATTTTTGCTGTTCTCGAGTATCCTTACTTGCCAAATTTTCATGGCCTTTTCTGCAAAAAAATTTCTCAGCACGACACTCAAATTACTAAAATGATTTTCTGATACTCCAATAGACATTACCTGCTATGTGGTTCTCCTTTGTTACACCGTTTAGGCGTTTACTTACAAAACCATGATTTCTTTGTGCTGTTAAAGCAATAAAGAGTTCAGAAAGCTCAAAGAAAAAGAAGTGTGTTTATAATATTTACTTTTTTTTTTTGACAAAAGATCCAAGGTAGTATCTCTTGTACTAGTTATTTCTTCCTTCTTGAGTTTGTTTTTGTCACAACTTACATGAAAAAATCCTCCTGCTATTTCGAAAGGAAAAATTTGAAAACGTAAATGGTTGCTTCCTCCCATAGCTGGAAAAGAAGAAAAGATGAAGATTCTTTCATTATTTCACTCCGATTCTTCTAATCTTGTTAGGCAACATGTATCAGATTTTTGTTAGCGAAAAATCTGATCTTGTCATCAGCTTTCTAAACTTTGTCCAGAGTTCACATTTATTAGTAATTTATATAAATTATTTGTTGGTGGTAAGCACGTGTTCCTTTACTATGGATAGGCGTGTGGATAATTATATGCATTTATTTTCGTTTCATTATTATCTGTAGTCCTGAAGAGAAAAAAATTCATTATGAAAAACTTGTTGAATTTGTGCTAGTCCTTTCTTTGGGTCCATTTTCCTATAATTTCTGTTCCTTTTTATCTGCTTTTAGCAAATTGAGGAACTTCTGTCAAAAGTGGAACAGTCGCCTGCCAAATCTATGCAAAATGCTCTTTCTCCACTAATGAAGGCACTGGTCAACGAAGAGCTCATGAAGCATTCTGATGTTGATGTAAAAGTAGGCGTAGCTTCTTGCATCAGTGAGATAACCAGAATTACTGCACCAGATGCTCCATATGATGATGACAAAATGAAGGTGATATCGTTAATTCTCTCTCTCTCTCTTGTTTCCTTCTTGGTAATTGTCATGACACCTCTTATGGTTCCAGGAGGTCTTTCAATTGATTGTATCTTCCTTTGAGAATTTGTCGGATATATCCAGCAGATCCCATGAAAAGAGGGCCACTATACTTGAAACGGTGTCCAAAGTCAGGTCCTGTGTCATCATGTTGGATTTAGAATGTGATCTGATGGTTATTGAGATGTTCCAACACTTTCTTAAAGCTATTAGGTAAACATTTGTCTTAAATGCTGTCCAATTGTTACTATCCGGATGCAATGTTATTGCCACTATAATCTACTTCTCTCATTTGTTATTTATTGTTCCATCACATTTTTGTTTTCCTTGCTCTAAAATAAGGTCAGGTATTGGTTATATTTTAGTCTTCTCCATCTACTTCCACCCATTCACCTTTTTTTTTTTTTTTGCTGCGTTGTGTACCTGCTGTGCATCTCTGTCCCTGTGTACATGTTCTGTGAAATCTTGTTTGAGACACTCATGTGACTACTTTATATTACGTTTTCAAAAAAATTACGAGGCTGATATTTGTTAACTTTGCCTTTTGCTTCACTGTAACATTATCTGTAAAGTATGTTGGGGGGAAACTAAAATTAAGAGAACTTTAGCTATATTGAATCTGAATTGTGTTAATGTCACTCAAGAGATAGCACGAATTTTTGATTGAGTTCTCTTTTGCTGAGGTGGATTATGAATAACATACTATATTGAGGAGGAGAATGTGAGGTAAAACATGACGAATTCTGTCGGTAACAATTCGATTGTGAAAGTTTTTACAAATTCCGAGTTCGATCCAAATATTGGGTCCTTTGCAATTTTAAACACGCAAATGGAAGTATTTTTGCATTACACTCAGAGAAATGGATGGCAATTTATGCTTATAAGATTTTAGTGTGTAAATAAACCAGTGACTAGTTTCGTTATATAATGAAAGTAATTTTGCCGTTAAGGGCTTTTAGTTTCTTGTGATTTGTCACATAAGCTGGGAACTATATTTACTCTCAAGTGCCTATCTTTGCCACTTCCAGAGGTTTTCATGCAGAAGTTATCTTTACATCTATGGAGACAATTATGACTCTTGTATTAGAAGAAAGTGAAGATATCTCTGCAGATCTGCTGGCTCCACTTTTGGATACCCTGAGAAGGGACAATGAGGTTCATTTCCTTGGATTTGTTACCAGTTCTCTTTGATCATATTCTATCTACTTCTGATAAAAAATACATTGACAGGCTGTCATGCCAATTGCGAAGAAATTGGCAGAACGAGTTATTAGAAATTCAGCAGACAAGCTTAGGCCTTATTTACCTCAAGCAGTAAAATCTTTAGATACTTCTTTGGATGATTATAATGAAGTTGTAGCTCTGGTGTGCCGACTGAATACTTTTACAGACGGTAACAGCAATGACATCATCTTAAAAGACCAGCCGGTATGATTCCATCTGGTTATAATTGATTGTTTATTTCTGTTTTTTGGCACAATTTATTGGATCCTAGTTTTATTCACTGTTTTGTAGCACATTATACTATTGGGTATTGGTCCTGTCAGTCATGTCTTATTATAGTTGTCAATTTAGCCAAGGGATTAGCCAGTCAGAGCTGCTTTTATGGGTTGTTTGTTGATCTATTTTTGTGAGAATGGGTTGCCTGATTTAGTCATTTTAAAGCCCTTCTCTTTTGTTTTATTCTCGCAACTGTCCACATGCTTTATTTTGGCATGTGATCTTGGTCCATTATATAGACGTGATTATTGTGCTACACTATGAAATTTCTCTGAATTTTGTTTCTTGGATTTCATTAAACATACTGATTCACAAAGCTTGTCCCTTTTCATTGTTTTGAAAATTTTCTTTGATGTTGCTAATTGATATTAAGATGATCTTCTGCAATATGCATTCGGATTCTTGTTATTAAAATCTTGAGTCACGTTGCTAATGCATTCTAGGTTGTTGAGAGGAAATCTGCTAGTGCTTCTGCAGCTCAGGATTCGGTGACTCAGGTATGTGAAATAAATTCTTGATTCTTCATACAGGGATTCTTGTTTCTGGATGCTAGCAATGGGATGTATTTAGATTGTTTGCGTTTGTCTAATATATACCATAGTGGAAAACCAACATTTTGCCTAAATGGTATTAAGGTGAAACCACATGTTCAGTTGTAGTTGTGCTACAGCATTAGGCAGTTTCTCCTCTGGGCCGTCCCTCTTCCCCTTTATTTTGTCCTGGCATGTTTTGTTTCTTGGATTTGTAGTTTCTGAACGCCATTCTTCATTGTTACTATGATGTTATATTAGTTCATATGAGATAGTGCTAACCAGTTATTTGTCTCTTGAACCATTAATGCTTGTTTAAATTTGAAACCTGGTGCCACTAATGCTTGTTTAAATTGGATCATGGTGGAACATTGTAAAACCCTGTGAAGCAGTTGAATGTTATTTACGATGGAATTCAAGAAGTTATTATCGCTTTGCCCCATTATTGTGTTGGCCTTCTTGCCAAGATGTGAAGGTACTTGTGGTTTATGGAGATAATGGTTTTGAGGTATTTGCTGCAATTTCAAGTTTAATAGTCTTGCCTAATACTTCTATTAAATGGGCAATGAGTTATTTTTTAGGGAAAAGGTCTCTGCGTGTGGAACTCATGCTCCAGTGTTATTTTTTTTTGGACCTCGGAAGATGTTTTGCTATCTTTGTACTTAAATCCGTAGAGTCTCTTTGTTGTGTGAGCAGGTGGCCAATGATGATAGAGAAGAGACCAATTCTCAGAATAAAGATCCTACTGTGATTGGATCAGCAAAGTCAATTGTGAGTAATGGTGTCAATGAGATTGGGACGGAAGAAACTATCACCAATACCAATTCCTCGAAGAAGCCTGATTCTAACCATGAGGTTGATGCAAAAACAATGTCAAAAACTGACTCTGATGATTTGGATGCTCAAAAACCAGTGAAGTTGGAAGCTAAACTGGAGCATTCAGAAGCTCAGCAGGTGCCATGTAACAGTGAAACTTCTGATAAAGACGTGCATGATTCTCCTACTGAGGTCGAACCTGCTGAAGTGGCCAAATCTTTGGACAAAGTAGAAGACACTACTGTTCAGCTTACACCAACCAAAGCACATGTGGATGAGGCTGAAAATGTAGCATCTCCAACCCAAAGCGGCAGTCTTCCTAATGAGAGCCGATCTTCAAAGGATAGTCCGGCAAAGAGGAAGGAGGCTGCAAATGTATCATCTCCAACCCAAAGTGTGAGTCTTCCGGAAGAAAGCCGATCTTCAAAGGATAGCCTAGCAAAGAGGAAAGAGAACTTGGTTAGACAAGAGGCAGTATCTATTGATAAGGCTTCTAAGAAGGGTTCTGAAGGAGAATATAATTCAGAAGCAAAGAAGCAGCTTCGCCCAGGGAAAAAGCGAGCAGTTGAGACAACTGACAAGGGTAAAGCATTGACTGAAGAAGGTGCATCCAAGCATGAAGATGTCAATACAAGTGATTCAGAGATAAGATCACTAGGACAGGCAGAGAAGTTGGAGGATGCTACTAATAAGATCGATGATGGATCCTCTTTGAGGAAAGATGTGGGCAAAAAAAAGAGCGGGCGTGTGAAACCTGCACTTGGAAAAGATGTTCCAAAATCTTCTGCAAGAGGAGATCATGAGAAAGTAATTAAGTTTCCCTCTGGACATGTTCATTTAGTTTCAGTTACTTTTGGGGATCACTGTATTACATTGTCCAACTAATGTTTCTTTTTGTGGTTGATCGTGTAGGACACAGTGTCTTCACCAAGGTCACCTTTAAAATCAACAAAAGATGAAGTTGTCCATGAAGAAACTCCAAAAATGAGTACCAAGAGAAAACGAACTCCAGGCACACAAAAGGTATGTACTCTGAATTATTTTCTTGTCCAATTCAACTTGTGCTACTGAAGTTTGGGGTTGCTTTCCTGAAGTGCAATTACTAAAAACAGATGACTTGAACTCAAAATTGTGACTCTTAACTTGTAGCTGGTGATGCAATCTGCGAATTGTTACAGCGACTTAGATGGAAATTTCTTTTCATGAAAACGGAAAAGGAATTTTGGCATTTATCAAACATTTTGAACATTTGTTTCTTGAACTCTTTTCCTTTCCTTGGGGTTTTCGTTGATCAGCTACACTTTCCTTCTTGTGTCCAACTCGTAACAATAGTTGCATGTCCTGGAATCGTCTGTCTTGTATGTGTTTTTGTTTTGCTTCGTGGGTCGTTACCTTGGCAATATCTTGTGCAGAAAATAAGATTTGCTGACAAAGTATGTGGGGGCAATGAACTGTTGATATCAATTTTAATACGATTACAGCATTCAGAAATGTGCAGACCATTAATCTTATATATGATGCTCTATAACTAATGGTTGCTGCCTCTGAGTTAGAGATGAAACTAAAACTGGATGTGGTCCTTGTTAGTTATTGGTCTTCATCGACTTTTGTTTAGTTCAGTGTATTCCGATATAATGCTTGTTGTCACTATTTTGGACTTTTATTCCAAGAAAGTGCATGAGGTATTTCATGTTGGAATTGATTTAAGAGATTACCAATGTTGAGAAATTTTGATTGCCTTGTTTACATACTTTTATAAGGCAATCTTGGAATTGGTGAATGTCTCTGTACCTTGTCAATCTTTAGTTTATTGTTGCTTATGGTTATTCAGATAGCCATCAAAAACTCTCTCTGGCAGATTCTTGTTTGAATTCTGACTTTGTAACCAGATTTGGATAACCTGTAACCTTTCCTCTTTCCTTTTAATTGGCCAAGGGCCCATTTCATTTTGAAACTAAGTTTTGGGAACACATGAGAAGCTGCATGTGCATCCAGAGAGAATTCTGGTTAATTTGTTGATGTATATGCCAGGCATCTGAGAGTATAGAGTATGGTGAAAATTTGGTTGGTTCAAAAGTTAAAGTTTGGTGGCCAAAAGATCGGATGTAAGTGATACTCTAACATTCCATATTTCACAAGAGTTGATAAATATTGAAATGAACTTATCTCCTGCTTCTGTTCTGGTCATTATTTCCAGGTATTATAAGGGTGTAATTGCATCTTTTGATTCTGCAAAGAAGAAGCATAGGGTCAGTGCAAAATTAGGTTCTGCATTTTTAGTTTGTGTTGTTTGTTTTGCCTTTAAGGCCCCTTATTTGAATTGGTGCTTCTATCTGAAATAGGTCTTGTACATTGATGGTGATAAAGAAATACTGAATCTGAGAAAAGAGCGGTGGGAATTTATTGGAGATGACTCCTTTTCAGATGGGGTAAGCAACTTGATTCTTATTAATGTTACCTTCTGTGCTTTCTATTCATATGTATTCTTTGTCTTTGTGAATAGGAGCACGATGCTGAACATTCAAGTCATGATGCTTCCCCTGAAATGTAAGTTTTCTAGCTGCATTGGTTACTACACTCTTCGACTTCTTTATCCTTAGCCTCATTTTTTTACTAGCCTCTTCTACATCCTTTTCCTTAGGAGCCCCTTGATAAGATGTAAGCACTTTCGTAGTTTAACATTCTATGTACAATTACATCACACAGAATAGGGTTACATCAATCTCTATCCTGAATTTGTAGTTTCTTATGGTGGCAATCCTTGCCTTGGCCAGTTATAGGTTTTAGTAGCCTGAGTTACCGAGGAGTAAGATTGAGATGTGAGATTAATACCAAGGTAAGAAGAACCTGCGGGATCCTAATTCCTATGCAGTTCATAATTAAGCTCTTTCTTGCTCGTATGAGGGAGCTTGTTCAGTCTATGGAGTTTTTGGTTCTCCCTTCATGCGGGAAAGTTACTAACCAAGGAACTAAATGACTAAGGATGGTATAGGATGCAATGCCAAAAATCCCACGAGCCTTTCTTGCTTATGTACCATATTACAGCATGTTATGGGCCAGTGGTTTGATTTGTCCCATTTTCTGTATTCACTTGTTGTCCCATTTTTCTTTATTCACTTATTGGTTTGAAGAGAGTGAAGGGAAATGATAAGCTATTGAGATTTCTGTTACTTGTTTTGCTGATATAACCCTTTCTTTTCACCAGGCAAAGCAAAAAGAAAGGGAGTACCAATTCTGAAACATCAAGCAAACGTCGGAAGATGGAGGCTTTGCCAAAAAGGTTAGTTTTCTTATGTTCAAGTCCAGATAGATATTTTTGCAAAAATGATGATGCATTATGAATGAGTGCGTGTGCATCTCATTTCCAGTAAGCTAAAAAATTTTGCAACAAAATCTGGTGGCAAATCTAAAGACGACCACAAAGTGGAGTTGGAGTCCAAAGATAACTCAAAGAGCGCTAGAAAATCTGTGGATGACACCCCTAAGTCTAGAGATCAATCTCAGAAACTTGGGGGCAAATCTCAAGGTGATTCTGCCAAATCGTCTGGTAGATCCAAAGATGATCTTAGCAAAACTTCAAGCCACTTGAAACAAGACAGCCCAAGGGCTGCCAAGTCTAAAGGTAAAACTCCTCAAAGTGGCAAGACAGGTAGTGCGAGTGCTACTAGAATGACAAAATCTAGTTCATCAAAGGTGAAAGAAACTGATCGGGTGAAGGAAAAAAGCGCAGACTCAGCAAAATCATTGGAGACAGCAAAGGGGAAATCTGATGCTGCAAAGTTGCGAGAAAGTGAGACTAAGGGTGGAAAGAAACGACGAAGATGAACTGTGTGTTCTGTCCGGGCTTTTCTTGCACTGCTTTGTCCTCCCTTCTGTTGACTTTAGACTCTTTCTGAAGTTCCTTTAGGGGTTGATGTTAAATTAGGTATGGATATTAGTATTGTCTAGTATTTATCATATTAGTTATTAGTTCGCGGTGGTTATGTTTATTGTAGGCTTCAGTTGGTCGTGTACTTTATGGTTGGATTGATGAAGTTCTGGAGCTAGTGATATTTGGTTCCATTTTTCTTTTGCAGTTGTGTATGTCATCGCTGTATGTCTCTCTGCTTGTCAAAACCCACACTGGCAATAGCTTGGATCGGTTATAATTTATAATATCGTGGTGTGGATCCATTTTATCCTATGCGAGACATGTAGTTGCCCATTGAACGCTTATCAATTCACCAAATCTCAAAAACCTCAATGACCATCTCAAATAATGTCCGTGCCTGCACAATTATCTCTAAATTGATTATTGACGACAAGCACATGAAAAAGTAGTTGGATATCTGTTGTCAAATCCGTGTATCCTATGCCAAGAATACCGCTCCCCTCGTTCCCAGAATTGTACCAAAAGCAACTGCATGCCAATGGAGAGGGGCTCATCGCTGGGAATGAGTGGATGTTGATTGCATATGTTTATGATGGGTCATTACTACAATTATACAGGCACCTACCAAACTATTGGTCATGTAACACAGGATTCGGCCTAGCTCGGTTGCTTTTACAGCATCCAGAATTAGAACATCACTTTGATTGTTGGTTATAACGGTGTCGAAAGCTTTGAGGAAAATATCTGCTCCAAAATCAAGAATCAAGTCGATAAATAAAGATTTCCTAGATTTCGAGTTGTAATTCATATGCAATAGCATCTTTCAACAGGCGCTACTTGTGAAAAGCAGGCCGAGTCCCAGCCCCGAGGTCCACTCCAATAATTGTACTTTGAGCATCCACCAAAAGTAAGGTAATCGTCATCAGATTGATCAAAGACCATTAAAGTTGAACAAACATAAAAAGAAGGCATCGCAATTCACAAGGTTCGGAAAGTCGCTACAAGACAATCTAAGTTGTCATAATACTGCTACATTTGCTGGATGCAATGCACAGGAAGACGAAACAGAAAATCCAAAATGATAAACAAGTGAGAAAAATTTATGAAATTTTCCCTCAAAATGGCAGGCTCTTAGATGTCGAACTGGATGTGAGGGACTTGAAATGATCAGAAGGAACAAAATCATGAGGCAAATTGGCCCTCTTCACCATCCTCTTCATGTTGTTCTGCAAACTCTGTTGTACCAATTGCTTCACTGCCTTCTTCTCTTGGCTCATCATCTCATCATCATCATCACCATCACCGTCATCATCTTCCTCCAATGCCGACGACTCCTTCGGTTGATTAATAGTAGGATTCACTGATAAAGAAGCCCCACACAGAGGAGCTGAGAGTGTGGCGGTCAAGGCTCCTCCTGAAACCTGCTTTCCCTTTTCCACCCTTAAACATTCCAACATCCTAGAAGCCCTCTTTTGTGCCAATGTGCTGCCCAAAAGAGTTAATTCTAGCAAGGATGAAACAATTCCTGCGTCGATCATGGCCTGCCTATCTCCGTATGATTTGTGAGCCATCACCATTAGAATATAAGATGCCTTCTCTTGGCACCCGGGTGAATCTGTCCAATTGAAAACATCTATAAGAATTGGGAATGCATCTGACACGGCACTAATTCCCTTCCGGCCCTCTGCTACTGACACAATGTTGCTAAGAATCGAAAGGATCCTTTCACTCATATCCATATCTCCGAGATTCATCAACAGATGTGGAATCAGATCAGTCTCTACCATTGCAAACACATTGGAAGGTGAGATTGAAAGATTGTACAGCGCTCGCAGTGCGTCCTGTTTAGCTTGACAACTACCTCTTCCATCCAAATCTTTAAGAGTTTCCACCAAAAAGGGTACTGCACCAGAAGAACCAATAATTGGTTTGTTAGAGTCCAGAGCACTCAACCCAAGGAAATTAGCCACAACTGCTTCCGCAACAGACTGATTAGGTGCCCCATCTGGAGATTGAATGAGCTTTAGCATTTTGTGGACAGCACCTGCTGTCACAATCGCGGCTTTGTTCCTGAAGAAACAAACTGTAGATCAAGATCTAGAACAAAAGAAGCTCATCTCGTGCATATCAATTTATTATCCGTGTTGTACACATCAACATTAATAGGAAACGCAATATTAGTGAAATCAATACCAGGCTACATGGAAAACGACACACTGTAGAGTCCGAGAAGTTCCCCAACAAGCGAGTGGGATGATACATGGGGCCAAAAACCAGAACAGCAGGCACAGAAACAATGATAATATAATAAACTTATTGGTAAATACAAGGCGGGCATATAACAATGGGGGTAAACTAAGCAATGCAGAGGAGTACTAGTATCCTAACAGTAATGGGATCAGTCAGTCCTAATTCCAGAAAATGGAGCAAAAAGGCCTTTTCTTTCCCCCACCCAGACCAAGTCGTAAAAAAATAACCCATTCCAAATAAAATTAATTCTTTGTAAAAGAAAAAAAAAGAAAAAGAAAAGTACTGTTAGATGAGTGAACTGACGCATCGTTGGTAATGGCGAGATTGAGCAAAGCATAAAGAGCGGCGATCTGGGAGTCAAAGGTGGGATCTCCGGCGTCGAGCAAAGCGACAAGCGGAGGAATGACGCCGAGCAGTGCTAGAGTGGTCCTGGCCTGTGGGTCGTCCTTGGTGAGCCTCCTAACCTCCACCGCCCCCTCTGATCCCTCCTCCTGCTGCAACTTCTTCGCTACTTTCTTCAGCCCTTCCAGCGCCTCCTCTTTCCTCCTGACCTCCTCGTCATTTTCCCACCACTCCGGCCGCTTTAAAAGCTCCGACAACTTCTCCGATCCGGGGTGCTTATTCGCCTCTGATTTCTTCCGACTAGGCCTTTGGACACCTCCGCCGCACCGCACGCTGTCAATTATCAAAGACCAGAGCTTCAAGGGGCGTTCCAGGATCACCGATCCCCCGTCCTTACTGCCTTGGCATTTGCTCATTGTTCCCCACGCCATGCTTGCCTACATTTATATACTCACAAAGGCAAAAACATTCAACCCTTTCATAGCAGTAGCGACAAGTATTATTATTTATAAAAATGGGTATGTTTGGGCTTTGTGCGTGGATTTGAGATCCTTTGGATGGACTAGAGCTCATTAATATACAGCGTAGAATGTACGTATGCGGAGAAATATGTGTCGTTTGTTTACATCATTACATACACATAAATGTCGTCGGGAGGAGAGAAAGTGGAGAGTGTGAGGGGTCGGCCAGATCGGAGAGCTAGCTAGAACCCCAAAGGCCCAAGACAGCAATGGAGTGGGAGAATTTAGTAAAAATACGGAAATATTTTAGTGTTTTTCTTTAGTTGTTGACTCGGATCAAGAACATAATAAAGAAGGGGGAGATGAAAGAGGGAAAAAACAAAAAAAAGGAAAGGTGTGGCAGTGTGTGGGGGCATGGAGTTACGTTTTAAGGGGTCAAGCTACAGGTAAGGACGTGTATTCGGTCGATTCAGTATGCACTTTTCGATTACGTTTAATATGTATGGAAATAATTTTCCATACGGTTTGATTATTGCATTATTGAAATTTAATTAAAAATAAAAAATTAGAACATAATATATATATATATATGTGATTATATATATAACATATATTCGGTATTCAGTTTTAGATAATATATCGAACCTCAAAATTGAAATAAGATCGAATACAAAAAAAAAAAAAAAAAAAACTTTTTGATTTGATACTCAGTCTGTAATAAAATTTCGATTTCCATATAGTTTGATTAATTTATTGAACTATGCGCACCCCCTATTTATATGTCACATTTTTATTAAAAAGTTTATATTATATTAATTTATAATAAAAATAACAGATTATACTGATATTGTCCCAAATGACGTAAGTTTGTGGAGAGGTTTAATCCTCAATTAGCCGCTTGGCGATCAAGTGAAATTTTGGCTGCTCCTCTAACTCATAATAAGTAAAATTGTTGGGGTGAACAACCATTGATGAATAAAATTTCGATGAGGTGGGCTCTTATTTTTTCTGGAGTAGGTACTGGAATTGAAATTCCATATTACAACGTTGAACCTATCGGAGGAAATTGTGATTATTTCTCTCAAACCTTTTTTCTTTTTTGTGCCATATTGTTCAGCGTATTGGTGATGATAATTTTAGGGTTTGAAAGTCGTGTTTGTATAAATTGAGGTAATATTTTGTAAAAATTATTTTTTGCTAATGAATGAATAGCCTTTATTGGAGCATATAGATGCTGCATATGTTACGCTAGTGGGGATCACTTCGCACTCGGAAACGAAACTCCAATGACACGCTGGTTGAGATGACTTCGTACCAAGAGACGAGACTCCGATGAAATTGTACAGGAATTGTATAAGAATGTTTATCATTAAAAATTATCTACAAAGAGTAAAATCAAATTTAAGAGCTCATGTTGAGGTACCCTATTGACTTGGAATATGTACATGTCCACAAAAAGCCAATGACCTGCACGATGCCGCCCAAGCTACATGACGAGCACCACCATTGATATTGAGGACCTACAAATTGACAAATCTGACCCCATGTTTCTGAGTAAATTAGGTTTATAACTTTAAATCAAACAATGTTCGTTGGTTGCGATGGTCCTTCATTGGACATTCATAAAAAAAAAAAAATGTTAATTTGTTCGTTTCTTCATCCCATAATGATTGGCCTTATAATATTTTTGCTATGTTTTATCTTCTAAATCATATTATTTAACTCTTTATGTACATTTGCATTTACCAGTTGTTAGAACATGCTCACACTCTCTGCAGGGGCTTGTTTTTGTGCCAACAGCCAGGAAAGGCTTGACAGGCAATTAGAATGAGATGCTGCAACTAGATACAAAGAAGCAAAATCTATCATAACTTCAAAAGTAGCGTGCATGATCGATTTTCTTAACTATATTCTGAAATAAACATTAGTCATTCGCAACCATGGCATCCACGGTTGAGTTCTCCATTTTCTTTATGCATAATCGAGACGTAATGTCCTTAGCTCCTGGGATCTGATCCAGGACAATTGAATCTTCATCCTTAATCGTTCCTCTCAAGATCCCCATTGCAATCTCATTCTCAACCATCTGTTGTATCACCCGCTTCACGGGCCTCGTTCCAAAGTTAGGGTCAAAGCCTAATTCCGCCAGCAATTTAATAGCTTCCTCTGTATAATGGAAGTTGATGTTCTTCTGTTTCAGCCTATCTTTTACACCACCCAGCTGCATATTGCAAAATAACGCTGTCATCAGATCACAAGATTATTGATATTCACAATCAGACTAATAGGGGCAATACAAGTTCAAAGTTATTTAAAACCCAAGGATGGTTAAATTTTACAATACTTGCACGATCTTCACTTAGTCACAAGAAGAAGAAATAATTTCAGGGCCAATGCACAATAGTACAAAATTAATCAGAAAGTTAAGTGCTCAGAGGCAATGACGATGAGTGATGTAATCATTTGGGAACGAAAGTAATCTGTCCATGAGATCCGCATGCAAAAACACATCTTAAGTTATTCAATAGGTGAAGCACGTTGTACACTATATATAGTAGGAGGAAGTTAATATCAGTGAGAATCTATTCTTTCTTCCCCTTACCTGGATTTCAACACTTTAACTGATCTGTTTGGAGTCCAGAGGCTGGAAAACTATGTATTCATCAATTCGATTCATAAACTCTGGTCGAAATGTTGTCTTGCTAACTCAACGACCTGCCTTTTCATCACATCATAAACAGCTTCATGCCCATCCTGTGTATTTCTAAGAGTTTCAAGAATGTAGTGAGAACCGATGTTTGATGTCATAATCAGAACAGTATTGGTGAAACTAACTGTCCGTCCTTGATAATCAGTTATTCTTCCATCATCCAAAGAGCTGCAAGAGGATGTTGAAAACATCATGATGTGCTTTCTCAATTTCATCAAACAGTACAATAGAGTATGGCCTTCGGCGGACTACTTCTGTCAGCTGTACCCTCTTCATATCCAACATAACCTGGTGGTGCACAAACCAATCGTGAAACTGTATGCTTTTCCATGTATTCACTCATATCAATTGGCACAAGTGCATTTTAGTGTTGAAGAGGTAGCCAGCAAGAGCTTTTCCAAGCTCAGTTTTACCAACACCTGTAGGCCCCATGAACATGAAGCTTGCAATAGACCGATTTGGGTCAGAGAGGCCAGCCCTTGAACGACATATGGCGTCAGCTACAGACTTGACTGCCATGTCCTGGCCAACAACCCTTTTGTGGAGGACCTGCTCTAACAAGAAAAGCTTCTCCGTCTGCTGGAGATTAGATAATGGTATGCCTGTCCATCTGCTTACTATTTCAGCAATGTCAAGGTCTGTAACTTCCTCCCTTAGTAGTGACTTTCCAGATTTTTGATAATTAGCAATGCTCTTCTCAGCTTCATCAAGCTGGCGCTGGAGTGACATCAGTGTACCGTACATGAGTTCGGCAGCGCAGTTCAGATTGTACTCACGCTTGGCAGCTTCCATCTCTAGGTTAACTCTGTCAATCTACCCAAAGAACTACATGGAATAAGCCTAAGGAGATTTATGTAGATATATTGGTTAATGTAGTTGAAATCTAGACTTAGGCTCTTACCTCTTCTTTAATATATCGAACTCGGTTCATTAGTATTTTCTCATTTTCCCACTGCTCATTTAAGTCCCTTTGCTTT
The DNA here is from genome assembly GCA_026212405.1 of Petrea volubilis. Taxonomy (NCBI): domain Eukaryota; kingdom Viridiplantae; phylum Streptophyta; class Magnoliopsida; order Lamiales; family Verbenaceae; genus Petrea; species Petrea volubilis. The sequence goes on from CM047880.1 coordinate 23,845,672, forward strand.
TGTTTGAGAACTTGTAAATCATGCTCCAGTTTGATCAACCGCTCTTTTGAAGCCTTGGCGGTGTCATTTTTCAGAGATAGCTTTTCCATTTCCAGCTTAAGCACTGCCCTGTCTATCTCATCCAGCTCAGTAGGTTTGGATGTGATCTCCATTTTTAATTTTGCCGCAGCCTCATCGACAAGGTCAATGGCTGGCACGACAGAATTTAGACTATTAGCTATATGAGAACATATTGAATTTTGGGGTACTTACCCAAATGCTCAGATATCCAGGAACTGTCCACACCTGTCTCCCTCAATCCCAACCAACAAGGCCCCAGAAAAGAACCCCATGAAGTGGAAAAACCATTAAAGTGCAAATTACGCAAAAGTGTTTTTACATTTCTCAACTCTTTCTTGAAAACTAAAATTAAACCACATAATAGGAGATGATTACTCACATTTGAATGAAAAATAAATAATATTTGGCCAATTCAAGGTGAGAATAAACCTATGTTGAAAGCTTAAGGGGCAACTGTTATCCACGAACAGATTGAGTTGAGAATGAAACAAATCCATTTGCACCTTTGGCTGGCAGAAACCTCTCTGTGATGTATCTATCTGAAAGAATTGCTGCTGAAACCAGAGCACTGTCTGATATTTTCACCCCATGGTGCAGTTCATAATGTTCACGTAAACCACGCAAAATGGAGATTGTGTCTTCCACGGATGGCTGTCCGCAAAATACTTGCTGAAATCCGCGTTCCAAAGCCGGGTCCTTCTCAATGTACTTCCTGTATTCGTTCAGTGTGGCGGCGCCAATGCATCTGAGTTCTCCTCGACCAAGCATGGGGTTCAACAAATTCCCAGCATCCATCGCACCTCCAGTAGCCCCTGGACACAATTTCTGCTGGTCATGACGGGACTAGATATAGAAAATGACTTCCCCCTTTTCTCTTGTTGGTCGTTGGGGAAGAAAAAAGGAAAAGGTAATGTGAACTAAACAATGCATATCCTTTTATCAACAACCACAGCTACAATAACAAACATGCATCTTCATCTGCAAGTCTACTATCATCCTCTGAGACTAGCTAGCTTTAGCAACACACCTAGAGGAGGTCTTCTACTGATAGAAAGTCAATGAAGTAAAAATTTTGTTTTTCAACATCTACAAGATTTCTCAAGCGAAGCTGCCCGACTTGTTGGGGGGATGGGGGTGGAATTACTTTCATCAGATGTAACTTCTTTAACAATGCAACAGTTCCCAGTCACAATGATTCAAAGAGAAGAAGCCACTTAATTGGCAGATAAATTTGTAGTTAATTCATGGAAATCTAACTGCATAGAAGTTCCAAACCTGCACCAACCACGGTGTGAATTTCATCAATTAACAATATGATCTGTCCATTTGAAGCAGTGACTTCCTTCAATACAGCTTTTAACCTTTCCTCAAAATCTCCTCGATTCTTAGCACCAGCAAGCAAGGAACCCATGTCCAGGGAGATCAACTAATTCAGGCATATGAAAAGAAACTGTACATATTGGAATGCCAAAAGGAAGGAATAGGCAAATTCAACTCCAACTGCATGATAGAAATAAATAAAGGCAGAAATTTGCATTTGAAACTAGCTTTTGGCGTCTTTGGTATTTTAGTGTACTAGTTACAACCCTCTGCTTCATTAACATGTTAGCATGTTTAGTTTCTAAGATACTGGTCGTCTGGTAAGACAATACTCCATTAACCAGTGTTTATTTTTCTAGTTCTGAAGCCCACATTATCCCCCCAATCCCATGCTAAAGATGGATAGTGCCTATCTTAAATGAAAGTAAACGAACTCTAACTAGTTTAAATACTCGCTAGGATGAAAAATAGAAGGTAAAAGACAAAGTCAAAGAAATCACCCATCATAGTCAGAAAAAGCTCCTAAATAATCCTATTTTCTATCATCAGTTTCGGCTAGAAACTTGTTCTTCCAAATACAAAACCCCGCACTAAATTTCAGGAAAACATCTTAATCTCCATTAGACATAGAGTTGCTAGATAGAAAGGTTCATAATCATAAGGTATACTTTTCTGAAACTTGCAACATCACATAGTTTGTCAAAGTTTACTCCATACAACTACCAATATTTAAAATATCCAGTAGTTGAAAATACCACAAAATACCGCACAAGATTCATGGTCCAAAAACTACACATAATTTCGTTAAAAGATTAGCCTATGCTATTTCAGAGTTCGCAAGCTTCTTGTGGATCAATTTTGCTATTGCCAATTAATTGTTAGCTGGCTTCTGCCTTGTTAGAAGCTATTGAACTGACACTGTCATAAGTATGTATGACATTAGGCCCATTTTTACAAAACTCTGTGCAGTATGAGAAATTACAATTTACAAAACCCCCCTTAATGTTCGATTTTTGTATTACAAAGTTAGGTGGTATGTGTAACACGGAACAAAACTTAAGGAGGATACTTGTAATTTTTTATCCTCTGAAACATAAGCATCTCATGTTTGCTTGCTTTGATTTCTTCTTTTCTCCAGATGGCAACAAACTGCAAAGCAGCCCTAATCCCACAAAGAATACGCGAAACGATCCACGTGTAGGGCAAGGCAGCTAGAAGAAGTAGAAGATTAGGCATCTTCACTGACGACTCCACAATCCACACGGACACGAGCACGGTGATATCAGTTGAAGACTAACCGGTCATTGGGGACTCTAGATAGTCCCCATTTCAGCCCTCAATCCAATGACGCACAAATCGAGATGCAACCAACCTCCACCTCCATTCGCCCGTTGCTAATGAAACTTCGATTTGGATCGGTATGCCCCTCTACGGCCCTCGGCCACTATTTCTTCCACGGTTTCTCACAGAATTATGCCGGAAATGATGGCGCGATCGTCCTCTATGCCTTGTTAAGGTTAAGTTAGGGGATATAAATTATGTATTTTAGTTTTGTTAATATTTTGTTAATATTTTTGTAGGCACGTAGTTGTAGCATAATTTGTAGATGAAAACAGGTTTTAACAAGTCGATGTTGTAGCAGAGATTCTCAGTATCTGTAAGTTATATACAAAATGAATGAATGAATAGCTTATATTTTTGTTGAAACACAAATTGAGTGAAGTATTTCTGTTGAAACACGTGTGCCTCACATGGTCATTCCGTCAGTTACTAACTGTACACTTCATGGAAGGATGCTATTTGGCAAAAAAATTAGGTCACATGAGGGACAAAATGTGTTAATTAGTATATGTGAGGGACCAAAATTGGAATTGATGTAAACGTAAGGATGAAAATTGAACACTTCCCTAGCGTGGCACATTCAAGCTATTCATCTCGCATCAAATACGCAAGATTAAATAAGAATCGATGTAAATGTAAATGATAAAAATTGAAATTTTGCATAGTTTGGCCCATTCGAACTGTTCATCTTATATCAAATAAGCACCCTAAATAGGATTATTGTGTTTTAGCGCACAAAAAAAAGGTAAGATTCTTTTTTCTTTTTTTTTAGTCATTTATTCCTCTAAACTAAATTATGTAATACTTAATACATTTTTATATCTAGCAAAAATTCTCTTTAATCTGTTTCGGGGCATTGACTTGATGCATATGTACATTACTTTAAAGGTGTGAGGAGTCTAATAGCAGAGTTTGAAACCTAGCAGGCAGGCGTGCGTGCCTGATGATGTAAGCATTATAAAAAAAATAAAGAAGAAGAAAATTCTCTTTATCCAAAAAAAATAAAATGAAAAGTTAAATACTTTTGGAAAATTTAAAAAGTACAATAAAGTTTACAATTGAAACCAGGTATGATAAAGTTTAAAATTGAAACTAGTTTTTAAATACATAAATAAAAAATACTACTAGAAAGGTTAGAATTACTTTTAATATTTATTAATTTGTAGTCATCATTCATATTTGAACTAGTGATATTAGCTCTTTCTCTTTATTTCAAAGGCTAAAATCTTTTATTGAGGATGATCAACTAAATAGTCATAAATATTTATTTTATTTTCATGAAACAACTAATCTTTAAGAAGTGTGTTTCGGGTCTAGGGTTTGCGGTCTGGAGTTTGGGGTTCGGGATTCAGAGTTTTAGGGTTTCAGGGTTTGGGGTTTGGGGTTTAGGGTTTGGGGTTTAGGGTTTTAGGATTTAGGGTTTAGGGTTTTAGGATTTAGGGTATTAGGGTTTAGGGTATTAGGGTATAGGGTATAGGGTTTGGGATTTTGGGGTTTAGGATTTGGGGATTTTGGGGTTAGGGTTTTTTTTTTTTTTTTTTTTTTTTTTTTTTTTAAAAGAACCGGCACGTGCCCGCCATAGGGTTTTCTGAGGGGTCCCCACCCCTTTATTAAAATCAGAAAAATAGTTACAGAGGAAAGTCTGAAAAATACATGAGTAAGCAAATCAAAAATTCTAGATGCCTAAGAAAGCGAAAATAAGGATTACTACTCCTTTTACAAAAATTAGAATAAAAGATCCTCCAAAAATAAAAGAAAAAGCTATCAAAACAAGTATAATCGTTATAATCTCTTGCATATGCATAAGCCCATGCAAGCTTCATATCTACGTGAGCATAACCCATCCAAGGTTGAGCTCCAAAAAACATCAAGGCATGAATTAATTTCAGCCCAAATACAGTACCGACGTTGTGTCTTGGCCCATTTATTTCCTGAATCCCATACAAAGCCAAAGCCCAGTTTGCTGTAACAAATAACCCGCCGCTGCTGCCATGGTCTTGAGGAATGCTATTGGACCAAGTAATAATTGATCCAGCAGAGCATAGGCTGTTCGTGCAGCCCAGGATATAGCAAGTAGGCACTTCAATCATCCTCATTTTGCCCATTTCCAGCAGGCCGAAAGAAATAAGCTCCAAATAATTAGTATGTGGCCCACTATCTCGTCCATGCCTAGCATCATGAAGTGCGGGTAGCCCATCAACCGCTGAACTAAACCCATCAAATTTGATGAGCCCCATTCCAATGAAATCCCACAACTGCAATTTGTCAAGCCCCTTAGCATTAGACCTACGAGAATCATAATTCTGTTCTGGAAATTCCACAAGTCCAAAAACAGCTCCTCTTAATATGTTTCGAAAATTACAAAAGCCCCCCTGGCTGGATTCAGTATGCCTCTTGTTTGAGCAGATAACAATCCAATGCTCGTCCACAACAAGAGTAAAGCTATAACAGCAACATCCCCCCCTGCTCCAGTAATCCACAACGCTGAAATAACAGCTAGCAACATGAATCCCTTCATAGCTGTCCAAACAGCAGCTGAAACTGCCAGAGAAAACAGCACCCCAAGAGCAGGAGATTACAGTTACCCCCTTACCCATCAACTTCAATAATAACTCTTCCCACATGGAACTGCTGTTGCACCGTATTGCAGCCAACAGCAAACAGCAGCCCAATTTCAGCAGCAACAATGCAACAATTACACCAAGAACTCCTGTCAAAAACACCTCAACACCCACCAAAAGAATCTTTAGCTGCTTCCACAGGAAAACGATCATGAGAAATACCAGCTCTATAAATCTGAAAACAGGTTACGTGCATAGCAGCCAATAACTGAGCTTTCCCACGGCTATATGACAAAAAACGCAACAAATTGCTCCAATCTTCTTCTAGGAAACCGCCATAAACAATCGTACTAATTCCACCCCATAATGAACATATATAATGTAAAAGCATGCACACGCACCATAAATCCTCAAAACAGAAGACAGAATTAGAAAGTAGGGCCAGAAAAATTACGATTACCCCCCTGCTGTCACCAAAAACTTTGCAGCAGCCGAAAAGGTGGCAAGACCTGGCATGATAACAAGCTGGAGAACCAAAACCATCCATGATCCCACAAATAAAATTGTGAGACCAGCACGACCAATCAACGTAAGACAAAGAACCACCAACCATAATAACCAAGCAATTAAGAATGTCTAAGAGATGGAATGCCCCATCTATCCATCTTCAGCAAGCCTCGGATACGCCCCGGGATATCTAAGCTGTCCAACTCAGCAGAAGAAGCAGTTTCACATGCATGATTAGCAAGAAAATCGGCCACTTGATTGCCTTCTCGAAAAACGTGTGTGACCCGCAAGTTAATATGGCTCATCAACTCTTGGATTTTCATCAAAGGATGCTGCAGCTCCCAAGGGCCACAAAAACCAGTCGTTATCATGCCAATGACAACTTGGGAGTCAAGCTCCAGCCATATGTTTTGTAAGCCCCTGTCAACGCAGACTTGCAGGCCTTGTGAAACGGCCACCAGCTCAGCATAAGTATTAGTTTTCCCACCCAAATAGGAGAAGAATGCCCCACAAACAGCCCCATGGTGATCTCTAATCACACCCCCCGAGCCGGCAACACCGCTACTCCCTTTTGCAGCTCCATCCGTGTTCAACTTATACCAGCCTTGTTCAGGCCTTAGCCACCTCACAATACGGACGGCCGGAGCAGGTTTTTCATGGAAAATGAAGCCCCATTTGTGAGCAAGTGACAGGTACCCCCTCCAATGACCTTTTTGAAAATGCTTGCTCTGATAAATAATGGAAAGGGAATTAAAAACCTTCCAAATGATGCGTGAATAGAGGAATTTTTTGTTCCTATGCTTGGAATCATTTCGTGCTTCCCATATGTGCCACAAAACAAGCATAGGGATTAATGCCATCACATGGCCTTTGCCGATGCTATGGTTCTTCCAATGCTTTAACATGAAGGTGATAGAATCTGTATCCGGACAAGGGATGTTAAAAATCTCCGCTAAGGAACGCCAAATAACAGTAGCTTTCCACGTAGTTGTCCTCGAATGTGTTTTGGCTCCAATACCCTTGACGCCATCAAATCGCATGCCATATTTGCCAACAAATCCGCCGCTTGGTTGGCTTCTCGAAACACATGTGTAATTTTAACCTCCATCTGCTGCATCAGTGTCCAAATCTTGCAAAGGAGGTGCTGCAAATTCCACGAACACCCCTTCTTGTTTTTGATCATGTTCATGACCACTTGGGCATCCAATTCGACCCAAATGTGAAGATATCCACTTGCTTTTGCAAGCCTTAATCCTTCATACACAGCAAATAATTCTGCATATGTGTTCGTGCAATTGCCAAGATAATTGTAATATGCAAACACAGCAGCCCCCGTGTGCAGCCTTGCGATGCCTCCTGCACCGGCAACCTGCGTCCTGCTCCGCGAGGCTCCATCTGTATTTAATTTCAGCCACGGATATTCAGGTTTTAGCCACTTCACCATTTTAACTACTGTGTGCTGCTGCTGCTGTGCAGAAATATTCACCTGAAAAAATTTTGCAGCAGCCTCTTCTCCATGCCACAAATTCTTCGTGAGCAACCCTGCGTCTTTAAGCATTTGAACATGTCGCCAAACCTTAAATACAACTTGACTAGCCACTACTCTTCGACCTCGGTACTTAGCATTGTTTCGGCCATCCCAAATATACCAAAAGATGAGGAGCGTCACTATGATACGTATAGTGCTTCCCCCCCCGAACGTTTAGAATTCCTCCAGAAATTTATGATCATGCCAATGTCATCCGAGTCAACTAACAGCACATTAAATAAATTAGAGAAGAATTTCCATATCAACTTAGCTTTATTACTATGTAGGAAAATGTGCTCTACCGTCTCCTCATTATAGCAACAATAACACTTAGAAGCTAAGGAAAAACCTTTTCTCTTCATTCTAGCATCTACAGGAATCCAGCCCCTAAGCAATCTCCAAATAAACACTGAGATGTTGGGAGTAATGTACCTGGACCACAGCTGTGATAGCAAATCTGAGGTGTGTGACTTAACACGCAGCATCTCCCACATGGATTTCATTGTAAAGCTGCATGTAGACTCCAGCTTCCACACCATTTTGTCGCTGTCACCATGTGCAACAGGGGTAGACACCACCTTCTCCACCATGCTCATTGGTAAGACCTCATCCAACCTATCAACATCCCACTCATTTCTTGTCCAAAAATGCTCCACCCTAACCGAACTATAGTTGTGTTGTTCCATGGTGGATTTGAGTGTCCCCTCAAGCATCCAATGATCATGCCAAAAAAATACTCGACCCTCCCCTAACTGCCATGCTATATGAGGTTCCACCAAACGACGCACCCGACACAATCTTTTCCAGATTGGAGAGTCATGTACTTTTATAGAAACCTCCATAGGATGAAAACCCCTCACATACTGCCCTTTCAAGAATTTCGCCCATAAGGACTGTTGTTGCCTAAATCTCCACCACAATTTCCCGGAGAAACATTTGACCATGTCACCAAGCTGCCGGACATCCATGCCTCCTTCCTCAAAAGGCTTGCACATTTCACTCCAAGCCGCCCAATGTAATTTGCGTTGGCCCCCGTATGAGCCCCAAAAGAAATGGTTAAAAAGTCTCTCCATTTTTGCCATAACTTGCTTGGGGGGTTCCAAAACTTGCATGTAGTATAGAGGCATGGACATGAGCACGCTCTTTATCAATAATAATCGACCACCAAAAGTAAGGCGACGATTCTCCCATGACAAGAGTGCTGCCCTCATCTTTTCCAGAATTGGGGCATATAAAAGTGAGTGTTTATTGCCCACATAAAGAGGATCCCCAAGGTATGTAATTGGTAATTCCGCCTGCGAAAACCCCATAAGACGTTTGATTCGTCGTACTCGGTCTTGCGCGCATCTTTTGGAGACCACCGAGGAGCTCTTCGCAACATTAATTTTCTGACCCGAAATCTGTTCATATTTTCTTAAGAACTTCATCAACTTCTTTAATCCCGACACCCCCGCCTTGGTAAATATGATAATATCGTCCGCATATGAAAGGTGTGAAACCATAACTTCTGGATTTTCCATATATTGCATTGATTTATAACGATGAAATAGTGCCTCAAGGCCGCGGGTTAACCATTCCGCAGCTAAAATAAATAGCGCGGGAGAAATGGGATCGCCTTGACGCAATCCACGAGAAGATTGGAAAAAGCCTGAGTTTGAACCATTAATCAAAACTGAAAACCAGCAATTAGTCACACAATTACTTATTAACTTGCGCCACTGTTCGCTAAAGCCCAATTTCTCAAGCATGCGGAACAAGAAGACCCACTCCACTCGATCATATGCCTTAGCCATGTCTAACTTGGCTATTAGGCGATCACCATGCACTTTCTCATTCAACGAGTGCACCAATTCTTGCGCAAGCAATATGTTATCTGCAATAGCCCTTCCCTCAACGAAGCCCGATTGCCCATCCGAGATCACACCGGGCAGCACCTTTGCTAACTGCTCATAAAGAAGCTTCGTCATGATTTTATTGGTTACATTACATAAGCTTATAGGGCGGAAGTCCGTCCACGCTCGTGCCTCTTCCTTTTTAGGTAAGAGAATGAGCGTTGTGCATGTATACGCCCTCGGCATCAGGACCCCGGAAAAGAATTCCCTCACTGCCTCGTATACGTCCTCTCTTACTGTTTCCCAACATTGCTGATAAAAAAGAGATGAGAATCCATCCGGGCCAGCCGCTGAATTGGGATTAATACTAAACACCGCCTCATAAATCTCTTCCTGCGTGGGTTGGGCGCACAATTGTGCAGAAATTTCAGTAGTAATCAAGGGGGGAATGTGATCAAAGTCATCCTCCAACTCATGATTCCTATCCGTCGAAAGCAAATAATGAAAAAATTTGGAAGCTGAATTTCTGATCTCCTCCTGTTTATCCAATAGTTTACCCTCATCATGGATTGCATGAATATATCTCTTTTGCCGCTTCCTCTTTACAAGGTTATGGAAAAATTTGGTATTCCGCTCACCCTCAACTTGTAACGACCCGGCCCTTTAACTAATTTACTAAAACATAGCCAACTAAAACATGAAACTATACTTATTTTATTGAAAATACATCAGAGTAGTGCACAAAATACATAGTAATACAAAAGTTGATAACATCACGGTCTCTCCAAAATACAAAATGTCAAGCTTCATTCCGACTAGTTAAAGGCGCCGAACCGTTCCTCGCTATCGTCCATAGTAACTTCCACCTTCTTTTCGGCTAAAATTATCACATAGAGAAATGGTCACCATACACGTTGAGTAGGAATTTTCACTTAATAACATAAGGTGCTCGTGTGTATAACAGATGCACAAAATTACATAATATTTCACATAATATCTCACATAATATTTCACGTAACATTACCTTTCGAGTCAGCTATTGGTGACTCCCTTATATCTCCCATATCAACATATTCCAACCATTCACATCGTTAACCCCAATATTCCATCCGTCCACATTAATTCCATCCGTTCACATCGGTGGCTATGTCTCGAGACTATGCCAATTCCCTACAATCAATACATGGAATACTCCGTCCATGAAAAATAGGATTAGGACATGGATGTCGAGAACCGTTTTAAGACCGGCAAGCCCATTGCCGCCCGACCGAACTCTGGCCCCATCCATTCCGAAGCACATACGAGCCAGACATGCACAAATAAAGTTTTTCATATATTTTCATATTATTTCACATCAGGTACATACTTCCACACTTATAACTTTAAATATAAAAGCATACTAAGAGCATATTTAGCAATAATAAATATACATGTTTTTATACTAATTCTATGAATATAAGACATGAATATAACTAGAAATATACTTTCTAATAACTTGTAGTAGCATAATGAAGCATAATATCATGATAATAAAATGATAAACTAGCACTAGAAATTAACTTATGTAATTAAGGAAATTCCTACCTTAAACTAGCCCTCTTGACATTTATATAGATATATTTATATATCTATGTGTGTGGGTGAGAGAGAGAATTGTGTGTGTGTGACGTGAAGTGTGTGTGTAGGAATAATATCAAGTGTGGGTGTGTAGGACTAATAGCAAGTGTGTGTGTGTAGGAATAATATCAAAAGTGTGTGTGTAGGCCTAATATCAAGTGTGTGTGTGTGTAAGAACAATATCAAGTGTGTGTGTGTGTGTAGAAATCCGTGTGTGTGTGTTTGTAAGAGTGTGTGTGAATATGATAGAAAATAGAACTCAAGCCTCTATTTATAGAGGTTGGTTAAGACACATTATTAAAAATTAATTATGTCAATTTCTTCATAATTAGATTCATCTTACTCATCAATATTTAATAAATGCATACATGCTTAGTACTAAGCCTAAATGTTATTAGGTGTGCCCTAATATTGATGAATGGAAGTCTAGGTTAATAAAGATATTACAAGTGTATGAATTTCTAGAAGGGTTATACCAAGTGTAAAAATTCATTTAATGCTAGAATTATCAAGAATAAAGATTAGAATTATCAACAATTAATTAGATATATCATCATATATATATGTAAGCTTTCGTATATATGTATATACCTACATAGAAAAATATATTTGGAACATACATATAATTATATAATATAATAGAGATGACCTTAGATCAATATCTATATATATATATTTGGAATAGAATATAGATATGTGTATACATAGGCATAGTTTCGAATTTTAGATACATTATAGGCATAATTTAATGTTGTGACAAAATTAATATACATACATATACGTGTGTCTCAAAACATATAGATATATATATATTTCGAATATATATAATATACTAAAAATAATTTTTAACAATTAATATATTAGTATAGTAACAATTATAAATTCAAAGCATAGATTATGAAAATACATATATATGTGTGTCGATTATTTACATAATATATTAGAGATTATTTTACATTTTTGAAATATTATACATTATTCATAATAAAGTCACATATTTGAGATAGAATCACATAATTCATATTATTGTCACATAGTATTCATAAGATTAAAATTTAAATAGTGTACACTTAAACATTAAATAATATATAATAACATGAAAAATGCAAGAGAAAATCGGGTCCTTACACAACTAGCCATTTAGTTGCCGCTTTTCGTTGCCAAAAATCCTCCTCGATGGCTAAAGCTCGATTCAATTCAGCGGATGCCTTATTCATTGCCATAAGATTCTCATCATTAGGTGTGCTATCGAACACCTTTTCAGCATTTGCAACAGCCCGCTCTGCATCTTTCACGCTTTCAAACAAATTCCCTACCGCCTGGATCAGATTTTATCAGCCAGGTACCTGCCGAGAGAATCAATAGGCTTAGAGGAGATGCTATTCCCCATCATTCTACGCCCAATTTTAATCCTAGCAAGATAATCAGCAGCAATCCAAGCAAAGCTTAACATCACTGTCTTCCCAGCATCTTCTAGCACTAGCAGCTCCTTGGATTTCTTCACCCATTTTTCATGGTAAGTTACCTGATACCAAGCTGATGCCTTCCTTTCGTACAAAATATTTTTCTCATCATCGGAAAGCTGATCAAATTCCGGGCCCATGCATTCAAACACTTTCCTGAAGTCCTTTCTCAGTGTGCTATAGGCGTGCTTTAGTCTCTCCTTCAACTCCCCTTGTTTTTTACTACTGTACTTGGGCATGGACCAGATGTGCCCAGTAACAACCTCTTCTTCTCTATTCACTTTGTATTGCCCTAAAAGACCAAGCAACTGTCCATCATAGGAACATTTACAATTCCATGCATCAGAAATGAAACTTGCTGATCCTGTAATATCTAGGTCTTGGTCATATGTAATGTTCCCCGAAGCAATTGCATGTTGAGAAGATGCTTCACAATCTTTGTCACAACCATCTTTAACGTTACGGTAGAGATTCCCCAGAATTTTACTGGAGTTGTAAGTTTGAAATTCCTCTTTCCCCATAAATTCAGGATACATCTTCGGCTTCAGTTCAGGGGGCATGGTCACTATTTTTCCTGTTTTAGGGAAATCAACAGCTGTTGCTGCAAGCTCTGCCAATGTGATGCATTTCTCATCCAAAGCCCCATATTCACTAAGGTCAGCGTGAACCACATGAGCATTGCAGATAGCACCAAGACTTTCATTCACCATATTTCTTGTGAAAAATTCGATTATGTCCTGCCCAGAGGTAAAATTATATCAAAATGTGCAACAAGTTTTATTACATTACCTCATGACAAGAATGGTGAGCAAACTCTGAAAAGTGAGCAAATTATTCAGGGAAAAATGAAGTCTAGAATCAGCTTTGCAATGCAAACAGTGCCAGGTGCTAACATTCATGACATAATACATCTTTCTCATATTCTGATATTCCAATTAAAAATCAGAAGACTGGGGAACATTGAGACTACATACGGACACATCGTTGTAGGCTGGATACTTCTTTAACACGCGCAGAAAATGACTGAAAACAACCTCTTGCATAGAATAACAGAAAGCATCACAATGATAAGAAAGTACTCAGTTCAAATAACAACTCAAAAGAGAAAAAGGCTTGTCAGGAGTAAACTATGCAGAAGACAGGAATTACCGAATGTTTCACTTCACGTGGCAATTGTTTGGTTTCTCCTGGCGCATATTCCATCGGAGTCCAGCTTCTCTTGCTTGGAGGAAGGAGATTCTCATCCCATGTAACAAAATAAAGATCACCATCAAGATCACTCCCTGATGCTTCATTTGGATGTGGTCTATCTCCTTTCTGAGGGAATACAAGACAATCATAAAGATGATGCAACCCAGGCACATCAACTGCCTCCAGAATCCGAACATCTCCGGGGTGAAGACAGGGGTTCTTTGCAATTGCTACAAGACCCTTGATCACTTGAAGCTTTTTCTTGGTAGCAGAAAACTGCGACCCATGCTTCACAAAACAGTCTTCTAAAGAAGGGTTTGAAACCTGGATAAAGCACTGCCCGTATTCAAGTACAGCAAGCTCATCCAAGCAGCCCATCAACCACCTTCCTGAAGGAACAAAAATTCTAGCTTTTTCCCGGAGGTCCCCAAGCTGAGCAGCTCTGATGCTCAGTAGCATCCCTCGTAAATGAGGTTCAGTTTGAGGCTTGAAACCAGCACTTAACATCAGCGCTGCTGTATTTCCTTGATCACTGCATGATGTAGTAAGTACGTCAAAAGCCATGTCTGTGTCTTCAAGCATCTGATCAAGTGTTGACACCATTGTTTCTTGCATTCTCCAGAATACATCATCTTGAACTTCCAAGGCAGAGAGTAGTGTGATTATCTGACGATTCAGAAAACCAGGCTGGAACCTGGTCCAAGAACAAATCTCAAGAATTGTGTGAGTGGATTCAAATTTTTTCATACTTTATCTGAGATACAAGCGAATCCCATCACTTTTTGCAGGCCACTGAGCAACAACACCTTTATAACCAGCATATCTGATTTGATAAGCACACGGGGGGTCACTCAACTGCAGTTTCTCAGCAACTTCTATTGCAAGATCAGCTGATATCATACCAATACCATCAGAGAAAACATAGTCATTTCTCTCAACATCAGGAAGGTTAGAGTCAACTTGGGTTTGTGGGACTTCAACTGTGGCATAAGTCGAAGAGAAGCATTGCCCCATCCTTGCAGCACACTTTGCAACGTTCCTATTTGTGAACCTTCCCATCCAATTCTTAATATTGGCCACCCCAATATTCTTGTCTTCAGCAAAAAACCAGGCTGAACGGTCCCGCAGTTGATTAGCTGAAAATGCCAGAAAACAGTACTTTCGACCACACAAATAAAAACCATTAATTAAGATATCCTTCACCCGTTTGAACATGGTGGTCCTTTGTGGATTAGCATTTGACGTAATCTCCCTCACAATAAGAGCAGGATAGTATGTTAGGACATTTTTATTTAGAGTTTGCATGGCTTCATCCGTGAAAGTAACCCTTAAGAAGCGATCAGCTATGTGTCTGTAATTTCTCAGAACCCTATTGGACAGTTCAACTTCTGGTGTAAGACAGTAAGCTTTTGTTGGAGTTATGATCAGTCTTCGAACTTCAACAATATCATCCATCTCCCGAGGTCTCTCAAGGAGCTTAGGATTTTTCAACAGCCACTTGTTCACAAATTCCAGAGCCCTGACAGCATCATAAACAGGACGCTTGTAGGAACACATGTGCTTTAGCGCAAAAATGTTGAGGTCCTCCGGATGAGCCCTCAACAGGTCAAAGAACTTCTCGGACAATTGATGCTGATTGATTATGCCTTTGTGCATGACAGCATTCACCAAAAACATAATCTTGAAGGTTATACCTTCCTTGTACTGAATACAGAAAAAAAAGGGATCTGACATGGGCATCCCAAACTCAGGCTCATCCGACACTCGATAGCGCGGTCCTGATCTTTCCTCAAGAACTGGTACCCTACGTTTTTTAAGATAATCAAGTGCTTTGAAGAGTTTTGGATCATTCCGAGGTCGTAACGAAATTCGGTAAGTATTACACCTACCAATTGCCCCACTTGGAGAGAAATCTGTAGTACGGATCCATGGATCATCGTCATCCAACAAGTCAAAAGGCACCTGTTCTTCAATGTCATCATCGGCAGTTCTGTAATAAACCAAGGGCGACGAAGCCAGCTGCAATAAAACTATTAAAGAAGAAAAGTCCCTGTAATGCTTTATCTCGTTTATTTCTCTTGGCAGGAACTCAATCTTGAAATCACACTTTATCACAGCAGATCTACCTTCACCTTTAAAGGAAAAAGCAGTATCCTTTGTAAAATGCAGTTGACATGTCCCACTGAAGGGATCGACAAGAAAATCAACACCAGTACGAGGCCCCCTCAAACCAACAAGGAACTCATCTTGGCTCTTCATAAGTCCAATCTCAACAAAAGCATCAGAGAACTTATACGGTGTTGTAGTTCTTCTCCTCTCATTCAAGCGGTGAGGGTTCTCTGGCCCCAAACTAACCTTTAACTGTCTCCTGCCCAATATAAGCTCACCACGGCCAGCAGCATCTAGAGCCGATTTCACTGAATGTGCAGCTGCAAAATGCACATATGCATGTGGTTCGACTTTTGCATAGTCATTCTTTCTCTTTACACTGTCAGTATCAACCTCATAATTTGGATATGATTCCGGGGGAGTTGAGGAAGTCTTCAATCGACACCTCCAGACCATCCCAACATTATCTTCAAAGTATTCCAAAAGCGTCTTAGCTGTGACATAATCATCCAGGCCCCCAACGCTAATTTGGGTGACAATCATGTCTTTATCACTTATCTCGGATCCCATTTTGCTTTTTGTAAGGGTGACAAATTTTGTAGCTTGAAATCTGTAGGACATGTAACCACTGTTAGGCATAGCCAGAGAACAAAAGAATATGAATCCATCTTAATTCTTAAGTGAAGATTAGCATCAATGGCATAGAGAGAAACACATCTCAGCTTATTACAACTATACTTATAGCATGAATTGCATCAACTGGATCAGTAATTACATCCAAGTAAATATAGATACAGTATCGTAACTATACTAATGGCATGAATTGCACAACTAATGAGCATATACAGTAACAACAATAAACCAACAAGAAACATTTACATAAGAAAAGATTACACACATAATATAACATTGTAGATACAGAAGGATAATTGCAGATTGGTGGTCACAAAGGCATAAATACAAGAAAATGCACGCACACAAAAATAAACAAATAAATAATAACTAACATCCAGATTGGCATTCAAGTCTTGAAGAGAACACCGGCAGAAACTAATTCCCGATTTGTCCACATAATTATCAGCAAAATAAACCATGAATCTGTTCGCAGAGTACAACTACATATCCATAACCCAAAACTAATCGAATCAACAAAAACCCACAATCTGCATAAAAATACTGACAAAACGGAACTAATTCTCTCTGCTTATTAACAAAATCCCACAAGAAAAACAACATTTTTGCACAATTTGCAGAGAGCCCACTTACCTTTTCTCGCTCCACAATCAGTCAAACACAATTCTGCAATTGGGGGGTGAAACAAGTGGAGAGTTAGAGTGAGAGTGAAGAAAACAAAAGGGGTCTAAAGGGAAGCTTCATTGTGGGTGTTGGGATCGCTTTCAATCAATGAAATAAAGTGCCAATAAAGTTTTTCTTGGTTTTGCTTTTCTTTCTACTGTTTGGCTTCCATGGATATTTGGTGGGGGTTGGGGGTGGGGGGGGCCGGTGGTTCACGCGGGAATGCTTTTGTCGTTCTCGACGTACGAAATTAATGATTGATTTGATTCTTATGTAGGAAGGAACAGTCCTGCCCCCCCCCCTCCACCCCCCCCCCCCAAGAGACATATTTTTATGATTACTAGCATACGAACATACTCGATGCATATATAGAATATAAATAAAGAGCAATGAATATTCTCTCTTTATATAATAAAAATAATTAATATTATTATATATTTGAGGAAGGTATTTGATGAACCTATATTCGATCTCTATTCGGTGGCCTTTTATATAGATATTGTTCCTTCTACAGTCATTGAGATTATTCGATCAGGCTGGGGGGTTTTCAAAAGGCCTCTGTACAAGGGAGAGGACTTGACACCTTTAAAGCACTCAAACGCCTCGTCTCCACTCGATGTGGGACGGATTGCGACCTCATCATAAGCCCCCCAGACGAGGGGCTTGAGAACCATTCGGTCCCCACAGACGGCGACATATGATGAACCCATATCCGATCTCCACCCGGTAGCCTCCTGCACAGATACTGTCCCTCCTGCAGCCATTGAGACCATCCGATCAAGTTGGGGGGTTTTCAAAAAGCCTATGTACAAGGGAGAGGACTTGGCACCTTTAAGGCACTCAAACACCTCGTCTCCACTCGATGTGGGACGGATTGTGACCTCATCAGTATTTAATTCAAATTCTTCTAATTTTGATTATATTTTAATTTTATATAATTTTGAATTTTTTTAATTAAAATAAAAATTTTCCATTGATTATTTTATAACTCTATTGGTTTCCTAAACCTAAAACATTCAAAATTTGAATTTCAATAAATTTTCTAAAATTTAGAATTTTTTAATCATAATAGAAAATTCTCATTAGTTTATTTTATAACTCTCTTGATTTTCTACAGCATTCAAAATTTGAATATTATTAGATTTTTTAATGTGGATTACTTCATCATTTATCTATAACCCTTTCCCCAAAAAAAATCGTTTCCTTCCTCTTTATTGACTCTCTCTCTCCAAAAACCCTAATAAAACCTTCTTCCTAATTTCTTAACCCAAAGCAACTACCCTCACCCATTTTTATCTAATCTTTTTCGTCTTCTTTGTTGTATAGGTAGGCAATTTTATTTCTCATTAATATTGAATTGCCATTTTAGAACTATTGTTTTTTTTTTGTTTTATTCTTCCATTATTATTTGTTTCTCATAGCTTAATTTAATTATGCATCTTTATAAAATTATTAACTTAATTATCAATTTTTTTTTTCATTTTTGTATGAGTAAACTTTTGGTTTGACTTTTTTTTTTCTTTTTCCCAGTGAATATGGATTTGATCATGTTCAATTGCTAAGCCTTTTTTTGTTGCCTTGATTTAATTTGTATTTTCCTCTTTTTTTTTAACGGAATCTTCTATTGATTGGTGATGGATTTGATAGTATTTAATTGATAGGCCTTTTTTTGTTGCCTTGATTTGATTTGTATTTTTTTTTTTTTTACGGATTTTTCTATTGATTGGTGATGTTGGAATAAGTATTTGATTCTCATAAATCTTGGCAAGATTTGTAAAAATAAATAATTAACAACATTATTTTTCCCGTAGAGATATGATATTTTGAGTTGAAATATTGTAATCAATAGTAACTTATATTTTATATTTGGTATCTATGACTTACAACACTATTTGTAATTTTCACTTAATATATTTTTGTTGATTAGCCTTCTCTTTTATTTTGTTTACTTTATAAGTCCAATTTGAGGTTTATTGTATTTGAATTTTTACATTTTAAAAGTTTATACAAGTTTGTTGGTTTATTTATTTTATACATTTTTTTGTATGTATATATATTGTATAAAAGGCAATTTGGTAAAAGTTGATACACCTTATATTTTCACCTAATTTTGTTTTTAATTTTACTACTGGTGTTATTTAGCACATTATGGAATATTTTCTCTCTAAGAAGCTGTAGTTTTTACTTTTCAATCAATATGTTATCTGAGTAGTTTTTTTATTGTTATTTATCAAGTCTTCTTGCCTTTATTTATTTTTACTTATCTTCACCTTAGTTGTTTGTATTTGTAATTTTCACTTAATTTGCTTTTATTGATTAGCTATTTTTTTTTTCTTTTTTAAGCTTTATGATTTCACTTTGAGGTTTATTGTATTTGACTTTTTATCTTTTAAAAGTTTAATAGTTTATACAAATTTGTTGGTTTGTTTGTTTTATACATTTTTTTTATATACAATATATTGTATAAAAGGCTCTTTGATAAATATTGATACATATTATATTTTCACCTATTTTTAATTTTAATTTTACTATTATTGTTATTTCACATATTGTGAATTTCCCCCCTAGAAGCTGTTGTTTTCTTTTTTCTTTTAATATTTTGTTTCAGTAACTTTTTTATCTTTATTTATCAAATTTCTTTTCTTGATTTATTTTTTAACTATCTTCATTTTAATTGTCATACCTTTTTCATCAAAATTTCTCTTTGTTTTTATTCTTCTTTTTTAGACCCAAAGGTCCAAAGTGCTTGGGAACCACTCAATTCCTCTAAAAGTTTGTGTGAGAAGCACCTAATATGAATATATTATATAATATTTGAAGGTTATTTAATACCAAAATTAATCATTAAAATTAACAAATGAAAATGATCAATACTATCAAATTTAAACACATAGTTCTTATCAATTATAATTTCATTTGAATTTTCCGTGCATTAGCACGGGATTTATGCTAGTATTTTATATATGAGATGTGGGATAATTTGGTTGAGTAGAACATCTAATTTAGTGAGATGTTGAGGGGAGAATTTGGGAAAAGTTTCTGTATAAAGTGGCGAGCAAACATGAATTAATTAATGTGGGCCTTAGTCAAGACCATCCGATGCTTAAATTAGATATGAAATAAGATGATGTTTAATTGAATAAATGATAGAGGGTTGTGATTACTTGTCTCAATAAACACTTGGTGTTTTCATATTACATGGATTTTAGACTTGGAATAACTATGAAAATTTGTTGTTTGCCTAATCCACCTATAATTCTGACAAATAATCATGGTGGGATATGGCTCGATCCATGAGTCTAAGGATCTGACACGACACATTTATAGTTTGTTTGATAATGAGGAAAATGGGAGAAAGTAGAGCGGAATGAATGAAAATGGGAGGAAATAAACCATTTTCTTTGTCTGCCTACGAATTAGAATTGAAAATGGCATAGGGCTAAACAAATTTTTTTTCTCTCAAAAAACTGGACAAAAAATGGAAAGAAAATATTACAACTATTTTTACATTTTCTTCTCATCAATTTTCCTCTTATCAAGAAAAAAAAAGTGAAAAGATACAATGCACTCATTTTCCTTGGCTTCTTTTTATTTCTTACAACTTTGTTTTCTTTTTATTTTATTTCATTTGTTAAACACAATGATGGGGTGGTTGCATTAAATAAAATGTAATGCCTAGATAATGAGTATTCTATGAAATTCAACCAAGTGACAAATTGCTAATGCATTACCCTCTGGATTTATTGGGGGTGAAACAAATGGAGAGTTAGAGTAAGGGTGAGCAAAACAAAAGGGGTTTATATGGAAACTTCATTGTGGGTGTTGGGATCGTTATCAATCAATGAAATAAAGTGGCAATAAAGTCTTTATTGGTTTTGCTTTTCTTTCTACTGTTTGGTTTCCATGGAGATTGGGGGGGGGGGGAGGGGAGGGGGGCGAGTTCACGCGACAATGCTTTTGCGGTTGTCTGATGTATGAAATACATGATTGGTTTGATTTTTGTGTAGGACTAGGGATGGCAATGGGTCCGGATTTGGCGAGTCCCCGACCCGGTGAACGGGTTTTGGGGCGGGTTGTGGGTCCAAAATTTTGGACCCGTCTGGGTCTCGAGTCCACCTTAACTCGGCCCAGGCCCGACCCGTATATATATTAAATATATTTATAATATATAAATAAATAAAATTAAAAAAAATATGATATTTTTGATTTGAGAGTGCATTAGGATAAAATATTTTTTTCTTTTAATAATCTTAGGATTCAAACTATAAATTATCCAATAGTGTAATTTAAATATTATTTCTTCACATCTATCTTTATATATTCTTCATGAATTTGGTTTTGTTTGGTCGATTTGTTCTTTTTCTTATTTTCCTTCGTGAACTATTATGTTTGTTTCATGTATTTGAATTGTCTTTTTCAACCAAATAGAACTTTGTATCAAAATAATATAGTTTTATATAATTATTATCATTCTATCCTAAAATGAAAAAAGGTAATTATTTTTTTGAACAATTTAAAATTATTGTTTCAAAGAAATTTGTTAAAAAATAGAAATTTGAATTATTGGGGAGGGTTCGCGGGGCGGGTTTAGGAACCCGGCGGGTTCAACGGGTCCAACCCGCCTGGTTCGGGTCCAACATGGGTCCCGAGTCCAAAAAATTCTCACGGGTTGGGTCTCAGGTTTGGCCAAACCCGTACCAGACCCGACCATTGTCATCTCTACGTAAGACCCTATTCCCCCCTAGAAACTTAGGGTTTAGGGTTTGGGGTTTGGGGTTAAGGGTTTAGGGTTAAGGGTTTTGGGTTTAAGGGTTTAGGGTTTAGGGTTTAGGGTTTAGGGGTTTAGGGTTTTTTTTTTTTTTTTTTTTTTTTTTTTTCCGAAAAAGAAGTAATTTTATTAATAATTCAAAAGGCGTACATTCATGATTCCATTATATCCCATGACATCATCATCATCCAATACTACTTAGAAAATTAGGAGTACTACTCCTTTACAAGTATAAAACACGACTTGATAGTCTAGAATTCAAAAGAAGGGTCGTCATCATCGTACTGTGTTTCCCAATCGTCACTCGACTCTGACTGTAGCTCAAGGCTCTGACTCCGAAATTTGGCATCTCTGCTCCATGACATCAGCTTGTGTTCGCCCGAGTGAGTTCGATGAAGTGGATATACCTTTTTCTTGGCACATTTCTCCAGCAAGTATTCATCTGAGTAAATGTCCTTTACATGACGAAAGTTCGGAGTGTGCGATGATGGCTCTGCCGATGAGCTGGAATATCTGAAAGTATCTTGGAGGTCCTTATTGGTGGAACAAAGACCCAAAGGGGATGGCGTCGCAACTGGGGGTGTTGCGGAGTGTGATGACTTTGGAGAAGGATTGATTGATGGACTCGGAGGACATGTATATTTGCTGGGTTGTTCCATACTAGGTCCAAGGACAGCTCCAATTTGTGATTTAATTTTGGGCTGCCCAAAGTTATAAAACAGACACCTTAAATTATCCATCGACTCACCGGGATAATGGAATTCCTCCTCAACCTCAGAACTTGCCTCTTCTAAATGCACCTCCTTGTTCCCATTGCATTCCTCTGTATTTTGAAGTTCAGAAATTACATGTACCTCCCCTGGAACATTTTCACTGTTGACCGGAACAACCCTTGGTAGATTTTCCCCTACCAATTGTCGAGAGATGACACCAACACCCCCTGGTTCGATTTGGGCAGGTGGTAAGTGTGCGTTAGGGCCCCCTGGCGGATCGCTGAAATTAAAAGAGCTGGCCTCCAATGATGATTAAATGTTGGGGACTATATGATTAAATTTGCCTTTGGCCCGATTTCTTTTCTTTTTGTTTTTTTTCTTGGTAGTGCGAAGTAAGACCCGATCCTCAATTGCATCCACAAGTGTGTCAAGCCCACAATGGACATATATAATGTAAAAACATGCACACGCCCGCCGTAGGGTTTTCTGTGGGGTCCCCACCCCTTTATTAAAAATCAAAAGTTATTACATTGGAAAGTCCACAAAATACATAATAAGCAAAATAAGAAACCCTAAGTGTTTCGCAAATTGTAAATAAGGAGTACTACTCCCTTTACAGATGAGATCGAAAGAATTAAAATAAACAGAAGTAAAGTAGCTAGTTTTACCAAAACAAGGATAATCTAGTGATGACTCTAAAATAAAATTAGCCAACACTCCACGAACTTTGTGTTGCGCCAAAGAAGCAATAGGACTATGTGAAATCTGCCATGTATAGCTGCCCAAGTGAGTCCCATCTCTGTGTGTCCGGTCCATCCACGAACGAACATAAAAAACCATCAAGGTGTAAATTAATTTTAGCCCAAATAGCATGTTATCCATTAATCTTGGCCCATCTATCCCATGCATGCCATATGAAATCATAGCCCATTTTTCTATCACAAGAAGTTTGTGAACTCTGGAAATATAAGTCCATCTCCTTTGCTGGACCCAAAAACTATTGCAGCCCAAGACATCTTATGTTTTCGGTCCAACCCTTCAGTATCAGTCATGATTTGCCCAACTACTCTACAAACCTGCCCAGTCCCTTGGCAAAAAAAATCGTGCAACTCAAGTCCAACATCCCCTGCGTTTGGCCCAAGGATGATTAATATCTGCCCAGACTTAACTGCTATAACCAATTCCAGCACTGATGCACCGAGCATTTGCACAATTTGGCCCTTCAATAGGTTTCGAAAATTACAGTGACCCCCCTGAATCAACACAGAACAGAGCAGCAGTACCAACAGCGAATTACAGCTTAAACAATTGCCAATTCGGACAGTCTTTTGCTGCTGCATCAAACCATCATCAGCGTGCACAGATAGTTTGCAAAAATTACAGTGACCCCCTTGTATCAAAACAGAAAGGAACAGCAGCAAAAGCAGACTTTGCTGGTCAAAAATCAATTGAGTGAACTTGGGACAGAGCAACAGCAACAGCAACAGCAACAACAACAGCAACAACCGTGTCTTGAACTGGCAGAGAGGCAATACCAGCATCACAAGCTGCCCCCTCGACAGGTTTCGATCGGCACAAAAGTTTTCCTGGCCAGGTATAAAAGCCACAATGCTTTGTAGCGAGCCAATGAACCCCCATCGCTGCACCAGAAACAGCAGCAGCAGTACAAAACAGAACAGCAGCAGCAGTGCAAAACAAAACAGCAGCAACTTACTCCTGCTGTCACCACATAGTGTGCAATGGCTCACTCTATCACAAGCCCTGCTCCGTTCCATAGCATTGTGGCCAATAATGGTTAAATTCTCCAAAACACACCTGCTGTTACCAACTAAGATGCAGCAGCAGCTCTGTTCGTACACAGAAGGCCTAGGCTGCCACCTTAATTGGTTTTCGAAATTACGCTGACCCCCCTGGCAGCTAACAAAGGCAACATAATCCCCCCTATAGCAAGGGCCGCCCATGCACAAACAAACCCCAAAAATACCAGCACTATAAACCTGAAAACAGGTTACATGCATAGCAGCCAACAGCTGAACTTCCCCAAGGCTATATGACAAAAAACACAACAAATTGCGCCAACCTTCTTCAAGAAAACCCACATAAAAAACCATACAAATACCAGCCCACAATGGACATATATAATGTAAAAACATGCACACGCACCATAAAACCTCAAAACAGAGGACACGATAGTAACCTGACAGTAAATCAGAAAGTAAGCCAAGAAGAATTACACTTACCCCCCTGCTGTCACCCGGAAAAATCGCAGCAACTTAAAAGATGGCGAGACCTGGCACGAGACCAAGCTGGGAAACCAACAATATTTCCTCGCCCACAAATAAAAGTGTAAAACCAGCACGAGCAATCATACCCACCAAACATAAAGACAAAACATCTAAGAATGTCTAAAGGATGGGATATCCCATCTATCCATCTTCAGTAGCCCCTGAATACGCCCAGGAATGTCCAATCTGTCCAACACAGCAGAGGAAGAAGTTTCACATGCATGATTAGCAAGAAAATCAGCCACCTGATTGCCTTCCCGAAAAATGTGTGTAACACGCAAGTTTATGTGCGTCATCAACTCGTTAATTTTCAGCAATGGATGTTGCAGCTCCCAAGGTCCACAAGATCCCGTCTTGAGCATGTTAATAACCACCTGGGAGTCCAGCTCCAGCCAAACATTTTGCAGCCCCATGTCAACGCACATTCGCAAGCCATGTAGAACAGCCACGAGCTCAGCGTAGTTGTTAGTCTTTCCACCAAGAAAGGAGAAGAATGCCCCGCGAACAGCCCCATGGTGGTCTCTAATCACACCCCCCGAACCGGCAACACCACTACTCCCTTTTGCAGCTCCATCCGTGTTCAGCTTATACCAGCCTTGTTCAGGCCTTAACCACCTCACAATACGACCAACCGAAGCAGGGTTGTCATGGAAAATGAAGCCCCACTTCTGGGCAAGTGTCAAATACCCCCTCCAATGACCTTTTTGAAAATGCTTGCTCTGATATATGATGGAAAGGGAATTAAGAACCTTCCAAATGATGCGTGAATAAAGGAACTTTTTTTTCCTATGCTTGGAATCATTTCGTGCTTCCCATATGTGCCACAAGACAAGCATGGGGATTAATACAATCACATGGCCTTTGCCGGCGCTATGGTTCTTCCAATACTTTAACATAAAGGTGATAGAATTTGTCTCCGGACAAGGGATGTTAAAAATCTCCGCTAAGGACCGCCAAACAACAGTAGCTTTGCTGCTGCGCAGGAAAAGATGCGCAAAATCTTCTTGATGGTGACAACATTGGCACTTTGATACAATCTGTAATCCCTTTCTTTGGAGCCTGGAGTCCACCTCAAGCCATTCGTTCACTAGTCTGACCAAGAAGATAGAGATTGTGGGCCGCACTTGTTTCGACCATACTGTACCATACAAAGGATCAGCTGATCTTGGCGTTCGGATAAGATGCCATGCAGATTTTGTGCAAAATGAACCTGTTGGGGAGCCTTTCCAAAGTACTTTATCAGCCCCGCCCCCTGCTATAGGGACTTGGAGAATACGCTGGACCCAAGACTCGCTCAGTACAGCCCGAAGTGCCTGACTATTCCAGCTGCCATTTATCCAGTATGTATTTACCGGCTCGAGTTTGCAAATCCGCCTATTGAGGTGCTGCGAGAGGGATTGCCCATCCAACCAAGCATCATACCAAAATGAGCAGCGTCCATCACCCAAAATCCAGAACAGATTCGCCTCCACTTTTTCTCGAACGCTGACCATCCGACGCCAAATATGTGAGTCTGTGTTAGAATGAGGTGCTTGTGCCGGGTGGAACCATCGGACATATTTTTCTTTCACATATTTAGCCCATAAAGAGTCTTGTCGCCTGAGTTTCCACCAGAGCTTCCAAGAGAAGGATTCCACGGTATCATTCAAGTTACGAACCCCAAGTCCTCCTTCATCCACCGGGTAACACAAATTACGCCATGTTGTCCAGTGTATCTTCTTTTGTGCACCATAATCTCCCCAGAAGAATTTATTAAACATCTTTTCCAAGTTATCCAAGACTGATTGAGGGGGTTGAAGCACCTGGAAGAGGTAAATGGGCATTGAGTTTAGAACACTCCTGATGAGCATAAGTCTTCCTCCATGAGCCAGAGCCGTCTTCTCCCATCCTGATATTTTGGACTTTACTTTATCCAAAATGTCAGCATATAAGAGCTCTTTTTTGTTACCAACATATAAGGGTGCCCCTAAGTAGGTAATTGGCAGATTCGAGAGGCGGAAACCGGTCACGAAACTCAAATACTCTTTCTGCAAGCCTTTGCAATGTTTACTCAGTATAAGCTGACTTTTGCTACAACTTATGAGTTGCCCCGAAACTGCCTCGTATGTACGTAATAAGTCCATTAGTTGTGAAATATTCGAGCCATGGGACCTCGCAAATATGACAATATCATCCGCGTACGCTAAGTGTGATATGACTGTCTGCGCTTTATCCTCATACCTGAGGGAGAACTCCTTCTGATATAGATTATCCAATGATCTGGATAACCATTCCGCAGCCAGGATAAAGAGCGCCGGTGATAATGGATCTCCCTGCCTTAATCCTCTAGAAGATTCGAAGAACCCAGTAGAGACACCATTGATAAGTATAGAAAAATGGCAATTCTGCACACACCGTCGTATCATATCTATCCACTGATCAGAAAAACCAAATGCCTTGAGTACTTGATAAAGGAAAGGCCATTGCAGCCGGTCGTACGCTTTAGCCATATCTAATTTTAGAATGACCTTATCCCCTTTGCATCTCTCATTCAGACGGTGCACTAGTTCCTGTGTGAGGAGGATATTGTCCTGGATTGACCTCCCCGGTACAAATCCACTCTGAGCCTCAGAAACCACCTTAGGGAGAACCGGACAAAGTCTCTTATACATCAGCTTAGTAACAATTTTGTTGGAAACGTTACAAAGGCTGATGGGTCTGTAATCAGCCCAAGCAGATGGAGAATCCGTTTTCGGGATTAACACCAAGGTTGTAGCTTTAAATACCCTCAGCATCTCAGAACCATTAAAGAAATCCACCACGGCCTCATAGACATCCTCTTTTATGATATCCCAACAGTGCTGATAAAACAGCGATGTGTATCCATCGGGGCCTGCCGCACTGTCTGGAATTTTGAGGGTTTAGGGTTTAGGGTTTTGAGGGTTTAGGGATTTAGGGTTTAGGGTTTAGGGTTTAGGATTTTAGGGTTTTAGGGTTTAGGGTTTAGGGTTTAGGGTTTTTTTTTTAAAAGCCGGCTCGTGTCCGCAGGGAGGTTTTCGCAGGGACCCCCCCTAGAAACATAAAATCAAGCACGAACTCTGTGTCTAAAATATGGGAGACCAAGGATGTCCAGTCGGACAATCCCTCTCAACTTGCCTTCAATCTGGTCCGGCTCCAAAAACCTTGATGCTAACGAGTCGCACGCCATGTTAGCAAGCAAATCAGCCGCTTGGTTTGCTTCTCGATATATGTGCGAAAATTTAACTTCCAAACGCTTCAACAGTGACCGAATCTTGCACAAGAGGTGTTGTGATGGCCAGGAGCACCTCTTCTTGTTGTCGATCAGAGACATAATCACTTTAGCATCCAGCTCAACCCAAATCCGAAGAAAGCCCCGCACCTGTGCAAGCCTCAGCCCTTCATAAACTGCATATAGCTCAGCATGTGTGTTTGTGCATTCTCCAAGAAAGTTGAAATAAGCAAACACGGGAGCTCCCGTGTGCAATCGTGCAATACCACCCGCACCCGCAGCCTTAGACGCCCCACGCGAGGCTCCATCTGTGTTGATTTTGATCCAAGGATACTCCGGCTTTATCCACCTGACCAGCTTCACAACCGACTGCTGCTGCTGCACAGAATTCACGTGAAAGAATTGAGCAGCCACCGCATCCCCTTTCCATAACTTAGGTGGTATAAGACCTGCACCATGAAGCATTTGTATGTGCCTCCATATTTTAAAAACAATCTGACTTGCCACAACCTTGCGTTCCCTATATTTTGCGTTATTCCGTGCATCCCAAATATACCAAATAATGAGAATCGGAATGATTAAACGCATTGTGATCTCCTTCCCGGCGTGATGCGAGTTTCTCCAAAAATTTAAAACCATGCCTATGTCCTCCGAATCCACCAACGCTACATGAAACAAGTTCGAGAAAAATTGCCAAATCAATTTGGCTTTGGCGTTGTGCAGAAAGAGATGCGCCACTGTTTCCTCGGAAAAACAGCAATAACACTTGGATGCTAAATGAAATCCCTTCCGTTGCATCCTCACATCGACTGGGGTCCATCCTTTCAGTAACCGCCACATAAATATAGATATGTTAGGAGTAACATACCTGGACCAGAGATCCGCGAACAGGTTTGAAGAACTGCCCTTCGTTCGAATAAGATCCAACATGGACCTTGTCGTAAAATTGCCCGCCGCATCAGGCTTCCACAACATTTTATCCCCTTCATCTTGCACGATAGGGACTGAGACCACCCTTTCGACAACGCTCATAGGTAACTGTAGACAAATTAAATTTAAGGCCAATAAAATGCCGACATGTGGCAAATAATATATATTAAATATCAATATTATATTTTCTATTTTTATTTGTGGAATTTAATTGAATTTAATTCCTCAATAAAATAGTTAATTAATCGATATTTTAATATATGTTTGCTTGGCCAATCAAATGGTGCCAAGTGTCAAAATAGACTATTTTGGCAATAAATATAATATCTCGCAAATATATATGCCAGATATTATTATTTTGGCAAATAAAATAATATCTTGCAAACATATATGCTAGGTATTATTATTTTGGCAAATAAAATAATATCTTGCAAACATATATGCTAGGTATTATAACTTTGGCAATAAATATAATATCTGGCAAATATATATGCTAGGTATTGTTATTTTGGCAATTCAAATCGTATCTTTTCATTAAGGAAATGAATTGCTAGCAAATTTGAACCGGCCAATCAAATTGCATCATCTTGTTAAGTAAACATGGCAAGAGACCCTTTTCTACACCTATAAATAGGGGCCTTCTCAACAAGCCAAACACACAGAGAAACATACATCGAAGCATAAGAAGTCTTCAGAGCAAGAGAAGCGAAGGAAACCCCGCGATTCTCTCAAGAAGATTCGAAGTGATCGAGTTGAAGTTCCCGGCGTTCTTCATGAAGATCATCAAATTCAGGCGTTTGATCCGCAATCAAGGTGCGAAGCCAGCGAATCAACGTTCTCCCAAGGCAAATACGCAACGATCAAGGCGAAGTTCCCGGCGTTCTTCGCAAAGGTCATCAAATTCAGGCGTTTGATCCGCAATCAAGGTGCGAAGCCAGCGAATCAACGTTCTCCCAAGGCAAATACGCAACGATCAAGGCGAAGTTCCCGGCGTTCTTCGCGAAGGTCATCAAATTCAGCCGTTTGATCCGCAATCAAGGTGCGAAGCCAGCGAGTCAACGTTTTCCCCAAGTCAAACACACAACGATCAAGGCGAAGTTCTCGTCGTTCTTCACCAAGATCAACCAAACCAAGGCGTTCGATCTGCAGACAAGGTGCTAAGCCAGCAAATCGACGTTCTTTCCAAACGTATATCAAGTCAAGTCAACGGTTTTCACGGCGTTCTTTGAAAATCTCGGCGTTTGATTCGTGATTAAGCTACAAAGCCCACGAATCACGTTATTGAAGACCAAATCAAGCTCCAAGAAGATCAAACTACCAAATCCGCTTCGGAAGTGTTTGAATTTTCAAATTTCAAATTCGTGAAGGAAGAATCAGAGGATCAAATTTAGAGATTGTACCCACTTTACTTCAAATAAATTCATTAAATTCAATTTGTACAATTTTTCTTGTCTTTTAATTCAATAGACTCGAAATTTGCGTTACAAATTTCTGGCACGCCCAGTGGGACCCTCTACCTCTCATCTCTTCCTTTCGTCAAAAACTTCCTTGAAGTATCAAATGGCCACCTCCAAATCCGCAACGTTCGAGGTCGCCATTTCAGAAGTTTCAAGTTTTGTAGTTACCACGAGAAGCATGTCCAAGAAGTCTCAAGCATCTTTCGAGAAGACAAGCTCGCTCGATAGCATTAAGAAAGGCCTACCTCAACTCGTCAACACCAATGAAGATGATGGAGTTGATTCTGCGCCATCCACTCCCCGCTCAACATCAAGTTCTTCCAGCATAGCCCCCGCCATGGTGACAAACGCGACGACATTGGAGGAACAACTTGCAAGCTTGACTAAGGCCATCGAAGGGCTCGCCAAACACGTTCAAGAGCAAGACTCTCAGATCACGAAGCTGATGAACAAGGTCGACCGCGCTGAAGCTAGCCATGTCATGGGGAGGCAGCTTGAAGCTCAAGATGAAGCTGAAATGTCTATGAAGCAACAAGAAAGGGGAAAGTCTGCAGCAGTACCAGAGTTGCAAGTCTCATCGGAGGGGTTGATTCCTATTGACCAGTTGAAGGAGTTCATCATGGGGACGATCAAAGATAAATTCGATGGAAGTTCCAAGTCAACTATGGCATATACAAAGCCATATACGCAGAGAATCGACAACTTGAAGATGCCAACCGGTTATCAGCCTCCCAAGTTCCAGCAATTCGACGGCAAAGGTAACCCAAAGCAACATGTAGCCCACTTCGTCGAGACATGCAACAATGTTGGAACCTACGAGGACCACTTGGTCAAACAGTTCGTTCGATCACTAAAGGGAAATGCGTTTGACTGGTACACTGACTTAGAGCCAAATTCAATCGATAGCTGGGGGCAACTTGAGCACGAATTCCTCAACCGCTTCTACAGCACTCGACGAACAGTCAGCATGATTGAGATCACCAACTCTCGCCAATGGAAAGATGAACCTGTCATTGACTACATCAACCGGTGGAGAAATTTGAGCCTCAATTGCAAAGATAGATTATCTGAAACGCCAGCCATTGAGATGTGTATTCAAGGAATGCACTGGGGACTCCGATATATTCTCCAAGGGATCCAACCTAGGACTTTTGAAGAGCTTGCGACCAGAGCGCATGATATGGAGTTGAGCATGAGCGCAAGCAGAGTTGATGGGCCACCTGTCCAAGAGCCCCGGAATCCTAAAGAAAAGCAAGACATAAAGAAAGGAGGCAAGTCCTTTTCCAAAACTCAAACCAAAGAGTCAATGGCAATAGGTGTGAAACCTATCAGATTGCAAGGAAAGACAAATCAAAAGGGTGAAGAAAAGAAAGACGTCACCCACGAGAAGGGATGGAGAAGATCAAGCCTAAAAGAAAGGCAAACCAAACAGTATCCGTTCCTTGACTCCGATGTCTCTGGCATATTCGATGACCTGCTTGAAGCAAACCTCATCGAGTTACCCGAAATGAAGAGACCCAATGAAGCTGGAAGGGCAAATGACCCAAAATATTGCAAATATCACCGCTTAATAGGTCATCCAATCCATGATTGCTTTGTGTTCAAAGATAAAGTGATGCAATTAGCCCAACAAGGGAAGATTTCGCTCGAAGAGGACAGTGCAGCTGTAAACACGATCATAATCCAAGCTGCGATAAATGCATATGAAGAGGCTCACGAAGTGTGCTACATGACAAGCGAAGAAGAGTACACTGACGCCGTAGCTGATGATTGTATGGCAGCGATGTCCTTCACGGATGAAGATTTGCTCCTTGGCTCTAAGCCTCACAACAGGCCATTGTTTGTAACCGGCTATGTTCGCGAGCAGAAAGTGAATAGAATACTGATCGACGGTGGCTCCGCCGTTAATCTCTTGCCCTTGCGCATGATGAATGAGTTGGGGATCTCTACGGATGAGCTTTCAAGCAGTCGTCTAATGATCCAAGGTTTCAACCAAGGAGGACAGAGAGCTCTCGGCATCATAAGGCTAAAATTGTTGATGGACGACATGCTATCAACTGCATTATTCCACGTAATCGATGCCAAATCATCATACAACATGTTGCTTGGTCGGCCTTGGCTACATGAAAATAGGGTAGTTCCTTCCACTTGGTATTAGTGTTTCAAATATTGTCGAGAAGGTGTAGTGAAGAAAGTGCTTGGAGATGGCAAACCTTTCACTGAAGCCGAAGCACATCTCGCCGATGCCAAGTATTACCTCAGAGATGGCGAGAGTGCAAAGATAAAAGAAGACTTGACATGTGAAGAGTTCAAGCCACAGGGCGATCGCAGTAAAAAGAACAAAAGTGTTGCCCCGATCCCGACAGACCATGATCGAGAAGGTGAGTCACTCGGTACCGGCTTAGAGTCATTTAAGGAGTTGATATTGCCCCTTACAAAGCTCGACATAAAGAAGCCGTCAGCTTAGCCGCTCAAAGGATTCGTCCGTCCGGTACAAGAAGCTAAGGTGGAGCATGGGAATCCAACAGAACTTGAAAATGCAAAAGGCTTTGACCCAAAAGCATATAAACTTTTAGTCAAAGCCGGATATAGTCCTGAGGAGAGCCACAAATTAGGAAGACTCCCACCGGCACCAACCAAGGCACACGAACAGGGTCTTAAGACAACACAAAACATACTGAAGGAAGGTGGGCACTCCACCGCAAATTCGCGGCAAGGACTTGGATTCACCCCACAGGCTCCTATTCGCATTGCCATCAAGAGAGTAGGTAACAATTACGTGACGGAGGGCGAACTTTCGTCAAATGATGGGAACAAGAGGGGAATACCAAGAATATCAGTCTTTGAAAGACTCGGGCCTTCTAGAAGGATTTCACATGGAGGAACAAGGAGTCTAAAGCACGGTAAGAAGGTCGAGACTCAGACTAGCCACAGATTGCGAAGTCTTATCCCTTCTCGTATGAAGCGAAAAACTACTTTGGCCATCTCATGTGGAGTAGTCTTAAAGGCGAAATGGCAAACCGTCGTCTTCACAGGTACCAAGAGTAACGAGGAAGATGATCAAGAAAGCGTAGCTTCTTCTTACCGCGTTTGTGATGTTACTCGCCAACCAGCTCATTCGAGTACTAAAGATAGCTTATTTAGGCAGATTATCAAGCTTATCAGAAGCGGCCATATCAAGGCGAGCGATGCTATAAGGATGTTGCGAGTAACTCAAGTCAGACAAATGAACGGTCGAACCAGGGAATGCATAAACTTTGAAGAGAGTGAAGAGGATGTTGCGAACACATACCATATCACCTCGACCGAAGAAATTCCAGAAGAGGACGCTGAATTTGCTCCCCCTGAGCTCGAAGAAGGCGTTAAAGCAACAGTTGATAAATTGAAAGAGATCAACTTGGGAGATGCTGACGATCCGCGGCCAATCTACATTAGCGCACTATTAACTACTGATGAGGAAGAAGCCTACATTGAGCTTTTGGTCGAGTTCAGAGATGTGTTCGCATGGTCATACAAAGAGATGCCCGGATTAGATCCGAAGGTAGCAGTTCACCACCTTGCCATCAAGAAAGGAGCTCGTCCAGTGAAGCAAGCCCAACGTCGATTTCGACCGGATCTAGTCCCTTTGATTGAGGCTGAAGTGAACAAACTTATTGAAGTCGGGTTTATTCGAGAAGTCAAGTACCCTACGTACATATCAAGCATTGTGCCGGTAAGAAAGAAAAACGGCCAAATTCGAGTCTGCGTCGATTTCAGAGACCTAAATGAGGCGTGTCCGAAGGATGATTTCCCGCTACCCATAGCTGAGCTTATGATCGACGCCACCACAGGTCATGAAGCGTTATCATTTATGGATGGATCATCGGGATATAATCAAATATGCATGGCACCGAAAGATGAAGAATTGACGGCATTTCGCACCCCTAAGGGAATATATTGCTACAAAGTGATGCCCTTCGGCCTAAAAAATGCTGGTGCCACATATCAAAGAGCGATGCAGAAGATCTTTGATGATATCCTCCACAAAAACATCGAATGCTATGTGGACGACTTGGTGGTAAAGTCGAAGAAGCGAGAGGATCACCTTCATGATCTCAGGATGGTCTTCGAACGTTTAAGGAGGTACCAACTCAGAATGAATCCATTAAAGTGCGCATTCGGAGTTTCATCGGGTAAGTTCCTTGGATTCATTGTCCGCCATCGAGGCATAGAGATTGAGCAGGCGAAAATCGATGCAATTTTGAAAATGCCTGAACCTCGGGATATTCATGAACTAAAAAGTCTGCAAGGGAAACTGGCTTATCTCCGACGATTTATCTCAAATTTAGCTGGTCGATGTCAACCGTTCAGCCGCTTGATGAAGAAAGGTACTCCCTTTGAGTGGGACGACACATGCCACAATGCCTTCGACAGCATAAAGTCATATTTAATGAAGCCCCCTGTGTTGGTTGCACCAGTACCAGGACGACCTTTGATTCTCTACATTGCTGCTCAAGAACGTTCTGTTGGAGCCTTGCTTGCTCAAGAAAATGACAGTGGAAAGGAGAATGCCTTGTATTACCTGAGCAGAATGATGACGCCGAATGAGCTAAAATATTTGCCAATTGAAAAGATCTGCTTAGCCCTTATCTTCGCAATCCAGAAACTGAAGCATTACTTCCAAGCTCATACTGTTCGCCTTGTCTCGAGAGCAAATCCACTAAAGTACGTCATGTCGAGACCGGTCCTTTCTGATAGACTTGCCAGGTGGTACCTTCAGCTGCAACAGTTCGAGATTGTGTATGTTCCTCAAAAGGCAGTGAAAGGTCAAGTTCTGGCTGATTTCCTAGCCGACCATCCTATCCCTGCTGAATGGGAATTGTCTGACGATCTCCCTGATGAAGACGCCCTTATGATTGAAGTCACTCCTCCATGGAAAATGTACTTTGACGGAGCTTCTCATAGAGAGGGGGCAGGCGCTGGAGTCATATTCATTACATCCAATGGTGAGGTACTCCCGTATTCGTTTACTCTAACCCAAAACTGCTCTAACAATGTCGCCGAATATCAAGCTCTTATCCTTGGTTTGGAGATAGTAGTGGATATAAAGCAGCTTCACCTCAAAGTATATGGAGATTCTAAGTTGGTAGTCAACCAGTTGAATGGATCCTATGAAGTGAGAAAGCCAGAGCTAATCCCATACTTCGATTATGCCAGAAGACTTATTGGTTGGCTTGGCGATGTGACAATTGAGCATGTACCGAGAAACGAAAATAAACAAGCTGATGCTCTGGCAAAACTCGCTTCCACTCTCGCGACGAATCAAGAGGAAACTCGGGTGCCAATATGCAGGAATTGGGTGATACCACCGATATTTGATGATGAAGACGGTGAAGAAGTAGAGAATCGCGTTGTGCAAGTGTGTGAGGTCGAAAAGGAAGATTGGCGCCAACCATTCGTAGATTACTTGAAGTACGAAAGGTTGCCAGATGATCCGCGCAGAAAGGTTGACATTAGACGGCGTGCGGCTCGCTTTATTTATTACAGAGATATACTTTATCGGCGTTCGTTCGATGGAGTATTCCTAAGGTGTTTGAGCGAAGAAGAATCCATTCACGCTATGGAAGAAGCTCACTCCGGAGTCTGCGGTGCTCATCAGTCAGGCCCAAAATTGCATTTTCGAATCAAAAGGATGGGCTATTATTGGCCGTCAATGGTAAAGGACTGTATGGACTACGCCTAAAAATGTCAAGCTTGCCAGCTCCATGCGAACTTTATCCACCAACCACCTGAGCCGTTGCACCCTACAGTAGCTTCATGGCCTTTTGATGCTTGGGGGCTGGATGTTGTAGGCCCCATTACCAAGTTTTCGGCAGGGCACTTGTATATCTTGGCAGCCACAGATTACTTTTCCAGATGGGCTGAGGCGGTGCCCCTCAAAGAAGTGAAGAAAGAGAATGTCGCTGACTTCATCCGCATCAACATCATATACCGTTATGGGGTTCCGCGATACATAATCACTGATAATGGGAAGCCTTTCAGCAACAGTCTGATAGACAAACTTTGTGAGAAGTTCAACTTTAAGCAGAGGAAGTCTTCCATGTATAACGCTGCCGCCAATGGCCTTGCTGAAGCATTCAACAAGACTTTATGCCATCTATTGAAGAAAGTGGTAGCAAAGTCAAAACGAGATTGGCATGAAAGGGTTGGAGAAGCTTTATGGGCGTATCGAACAACTTACAGAACGCCGACACAAGCAACTCCTTATTCCTTGGTGTATGGCACCGAAGCAGTTGTCCCCCTCGAGCAGCAGATTCCATCACTGAGAATAGCAGTACAAGAAGGGCTAACTGAAGAAGATAATGCACGCCTACGTCTTGAAGAGTTAGAAGCCCTTGATGAAAAAAGGTTGGAAGCACAACAGAGACTTGAGTGTTATCAAGCTCGCATTTCCAGAGCATTTAATAAGAAAGTAAAGCCACGCTCTTTTCAAGTGGGTGACTTAGTGCTTGCTGTAAGAAGGCCCATCATCACAACTCATCGGACTGGAAACAAGTTCACCTCCAAGTGGGATGGCCCTTATGTTGTCAAGGAAGCCTACACAAATGGCGCGTACAAGTTGGTCGCCGAAGATGGCTTGAGGATTGGCCCCATAAATGGGAAATTCTTGAAGCGCTACTATGCATGAATAATGCAAATTGCTCCTGAGGCACGAGCCTAAACTGCATCAAACTCCTGACCCACATGAGTATAAACTGTGTACGGTATCCACCAATAGTAATGCACGTGGTTAAACTGCTAAAATACTCCACTAAAGGTATTTCATGTGGTTAAATCTAGAAATACCCCACCTTGTCCAGGGTGGTTAAGCTATGGATACTCCTGGCCCGCATGAGTATAAACTGTGTACGGCTCCCCCACAAAACAATTATTGTCTCTGAACTACGTTATGACTTGATCCCTTCGTTGGGTACGTAGGCAGCTTAGATAAAATCTAAGTTCAGTCAAGCGTCTTTGAAGATATACGTTTCCAAAGGAGTCGTCAGCTCAAAGCCAGAGCATTGGAAGGATTGTGCTTGCAATGGATTTTATTTTCTTGAAAATTAGCAATTTACTACATAAAGTTTGAAATTCGTAATGAATTGAATTTTCATGATAGTATTGATTTATTGTGAGAGACATGACAAGTTTCAAGATTCATTGTATTGAAAGATAATAAAAGTTTCATTCACGACCAAGAGATTGCCAAATAGAAAGTACATGAAAATATTTCTATTGCATAATCAAAAACAAAAAAAGAGGAAACATTGTTTATAGCAAAAGGAAAACAAAATCCTAAGCTAATCTCAAGCAAAAGGACTCAAAGTCTTCAGCTCTTCCCTAGCAGCCTCGAGTCGTGCCGTCAAAAGCTTCATTTCTTCAATTTCTTCGTCAGTCAGTGAAGAAGCACTCTGGAGGGCGGTGATTTCTTTTTCAATCTCGCAGACTTCAGCTTGAGCACTTTGTAGGAGTTGTTGTTGTCGCTTCAATGATTGAAACAAACTCTTCTTCTGCACATTCAAGTTAGTGATCTCTTGCTGAATTTGCTCCAAATCCTCTTTGGTAGATTGAATTAGATTAGCCTCCTT